>VZSG01000766.1:159506-252424 GCA_013398315.1 Nothoprocta pentlandii | reverse complement strand
ACACACACACATACACAAAAATCTGCTAAAAATTGCCACTTCTGAGAAACAATAGATTACAGATACTGATCCTTTTCATTTCAAGTGGTAGAAAGCTGATCCAGTGTTTCCTAGGGTTTAACTAATTGCCAAAGAAAGAAAATGCTTAACATGCTACATTATTCCCTGTCTTTTAGATCCTCAGGCTTAGTTTATACCAAAGCAGCAGCTTCCAATACTTTCATTATTTTTTAGCTTTTACATCAGGAAAGCACTTAATATCTCTATCTATGGAAGAGGAACCTGAGGAATGGACTAAGGGGACATCTCTCCTCCCAAGAGATTTATTAAATGCAGAAATGGCCCCATGGGTACAGACAGGCAAGCTCAAAGCAGCAGGATGTAGCAGACTGCAGATGCAAAACGTCAGCCTTTGATGCCCCTTTTTCACCACCTGGGAGGTGAATTTCCCAGAGCTGTGCTTTTAAGCCCTATGATGATATTGTGCTTCCTTTGTAACCACCGTTTTAAGGTATTCCAATAAAAAGACAGGTTTTACTTCATTCCTTTTGCACCTGCTTATTAAAATATGAAAGGGATTCTGTGCCTGCTTATTAAAATATGAAAGGGGGGTCTGCAACTGCTTTGAAAAACCACCAGCTTACTCATTGCAAGCAACTAACTTGTAGCCAGACTGTTTTCAGGTGTTACTTTCCAATCATACAAACAAACCATTTCCTGTGGGACTTATTTTGCAAGGGCAGTTGTTTCAAGTGTTACAGTCCGTGTCATCCATACAAGGTGGATCCATGTAATCCAGGTGATGTATTCTAAATGGTGGTACAAATTTTGCTAACAATAGAGAAGTGAAAGCTTCAAAGCAACCATTAGTGACAAATATGCCATCAATAAAAAAATACCAGCTGTCTGGTCCTCCCTGGAGGCAACCCATTTAGGTGCCCTTTAATTTAATAGTAGATGAAAGTGATATTTGAATTTAATTTCCAGAAAATAATTGCACTGGCATTTAATTTCTGCGTCATCTCTTAAATCTCTCCAGCACTTTACTACTCTTCTCAGGCAGGTTCTACATATCCAAAATGAAATGGCATTTTTCCTTCATACAGTCACTTAGTGGCAGTTACTGAACAAAAACAATTGTGTGTCGTGAGGGCTAAGCACAGTAAGGAAGGAATACAGCAAACAGGGCTTGAGGGCTTGCAATGTGTTGCACTCTCCTGCCTGTGTCTGGGAACTCTTTCCAGCACACTTTACCCAGCAAGACAGACAGACAGACAAACAAACAGAAAAACAATCAATAAATAAATCAAACAAACAAACAAACAAAAACCCATTTCTTTACATCTTTCTTCAATGCCAATGCTTGGGAAGGTGTTTCTCTGAAAAGAGTGTGTGTGTATAAAAATATATATATGTGTGTGTAAATATATATATATATGGTATAGGTGTATATATGTATATAAATACACATACACTATGAGTGTGTATATGTGTATATATATATTTGTACCTATATACGTGTATGTGAATACATATAGGTGTGTGTGTGTGTATATATATATGCACCAGATACAAGAAGATTAATTATTACAGTGTCAGTCTGAGTATATAAAAAAACCCTATCCTGCTACATAAGTTATATTAAACCTATGTTGCTAAGCTGATGCTGAACAGTACCAGTAACTGAGGATCTAAGGACACCTGGTAATGTGCAACATTACAGTAATATTACAGTAATTTCTTGGGCAGAAATTCAACTGTACTTTTTTTTTTAAGAGATAGTTTCTTGCAGCTTTGTATTTTGCCATTTCTGTATCAACACATTTCTCTCTAATTGCCCAAAAGAGTTTTAAGAAATGAAAATTGTTTGGAAATGCTTTACAGCCAGGAGGGAACTTTCTTTCCGGTTCAATGTGTTTTGATTCAGGCTTCAAATGCTTTATGCAGAAACCCTAGTAGCATATTCTAGGGTTTCCATTCCAATTGTAATCTTATATCATTCTGTGATTCTGTGATTCTGTGATTCTGTGATCAAGTTACACTTCGAAAATAATTTGGTGTTTGCAATCAAGATTAGACATTCTGAACTGCTCAGCTTTTGTTTAACAGTCTTAATAATATAGCAGAATTTGCACTAGTGCTTGGCATCTGCAGTTGCAATCTCCCATTTTTTTTTTTCACAGCAGCTATTATGGTGCCCTGAGCCTTGACAGCTGGGCCCCTTTGTTTGGTCCCAATGAAGGAGCTGGTTGGCTAAACTAGAGGAGAATCCTTCAAAATTTGGCCCAAAACATGCTAGTATTTTAGTTCTGTATTTTAAAGCAAGCAACATGAGAAGGAGTGTTCCAGAAAGCATTGTTTTTCAAAGATGTTGGTAGGATTTTTATGCTTAGGAAAATTCTGGGCAAAAGCACTGATGTCCTGATATTGTTATTTATATAAATACTCCTACAGTTCTATTCAGTAAAGTCATAAACACTTTCTGCTCTAAGGCACTTAAATCATTTTGGAAACCAATACAAATGTACTTTAGAACCTTTAGCCTTAAGACTCAATGAAAGTTACTGGAATTCTTGCTCATAAAATATTTTTGAAATGCGCAAGGCTTAGTCTTGAAAAATATTGCTCCTATAATTATTTTAAAAGATTTACTCCTTGTTACTAATTGTATATTTTATTCTGTACTTCTGAAGTCAATTTATTAAGATTTGTTTGCATGTGTGTGTGTGATTTTCTGCACAAGAAATCCAAGTATTTTGGATTTTACATTTTTTCAGATCTGACTAGGAAGGAGGAAACACTTACTTCTCACATCTGTCAAGGAAGATGGGGATATCTCCAAGCCTTAGGGTTGTTCTGGTAGATCAGCCTCCGGGAAATTTTCATAGGTAACAACAATATGAGCACATTCAAAAGCAATGGGCTTTTATCATTTCTGCAAGTGGATCCTGACTTCTACTTACAAGTAGAACTTGTAAGAACACTTAACAAGTGTTAAATATCACAATGCAACACATTTAGCTGCAACAGGCTTAGGGCTATTCTCTGCAGTGCAGGAGATGTGAAGATTTACATGTGTGAGATGCTTACAAATCTAAAGCACAGAAAGGATCCAGGGATCTCCACAGCTTGGACAGCACCTGCTAACTTCCTCATGCGAACAAATGCACAAGAACTGGGAAAGGATAAAAATACACGGGGATGCACGGAAGGAAATGCAGAAAATTTTTTGAAAGTCTTGCACCTCCCATTTTCCCTACTCCTAATGCAAGTGATCTGCAAAGAAATGAGAGTGGAAAATGTTCTCATCTCATATGTGATGGGGAAAGCCACTGTGTTGATTTACACAGATTTACACAGAATGACAAAGTAATTCATCATTCTTATCACAGTTCTTACCAACTCGTTAGTAAGTGCTGTGCAGTAAGCAGAGAGTTATCAATTCTCTGCCGTAAAATGAGAAAAGTAGAAGAATGAATTTAATTCTGCGCCAGATACTCATCTGCGAGTAGATTTTCCCTCCTGACTAGCTTCACTGCAGCAATTAGCCTGTGCTTGTTGGTTTTCTTCCCTCTTTTTAGCAGAATGATAAAAAACTGACTCCTGCTGCTATGCCAGAAGGAAGTGAATCCAGAGCGGTGGGGTTTGGGACCTCATCTCTCAGTCTAGCCAGAAACTTTCCATCCTAACACTGAACAGCTCGTTTTCATTGAGTTAGGTTGTTCTCTTCCCTATGAAAGCATCTCAGAAGCCACAGATCTTCACAGAATGGAACTGTTACAGGTCTACATAATGGTTTTATTAAAATCAGTGCCACCTTTCCCCGCTGACTTCCTCTATTCAAGCCAGACTCCATGCTGAAGACTCCGACTAAAGTCTGTTGTGCACTCATACATTTGATACAGCTTTATTTGTTGTTCAAGAGGGATGCATCTGCTCATTGGACAAGATTAACAACCTAAAATTTAAGACTTGAGCTGCTTTTGGAACCTTATTTCTACAGTTCTTTCTAACAGAACTGTACTTCTACTACTATTTCTACAGTTCTCTATAACATCTCTTTCTTTTTTTAAAAATAACCTCTGAGGGAAGATAGATAACAGCTGGAGCAGATGAAGTTAAGAGCAAAATGGCACGTTCAGTGTTTGTGCTCAGGTGATCAAAACCCAGCCCACAGTTGCTATCTGCTTCCATCCAGTTTGAAGGATTGTCTCCTAACAGTGACATCTACCAGAGGTTCATCACAATGTTTCCACCTCAAAATGCTGCTACTTTTATTTCTTTCTTTTGCTTCTAATAAAATCAGTGGCAGAGAGGCCATCAAGGCATCTTCTGTGATACCACAACACAACTCTTTTTCTATGTTTATGTATTTAATGAGCAAACTGCTTTTCTAAAAGCAAGACTGAGCTATCAAGCATACACATAACCTGTCACTAAGCACTTTTGTCCATGAAAGAGTTACTCTTTACTCTTTTATAAGGTTAGTAAAAAAGCAGGCTAAAATGAAAACTTGGTTTTCATTAGTAATTTACCCAGTAGCACAGAGTAAAAGTGAAGTAATTCATTTAAATCAGAGCTTGGTCCTGAGCCACTTTGAAATTGATCCAAAACTGTCCCCACCTTTTTCAGGAGTGATAAAATAGGAGGTTTTATTTGACTCAGCTGGAAGTGCAAGGACATTCATAGGACTCAGATAGTGGTTTATATATCATGTTCTCAATGGAAAGGAACAAGAGTTAGTACTGGGAGTTTTGGTTGACAGACTCTGTAAGCCAAAGCTATCTAATGAAAGCCTGCATCAAGGCATACGTTCTTCATTTCAACAGCACTTCACAAGCTATCACAAATCAAGCAGTTCCCCCTCTCATTCCTTAATGTTTCACAAGTGGTAGAAATTTGCATTGCACCTCCTGAGCATCTGGAAAGAAATAAAGGCCCAAGCTGTAGTAGAAGTAGGTTGGCCAAGGTTGGTCAGCCCTTGGGAAATACCTGGTTGCACCCAGCAGCTGTGATGCAGTGTCACTTGCTGAAGGACAACAGTGTTAGTGGGAAGCCAGTTCAATTAGTGGCCCCACAACCAACAAAGTCACAAGCAGCAGCTCTGCACCAAGGGGAACACAGTGAGTGAATTAGCCTCAGATGATGGTAATTAATGCCTGGCTGTCAGAGAGGAATTTTACAAGCCCAGCACTTGACAGCTCAGTATTACAGATCAAGTCCCAGGGTAATGTGCCTCTCATTACTGGGAAAGCACACTGGTGTTCTGCACTCATCAGTGTGCTGCCATCTGAAGAGGTAAATAATATGTTCACTTTTCATTTTCACAAAGTGTATCCTTCAGGCTACCATTATGAGAAACTCACTCTGGAGCTCTAACACTGGCTTATTGAGAAAAAGCACCCTAATGCTAGACTATAAGAAAAAATAAATATTCTTATAATATATAAATAGGAAATCATTTTAGCCCTTGGTAAAATAGCTGAAATAGATTTTGAACACAAAAACTTCCCTTTCTCAAAAGAATTTTGAGATCTTCTCCCCATGCACACACACGAAAGACTGGTTTTATCCTGTCGCTGAAATTATCCATATTTAATTTTATCTTCTGTGAAATTACAAATAACAAATTGATTAGGGCTCAACTCTCCATGTGAAAGTTACCAGGGTGTTTTCCTCCAAATTTCAGGAAAAACACAATTGAGTCTTACTCCTAAGCTCTCAAAACCAAGGTACTCACAGCTGCTGGGCAAAACTCTGCTATGCTGCAGCCTGGGAAAGATTCAGGAACACAAATCTGGGGTTGTCAGTACCTACATGGTGTGTTCAGTTTACGATCTTTTTCCTACACCATCCTTTTCTTGCAAGTCACTTCCTTGGCCTCAAAACCTGCCCTGACTCTTGGCTGCATGAACTGCATGAACTGTATAATTCAGAGTCACAGACTGGCAGCACCCCTAGCAGACTACAACTGTCTAATTTACTGTCTTCCTCTGCAATATTTCTCTTAGTGCTACCCTACTCTCAACAAAATGTAGCTCCTTGCTTGGTAAAAAGTATTAAAAAAAAAGAGGTCGATGTCTTTTCCCCAAGCCTCACCTCATTGCTCTTACCCCATTGTTTCCTTCCTTACTTTTATCTTGGAGAAATCTCACCATTTGCAGTATAACTTCTTCTGGGTTTACATCCTTGAAGGGAGAACCAGATGGAACTCATCTTCAGTTATCTCTGCATAAATATATTATTTACTATATTATAATTACAAAGCATCAGGATTTGACAAGCTGGTCCTTATTTCTCCTGCAAAATGCTGCCCTTCCTCCCGGGTCTGTGTTTTAGTTTCAAAACGTATTTGCATCTTTGGTAACTGCAAGGATATGAAATACTTGTGTCCCTAACAACAGGCAGAGCAGAAAGATTCCTTTTCAGAAGCTCTACATGTCCTAAATATAATGGAATCTAATGCATAAAGGGCATGACACTCCCTTCATACAAGATTTAATTAATCAATTTTATTACTGTGGAAAGAATAAATCCTTTATACACACCCCCTTGCCCTTCTTTTTCCACCCCTCACTTCCAAATAGGTAGTGCTAGTTCACATTCACTCTGAGTTAAATATAGTCGTAAATATCACATCTCTTTCAGCGGAGTGCCAAGGAAGTGAATGCGAATCGAATTCAAAGTAATGACCAGAAAACACTGAGTGCTTCTAGGTATTTTTAAGCTTTGTTTTTATGGAATAAATCTACCATTTTCTTGCCTAGACAGGGCACAACCCACTGCTGAGTCTCTAGTCTGGAATATCTTTGTAACACAGGAGCATCAAGAGTTCAGACCTTGGCTTCAGATTTTGAGCAAGCTCCAGATTTATGTAGAGATGCAAAGAATGTCTACGTAAGGGAGCTTCCAGAGCAGCCTCTGCTGTCGCACTGAGTTCCTGACCTCAGGGGTTACTGCTGTCCATCCCAACAGCATTTTGCCTAGACATACGCTCTGAAGCCAGGATTGCAAGGAAAAGGCTAGGGAGCAACTAAGCCTAGCAGAAACCAAGCCCCAGGGAAACAGATGCTCTCTGCACAGCCTTCTGCAGCACAGAGCCAGAAGAGAGCTGTCTGACACAGAATGCTGTAGTGACATTAATGAATGACGTGAAAACCAGGTTCAGCTAGAGCAGAAAAAGCAAGTCCGTGCTTACAAATGCCTCACACGGACACAAATATAGTGCTAAACCTTCAAATATAAATATGATTGATCCTCCACAGAGCCCACATACATTGTAATAGGAGCAGCGATATCAGAAAACAAAATTCCTGATCTCCAACAATTGACTTGTATGAAATGATATTTGCTAAGTGGAGATTCAACCCACTTTTGCTGGTGTCAGCCAGACATGCAACTTGAGAATCAGCCCAGCAAGCTGCCGTGATTTCCTGTAACAACGACAGGGCTTATGTCCACAAACGTTAAACTGCAGAGCACAAATCCAACCAGACAGGGACGGTGACATCATGGTAGGAGAAGAGTAAGGCTGAGCTGCTCCTGCACAAACCCAGAAATGCCCCATTAGGATTTATTTTTCAGTGCCATTGCTCAGGAGAGAGCAATGTTGCATAGCTTAGACAACAATACCAAAAGCAGGATACATTAGGCCTGCGAGTATATAAAACACTGCCCACCATGCAGCATTCAAATTGTAAGAAGCAATGCACAGCACCACTGGGCTTGGGTCAAAGAAGTGACACATACTAATTTATTTTGCTGGTAGATGCATAAGACTTAAAGCCTCAAAACAGCCTTGCAACTTAAAATAGTAGATGCCTTTTATTTCTAACTGCAGGTTTCCACTGTCTGATTGAAGGCATGATGAACAATGAGCCCAGCCCATTGACCCTACAGATAATATTTACACTAGAATGTCTTCAGGTAGCTGCACTTAAGCCCTGCTTGTTGTGGGGTCAATCATCACATATTTCTGCCCAAACATTACTTTTTATTAGCCATCTGTGTGTCTAAGTAACAGGTCCAGTGTTAATAATCCATTCCTCACCATTCTTTGTCTAAAAAGCAAATTACTGCAAGGCTTCCTATTTTTTTTAACTAAAATAGAAAAAAAACCCTATAAACAAGGTAATTTTAAATACTAAACTCTGGAAAAGTTTAGTTTTTCTAGTACTGTTGCAAGAGTACTGGCTAGCACTTTACTCCCTGTCCACAAGGGACTCTGGGCCACAGATAAATAAATCTACCCCTGGCTACTTATCCAAATTGAAGGCATGTTGAAAATTGAAAAAAGCAAGAATTTACACAGAGAGATGGAGAGGAGTGAAAGAAAGAAAGTGCTTTTCAGAGCTCTTGTCCCCATCAAATAACTGAGGAGAAAAAGGGGGGAAAATATCTCAAAGTCAATCTGAATTCAATGTGTAAATAATGCTGGAGAACAGATATAGGTTCAGGAACCACATGCTGTGAATATACCGTTTGTTTAGCTTACATTTATGCTGCAGAGAAATGTAAGACAACAGAGGCCAGGAAGAGCAGCAAAGCATGGTCATCTGTTGACAGGTTTCTGACTCAATAATTAGCAGCCTGGATTTTCAGAGGGATGGGTCCTCTGACAGCTCCAGCGAGCTTCTGTCATAGTTATTAGATGCTCAAAATCTCGAAAATGTTTTTCCTTGCATGTCTGCATTTAGAAATCTAAGTGTTGGCAGCAGTTTTTTAAAAGCTCTCTGACCCAAAGAACTCAAGGGCAAAATCAGATAGCAGCACATCTTTGCTATGAAAACTGGTGTGCTAAAACATATTGACAGGTCTGGATATGAGGTCTTCTGATGCCCTTCTGCCAGGTGCCCTTGGAGAAGGCTGCTCCAAGGATTGCCTGCTGCTGCTACTCATGGGAATCTTTCCATTTTAATGCTCTGTCCCTGGTCCTGTTGCCCTTTTTGTCTGCTTTTGGTGGGTTTAGACTTTTTTTTCAGGACTGACCCTGTTGTGGCTGCCATGAGATGTGCTCATGGCTCTCCAGATTTGGTTGCATCAATCATACATCCCTTCACCAGGAGAAGATTGCAAAGGGTCTCGAGGGAGTAGGTCGAAGATCTGGGGGGCAGCAGGGTTTGAGCACAGCACTGCTATGACCCCCCTGTCCACCCCGGCCTCCTTGGCCAAATTAGAGGCAGTTTTGGGACCATCACAAAGAGGCAGCAGAATACAAGGTGGACACGCCACAAAGTGACTCCTAGGGAGCTTCCTGATAAGTTCATTTCTGACCTAAAGCCTGTTCAGTAGAGCTCTTTTAGCTTGTAAAGCTTAACATGGAAGCACAGCAGAGAGCAGAATAGTTGAAGCAGTCCTAGCAAAGGTCTGCAGTGACTGAAGAACATGAAAGTAGTTAAGCTAATCTGTGTCACAGCCCATCTTTTCCTAAGAGAAAGGGAAGACACTGAGAACAAAAGCAGAATGGCTAATAGCTAACATTATAGTAAGAATGGCTAATAAAAGTTGCTAAATAGTTGCAATTTAATTATAATATCACCCCATGTTTGGACCTGCTATAAGCTTTAAGTAACTGGGGACAAAATTAGCATTGCAGAACTCTGAGTAAAAATTACAGAAAAAAAATCTAAGCCAATCTAAGCAAGTATTTTTATTACTCATTTTTGTCTAGACTTTTGCTCTACCAAACATCACCCTCTTTGAGGACATTATGTCTTTTTCATTTAATAGTTTCAAAAGTGACAGAAATGTCAAATCTAGAGAGCAAAAGCCTTGCAAATTTACAGCCACTCTCCTGTTGATATCCCTCGATTTAGCAAGGAAATATCTAATTCAAAGCTCATGGAGTAACTTGTTGAAAAAAATAGTTGAAAATCTATTGTTGTAAAATAACAAGTTATTACTGAGAATGTCTGGGAAAATATCAGTCCACTTTAGCTTTTCTCATGTGAACAGAATTAGAGATATGATGAACTATTACGCTCTTGGTTTGTGAAATTGTTATTTGTTAATTGTTACTGTGAAATTGTTAACCCAATATCAGAGGCGCAGAGCACTCAGATACAATCCAAGGAAATTTGCCACATCAGGGAGAGGGCTGTAGAAGTGGTAGCTCTATCTCTTCTAGCAAATAATGAGGAACAGACTCCTATTTAAGTATGAACTCACAAATTTTTGAAACAAAAGTCATGTTTTTTGGCACCTCACATGAAACCACACGTGTACTTTTACTTGACATTTACTGACATTTAACATTACTTAATTTATTTCTGAAATCACTGCCTGTCGTAATTTAGAGAGTGAAATAAATTTGTTGCTTGCTTCTGTCACTGACACTTATATTAAGAGATCAAAGGCCAGTTAATGCTTTTCAGTATGTTATCAATGCTTCTGATCTTAAACTGGAACACAGTTAACAAACTTGTCATTCTGACCCATTCACTGTAAAAGATAGTTGGTTCTGTAACAAGATGATGACTATTAGGAGTGAAATAGATTAATTATAAACTAGAATTGTAAAACACATGGAAATACATCTCATCTCTGCTCCTTGGGCTTATTAATGCAATGCAACCATAATGATTAGTCAGGGTCAACAGATCTCATGCATACAAGAAGCAATTGCACACTTTTAAAATTGTTGCATCTCAGAGTATAATTGAATGTTAATGCTTACATTAGCAATAAATGCTATTTTTATAATGTCTTGCTGGTGCCCTTTTTTTATGCTGTCATACTGTAAATCTCCCAAAGCAGAGAAGAGGGGTTCTGAGATTAAAATTCTTACTGAGAAAATCGTATGAACAATTGCTGAAATGGCTTTCAAACAGAACTCTTTTAGCAGGCATGCATTTTTTTCTTTCTCATCTTTCATGCCAAAAGATTTAATATCCCAACTATAGCAGGAAAAAAAAAAAAAAAAAAAAAAAGCCCTGAACCTAGACTTAGCCATATCAATTTGCAGCAGTTCATTGCTCTAATGACCCCTCAGGACCTCCAAGGTCCCTTTCAACTGTAGTAAACTCTTAATGCTGGCATAATTCTTAGTTGGAAATTAAGGGCACTGTTCAACAGAGGCCACTGCAGCAGGGCATTAGTAAAAGCTTGTTGAGATTGTGAAGTCAAACATAAAGGTTAGGTAATGTCAAAAGGAAAGTTCTCCATGGAGCATAGGTTCAACAGTGCTGTGCAGACAATTGTCTTGGAGTTGTCTGGACTTCTCCTGGCTTCCAGAGTTCCAGGTCTTTCCCACTGGCACTCTTGAGGGCTGTCCTGCCTGCGTCACTCTGGAAAGAGACACATGGAAAATCACTGCAAGTTTAATTTAAGCCCTGCCATCCTCAGTGTAGGGTTTTCTCTGCCATCTTCTCCCCTCAGTTTCTTTTTCTACAACAACTGATTTCTTCAGTCTCTATTTAAAAAGGGGAGAATGGGAAAAGGAATTAAGACATGCAACTAACTAAACTCAATTAGGAGAGATAAAGTAAAAATCAAAGCTGTGCTTCATGCTAGCTGCAGAACAAACTCTCTGCTTTTGATGTGCCATTAACATACGTATGCAAAGATTGTAATTAGGTTTATTTTCCTTGTGAGTGAACAGGTTGCAGACCGTGACGCAGGAAGCCCCAAGGCAGGTCTAGTGATTCACTGTTAGGTGGTGCTAAAGTCATGGAAACCTTTGGACGGAGCATGGTCCCAACCAGGCAGCTGTATCCCGTGCTCCCTGCTCCTGGAGCCATGTCCAGCCATGCTCCTGGCCTGGGTCTGTTTGCTCTGACCACACGCAATTTATTTTTCCAAAGATTTTAAGGAAAATATATTCAAAGCTTTTGACAACATGCCTGAAGTCCCAGTGAAATCCAAAGTATACACAAAGGTTATTTAATACCTTTATAAAACATAGTCAAAACCAGCACCTCACTCTAAAGATTACCTGAAATAATAACAAAAAATTTGCAGTGATTTATTTGGCATTGAGTATTTCAACCTCAAACCATTTTAATGTTGAGAAAAAAAATATAAACAGGTAAAGATGTCCTCTTATGAGAAATATCAAGCCCTTTTGATTGGAAGTGTTTGCACCTGAGTTACTCATAACTTAATTTCAATAAGTTATTTTATACAGTAGCTCATGAAATATTCACATTGGCTGACATGAGAAATTTGTTAAATACATTGGTAAACTGCTGAAAGACCCAACAAATATCTCTAGCACATCTCTAGCATCTAAAATGTCTCTAGAGAGATGTTACAGAAAGCAGTAACAGTATTCATCTTTTCTAGCATCTCCCCTAGTTAAAAGGAGGAGATAGGGCAGAGCAGGTTAATAAAAGCACTATGGGATTTTATGTTGCACCTACCACAGTGAACAGAAAAAAAAAGAAAAAAAGCAAAGGAGTGAGAGTGGAAGAGGAGGAGAAAACAGGAGATAGACATTGGCAGATTTTATTGGGCAAAATTGAGTTGGGGACCCTGATGATCAAATTTGATTTTTTTTTATGTTTAAAAACAACTCCCCAAAAGAGTAGAATAAATAAAACAAACACAAAAAAAAAAAAAAAAAAAAAAAAAAAAAAAAAAAAAAAAAAAAAAAAAAAAAAAAAAAAAAAAAAAAAAAAAAAAAAAAAAAATGCCTTGCAGCATCCAGAAGAGCATAAGGGAACAGAAAACTGATTAGGCAGTGGCTTCATGCACGGATCACAAATTGTTTCGAGTTGCTGTCTGCACAGTCGCCCTGGAACAACACAGTAGTTTCAGGCTATCTGATTGCCACGAAAACACTGACGAGCTGGGGATATTCTGGGAAGAAGAATAAATATTTTGAGAGGGCCAAGAGAGGTTGATCAAACTGATTTGTGACACACCACTGAGAGGGAAAGCCAAGTATGAACTATAGGAATAAACATTGCAAAAATGGCTAGCAATGAAAGACTGCTGAGAAGATAGGCCTAGATGGTCCTATTCACTCCAGTTTTCTTCACTGCTCGTTAACATCTCAAATTACTTAGAGTTTTTCAGTGCCTTCCAACTGCCTTTCTGCCATCACTTCATCAGTTTGAAAAGTCTTAAAATGATGTTCTTTCCTGGGGGAATTCCTCCCTCTTTCCCCTCTACAGTTCAATACTATCTGCTATAGGGGGAGGGTGATATTTTATACATACATTGAGCAACCTTAACTAGTATTCTGCTTTTTAGGGTGTTGGGGGAAGGTTTATGTATCCACTATTTCCTGTCAAATTCTAGCATTTTACTTTTCTAGAAGTTTCAATTTTACTCTCTTTACCATCATTCAGATTTTTTTTTCAGATAATTTGCTCCTGAATCTCTCAATCTTTAATTGACTCTAAGTATGTAAAAGCATTGTTATTGTTACATTTTAGGTCTCCCTTTCTACTTCAAAAATAGATATCTTTTGTTAATTTTCTACACTAAGAAACAAAGGACTAATAAATGAAATGAGGAATGCTTTACGTCTGTCCTGCTGCAGTGACACGTATATTAGAAGTACTTTCCTCAAATGCAGGCCTGTCTCACATGAGATCCATGGTATCTGCCAAACCATCCGATAAGCTTTCTGCCCTTCCCATGGCTCTCCATACCTCCTCCTAAGCTTAAGGGGTTATTTTCAAGGGAGGAGGCAGAGATTAGATTGTTCCCTTTCTGTCTTTGACAGTCATGTAAAGATAGATGTGGAAACTGTTATTAGTCACCCCTCACCACTCTGGACATCCAATACTCAAGAAGGTGAACACAAAATTCACCTTTCTTACAAGAGGGTACGTTTGACTCATATTGAACCTGTAGGCCCTTTTATCATCATCAGTACTTTTCTGCAGACCTGTCAGCAACCTCTTCATCTCACATTTGGGCAGAGGATTAGTCCAAACTAAAGGCAACAGCTTCACCTGAATTCTTTGTTTCTTTCTTTTTTCTTTTTTTCTTTTTTGCATTTCTTTTTTTTTCAGTCCACTCCTGCAACTTGTCAGGAAAGGTACATGCAAAATGTACTTGAAATAAAGAATTAAAGGAGAATCACCACCTCAGGAAAGAGGAGTCTTTCTGAAAGGGTGAATGGAGAGCCTAACAACAAAGCTAAGAAAAATTCAAGAGACTTAATGTGTAGGAAGGCAATGAAGTTTCTAAGTACATTATTTACACAAAATAAAAAAGGAGGTGACAATAACAGGATACACTATCAGAGAAAAAAAAAAGATCAAAACCGCAGTCCATCTGAATTTTTAATTCTAATTATAAGTTAAGAAAACAGAAAGAAGGGCTCAGTTGATGGAGTGTGCACTTGGAATGATTCAGGATAGACATGAAAATACCAGAGAGCAATGTAATTTCTGGGAAACCGGCATATATTAGTTTTGTTAATGAAGTTTGGAGTCATGGTAACACCCTTCTGCTTCATGAGGGTTTGCTTTCTGTGGCTTTTCTAATGGCAACACATTCAGTCTTTGCAGCAAACAGACACCGAGGAAAAATGTAACTCCTTTGATTATGTTTATTGACAACAGTGCAGATCCAAGTTATACCAGGAGAAGAGCACCAAGCCATGTCTTTGCTGTGCCATAGGCCATGTTGTGAAGAGCTTTCTTCTCAAAAGAAAAGGTATCTAAACAAAAATATGGTAAGATAAATACCATGAAAAATAAAAGTAGACAACTTGAATGTTAGGTCTACAAGATCAATGATGTTGTTGTATATTCACTGTTCTAGAATATTTATATTAATGTCTTTCAAAATCAATGGAGCGGTTGGCATCCTTCTTTAGATGAAAAAGGACCATCTTCTGATTCCAAAAAGAAACTAGCATTCAAGGCCCCCAGTGACAACTATAAGAGAAAATAAAGCATAAATAAGGTGTTTTCTGACTTTCAATTCCTAACTTAGGGAACTAAATGCTGTTTATTGTTTGTAAGATAATTACTTGCTTTCAATAATTTATTTTTCTGTTATTTGAGGGTTGCTTGTCCTTGGGGAGGAAAGGCATCGTTATATTAGTGAGGAATTAGCAAGTGGTGAGGAAGCAGCAGTTGAATGATTTAGGAAAAGGCTGTGAAACAGTTTCTTTTGTAGAATAGCTACTTGAGGAAGGCTTCGTGTTGGGTACCAGAAGGCAAACTCCAGAACCACCTTCTATAACAACTTCTGTTTTTCTCTCCTCCTTTTCGGAACTGTAAGCAAGCTTGGAAAACACAACTCCAAAAATCCTCACTACTATTTTACCTGATGCAACAAAGAAACAGAGTGATACTACATGACAAATAGAGATTTTTCTCTGATTTCAAATAAAGAAATCAACAGAGATATATAGTGTTATTAAAGAGATAGAAGGGGAAAAAAAAAAAGGAAGGCTTAAATATAGGCAAATTTTTCTTTTAACAGAAAAAACTAAAAGAGCTTTTTTTATCCAAAAAGAAAGAAAGAAAAACCCTGAAGTAATTTGTGCCTCAGGCCTTGAAAGGAACACAGTGGCAGCCTAATCACTGATTAGGAGCAAGACGCGTGCCGCCGCTTCCAGGGTTATTTAACAGCTAGGACTAGGCAGCCCTGACTACTCGTTCTCCCACACTTGATAGGGGCTGATAAGCGGAAAGGATCCTTGTGTGCTCCATGTTGCTAATTCCTCTGCAGACCTCTGCGAAGCTGCTTTCCATCCGAGCTGCTCTGCTTCGTGAGACACTGTTTTGGTCCCTTTTGTAAGCAGGGAAGTGAGAGCATCTCCTTCAGGATGGCTATTAGATGAGGGACCTCCTCAGCCCAAAGGGGCAGATAAATAACAGGCAAAGGGACAAACAGAAACACTCAGAAGCACAGACCTGAGAGACAAGCAAGAATGGAGACACTAATGAAGACTAAAGTTCTCCAGCCAGTAACTGATGGACCATTCAGAAACTACAGGCATAGCCTTGAAGAAAGTCAGTCTAGTCAGTCTGGGGTTTGTAAGAGAGGAGAAGGGGGGGAAAAAGAGAATGGGGAGGATCTGAGGCATCTGGGAGGCCAGATGGACTACACAGAACTAATAAAGCATATTTAGAGGAAGGGGCAAAGTTCAGGAGAGACAATTCCATGAATAAACTAGTCACAGAGGGGTGTGCGTCATCAAAGATGCCCTGTAAATCAGCTTGTGCCATCAATAACATCCTATTTGTCTGGCCATGACTACACACTAGCCCCAGAGTGACACTGGCCCAGCCCTGGATATCACCAAGTTCTGCTTCAGAGGCAGCTAATAAATCAGTTGCAAGGGAACTGCAATCTGCCAGTGTGGGCACGCTGCTCATTGCAAGTTCATCAGGTGGTGACCTTTGCAGGGTGGAATGGAAAAGGGGCAGAGGACAGAAAAAAATAGTCATTACTGGAAACACTGCACTGTGGTGCATGCTGGACAGGACAAAGGGAACAAGAAAAAACAGCAATTTCTGTAGTGGCTTGAATGCTTTTTACAAGGACAGGAGTATTTGCCATGAAAGCTCATCTTGCACCATGACACAAGCAGTAATGCAGCCCTTAGAAAGCCATGGAATAACTGTTCCGTGGGTCCCTAGGGATTTGAAGTCTTCTGCACAGTGGTTATAGTCAGCTGGCTTTATCCAAGGCAGAGTGTGCTTCAAGGGGCAAGTCACTCCCAAATAACAGCAGGATGTGACCGCAGCAGATTTGGCTCTTTCCACCTTCCTTTGCCCCCCAGCACTATGTTGCCATGCCCTGGATCCTCCAAACAGCCTCATGCTCTGCACCACAATGTATGCAAAACACAGCTTGATTTCATGCTTTCCAGGCCACGCTGGGTGCTTGCAATACACTCCTTGCAGGATTTCAAATACCTTCAACTGTGGAAAAAAAAAATATATATTATATATATATGTATATATATATATAAACATTACAGCTCATGGCATTCATATGTGGTCTTAGGCAGCAGGTTCAAAGAGAGGACACCAATTCTATCACCAAATGTAGAGCAGCTACAAAATAAGAAAGATTGCCCATAGTGATGTGTGAAATAATATTCTCTATGCACAAATAGAATATTTTCTTGTGCTTTTTTTTTTTTAACAAAGATCGCCAGCTAAACTTTGCTGCACCTTGGGATTATCTTACCCTCTTTGGTGAAGAATGGGAAACTGTGCTCCTGGTACAGGCAGGGGTACTTTTGCATATATATTTTCCTTTTGTTAGTTTAGCTCTGGGTTGAAAAGGATGCTGGCAGCAATGAAACCACTCAGCGCTAAATCTGATACTTTGGCTTTGCCTCTCTCATGGAGATCTGTCTGAAAATAGTCCTATGACCAAAAAGGTGACCTGCAGAGTATATCTGCGCACAGTTTAAATAAAAACTAGGAACTGGAGCCCAGTATTTTCCCAGCGTGAGCCCAGTGTTCCTCACTCACCCTGTAATGTACCAAAGTTTCATGCTGGAACCAGACTGGAGCACAGCTTGGTGAAGTGCAGTTACTTCTTCCACAAGCTGCGAGTACAAGAGATCGCTGTTATCCCCAAAACACAACCCATGATCTATTTTCTTATTTTCCTTATATTACCCTTATAAGGTAAAATATTATTGCACTCTGCCCCACTCAAGAGCACAGTACATATGAAATCTATATATATATATATATTCAGGCATATATTTGCTACCCTGGAGCTACATTAATTTACATTACAAGATATTGCATTGCAGTTAGTTGGGCATAAATTGACAGCTAGGCATAGCTGTGAGCAACCGGCTTTTTGTACACACATGCAACCCATAATTTAGATAATTTCTTATGCTATTTTGTTGTCAACTGTGTCAGATTTTTAACGTTCATAAGCCTTTTAAAATGAAAAGACACACACAGAGAAGTCCATTATAAATATGCCTCAAGGTGCCATTTAGAATAATTGTGATGCTCCAGCCTGCCCAAACCTTTCATAGCGAAGAGATAAATGCACTTTATTAAAACAGGAAATGTCCAGAGTGGAAGATAACATTAAATGACTGCAAGAAATGACCAAAAAATTGATTCATTCAAAATTCACTACTTTCAGATACGTAGCATCCACAGTATAATTTTGCTTAAGTCCTGGATACTGAGCTCAAGAGAAAGCAGTTAATGAAATAAATACAATCTGTCAATTATATTTGAGAATCAGCATTCATTACTCAACAGGATGCTTTGATACTGATTCTGTAGGAGATGCTTCAAGATCAGGACATGACTTGGAGATAAGTCCTCTTTGAGGTGGTCTGCATGCTTCTTTTCCATGCTGTACTCCATATAGAGTAAGAAAGCATGCTATATTCCAAGACAACTCTTATTCTACTTGTAAGAGAGAAACTAACTATAGTGGATATTGGAATCTCAATTCTGTTGATGTTATTTCTTTTTGTCTTTCAAATATCTAATCTCCATTCTTCAGAACTGCAAATATTAAACAAGTTAGATATATTATGGAAGTAAATTTCAGTCACTAATCTTGCTTGGAAACTCATCTGGATGCAAGGGAAAGGGAAAATTCTAATTAATTTTTGTGTTCACAAAGTCTCTTAATGGGGCCAGGAACATAGGAGATATACCACAGAGGATCTCTACAGAACTCCCATTGATAACTGTGCTGTGGTTTCTCTGCCTCTTATGGAATATGTGCCTGATAGCTTGATACTCCTATACTTTCCAGATTGAGTGGGAAAACATCTTCAGTGATAGGAAGGATAAGATTACGAGATGGAGCCACCAGCTCTATTCAAACGGACCCTGTGAAACATTCAATGAACCTTTAAATAAGATACACAGACTGTGCCTGACCCTGGTGACTCTCCCTGGCACTGACCACTTGCCTCGTCTCGGCTCTGTGGCAGTGCCCAAAGTGTGGGGCTGGGGTTGCCCATGTCCCTTGCAGAGCAGGTTCTCACCACTGAGGTGAGAATGGGCGGAACGGGCTCCCACAGGCACCCAGGAGCCACCAGCCCTCATGGCACCCGGACATTTAGCTCCCAAGGATTATCTTCTGAAAAGGGACAGTCCTCTGAGTATCCAGAGACTCACTGATATGCCCAAGGAACTGGAAGAGACCTTGCAGCTAGCACAGTCTGAAGGACCAGCTACAGATGAGCGGAGCCTCAACTAAAAAGTGCCACGATTTCACACACCACAAACGTGCAGTTGGCTGAACATTCATAGATTTGTTAAAAGGATATACGTGGAAGGCTACAAACAAAAACAGCCAGTCTGGCCCCAGGCTGGAGAGAAGTTCTGTGTTCTAGAAAGCAAAGGACAGAGACAAAACAGAAATGGCATAGTTTTAGAGCAAAAAGACACATGGATAAGGTAGAAAGGAGAACACTAAAAATAAGTGACCACAAAAGGATAAATGAATGCGGACACCTCAAGACAAATGACAACACGTTACTTGGGTGCTGTCTATTCAGATGCAAAGAAAGAGTTAGAAGATAAGGGAGATATAGATAACAAGTGACAAGCAGTGTCACCCCCTTCGCAAGGACAACCACAGTGCAACAGTGACAGCCAGGAACAGGATTCAGTGAGAGAAACAGCACCTGCATCTAAAAACTCCAGCTCTGCGGGGCCAGATCCTTCCTCAGGGAACTGTAATCAGTGGAGGTCATGCCCAAGAAGTATGACAAAACCTTATCTTATACCAGAGAGCTGCCAGCAAAATTTACAGGTCACTCTCCTCCTTATCTCCCTTGACTCATATTCTCCATTCACAGCACACACTCCCTGGCATCGGGACTCAAACTAAATCATTGAAGACTTGGAGACAATCTGTGATGTTGAAGAGGGAATTTATCCCAAAATAAATCTCGTCATGTGATACTTAATGTCCTTTCTTCCAATTGTCACTAGGGATTTCTCTGCCCCAAATCCACCTACTTTAAGACATGCATAAGATTTCATATCAACAGCATCTCCCTATATTTGTATTAGGAGATCATAAAATAACAGTGTTTGGAGGATCTGGCAGCAAAGAAGGAGCAGTTTGTCAGGACCAGGGACTAAAGCCAGGATGTTCAGTATTTAGAAAGCTTAGCATTTAGAAAATGTTTTTGGTGGTGATACACTGAATTAAAAACAAACAGAAACTACAACCAAGCTCCTTTTGTAAGTTTTTAATATAATTCAGGGGGAAGTTATTTTATACAGTTCAAAAAGGCTGTTCATATTCTCCTAGCACAAATCCGAAAACAAAACTTTGTTCTATGAAAAACACTTAGAAATTAGGCAGAGTTAATACAGGAGGCTATTGAGTAAGTCCACAGCAAATAGTGAAGTGTGTTTTTCATGCTTTGGAAACCACAGATCTCATCATTAGGAGCAGTACTTGTTGTTACAGTGTCTCTTTGTATGCTCAGTCTGTCTGCTTTTGTTCCACACAGACTGGGCAGCGTTGCCCTTTGAAAGAGCCTGGATCTTGATGTTGCTTCCATGTGCTTCAAGCAGCGCCTGCATCGTATATTTAATCTGATCTGAAGGATCCTGGCATTTTTGTCTCCCCTGCCATCCCCAGAGGACTGAGGGTTACAGTCTTTGCTCTTGCTCTTAGTCAACTAGTCCCTCACCAGTTGCAAAAGCTTTAACTCCATCCTGGGATTTATTTGCATAAAGATCTAATCCAATTTGTGCAGAAGTCAGTAATAGCCTTTCTTGGTCATAACAGCCTGTTTGACTGAGCTTTTCTTTACACCTTATTAACTGTATAAACACGAGGCAGATGATGCTCTCTCTTTCTGTTTGCAGGCTCAAGCTGGAGGCTTTGTTATGGCACAAGTAGTTTCTGTGTAACATACAGGGCATTTTTTGTTGTTCTAGAAGATTTATGATTAGAAAGTATTCATGGAGCAACTTGTTTTGTACAGAATGGGTATAATCATGCAAAAAAGCAATTATTTTTCTCAACACAGAGCAGTTTTCACAGTATGACATGTACCTTGCTAAACCCAATTAGAGAAATATTTGTATTCTAATAGTCTACAGCTTTCATATGTCTGATCTTGTAGGGAAGGACAGACTCGTTACTTTCTTCCCCCATAAAGAAACTGTCTTCATTTTTTTGTCTGTCTGGACATCTGTCTCTGGGGCAAACTTGAAAAGGAAAGAAGACAGTGATGGTTTCCACAGTTGGAAGGAATTTTCTGGTTCTGTCTGAGTTCACTTTGGAAGCGTATCCAGATGACAGCAGCTGCAGACTGCTACTCTACTTACTGCACTTGCAGTTCAGAGGCAAAACTGAAGTCTTGATGACAGCCACAAGTAACAGCAAGGACATCTCAGATGACTCAGGCTACAGCAACACTGTCATAGGACAAAGTCAGTGAAAAGCACAGCTTAAAAGGCTAATTAGGACCATGACCTTGAAAAGGCATTTTTCCGGAAGTTCATTGGTGATGAAGCTAAGCAGAGATGAAGCTACACACTTTACATTACAAGTGCTACTCCTAAGTTTAAAAACAAGCACTTTGTAAAGCACAGTGGCTTAAAGTGGCTTTTAGTCAGATGGGCAGTAAGGCTCCACCCAGTTTTGGCACCTTAGTTTCCCAAACTAGGAGAACATATGTACTATTTTGTGGCTTTCTCTTCCAGTGGAGAGCAGAGATGGGGTGGCAGTGGATAGCAGCATGAGCTAAGGATGAGGAGCGCAACTGCCCCAGAGTGTAATGGAGGAGGGACCAAGAGAGCCTAAGAGAGACCCAGTGTGTCCAGGAACTCTCTAAAAATCCAGAGATAAGTCAAGATTATCTCCCAAAATCCAAAATAAGCAACTGATGATGAACATTAAGAGGAACTTTGAGAAGATAGTAATGCTCTGGGAAGCAGAGATCTGCTGAGGAGAGCACCCAGACTCTACCACACCACTCCCTCCTTCCACACCAACAATTTTCTATAGGGACCATTTTCCTCCCAAACCTTTCAGGCAAGCTACCCCCACCAGGGACAAAACAGAAACAGAGCAGGAATAAACAACAAATATTTTTGCTTTAGTGTTTGTTGATGATTAATGTTGCATCCACGGCCAACATCTCCCTGAAGTAGGCAGTCAAGCAAGAAGTGAACAGTAGACTTTGTAAATAGCAGAACAACACAGGAACTCTGCATAGCTAATGTTCATCCCCAATACATGTCAATCTGATTGCTTTCTTTTTTAAAGAATGTGTGTCCTTTAATCTGTCTCATGCCATGGCAACAATAACATTCTGATTGCTGCACCATTTTAATCAACTTGAACAGCAGCGAACAGATGCGTTCTTGCATCAACAATCACAGAGGTTTTATTTCTAAAATATATTATTTAGTATTTTACTCCCATCACAGACATTATCTTTCATTTTCTGAACCTTCAGTAATGGAGAACTAACAAAGCACTTTATAATATTTTCTCCTTAATGGCATCCATGGTAAACAGAATTGAAAGGCAATTCTAGCAGAAAGGAAATAATTTTGTTTTCAGCTCTTATTTGCTCAAAGTTCCTTAATTTGTCCTGCTACATCCCTTGCAACGCAGAAACACTTTCCCTTTGATTTGCAGTGAAAAGCCACCAGGAAAGAGATGGAAAAAAAAAGAACCAAGCATTACCCCATGGACCTGGTGGCTCTTTTATGACCTTTTAGCAGTGCTATCAGTTTCATTGTAATCTGTGCATCCTCAGTTTCCTGTTGACAAGACGCAAAGCTCTGGTCTGTTTACTTCTGCATATCTAACTTTTTTTGTTGGTAGACTGCCTCTGACAGCTTGGAGAGGTTGAGTCATTGTCCCCAAAAGGAGTGTAGATTTTAAAAATTGGTTTTTGATTTATAACCTGTCTAGTTTGCTCTCATGACGGTTTACTGAAGACAAGAAAAATCAGCCTCTTTCAGTATTTTTCATTATACATTGGCTACCAGAGAGAATTCAAGTATCTTACCTACTTTTATTGACTTCAGAAACTTAAGGCAGGAATTTCGTAGTTCTCCACTAATATTCAAGAAGAGAAGAAAAATTGATGGCATATGTTTAAAATTCCCTGTCTTCTCTGTGCTGAACATGTGTAATATTTCATTTCACCCGTGTAATATTTCATTTCACCTTGGAGCTATGGTATTCCGTTCCAGAGCAAGTGAACACCCCCACCGTCTCCCCTCACCCGACATGGGCAGCTGTCTAACATCTCTTGAACTTTCTAGGGCTTTGGGGCTTTAAGGAGTCCCCTGCTCCAGTTTGCTATAGAGTCTGGCCTCAGTTTGCTGAGCTAGGCCTCTCTTTGGCATCACTGTTCAGATGTGCCCAGCTGTAAATTAGCTTTACCATCGGGAATGCTCCCAGAAAAAGTAGATCGCTGTCAAAAACTGATAGCTGTCATATACCAGCCTGCAAATTCAAGTTTCTCCTTCTGCCCCCTTTCCAGGCTCTTCTCCACTGATCTCCCTTTCCCAGTTCTGTTACTTCATTAATTCAGTCCATTTTTTTCCAACAGTAATTGTATATCTCCTCTTTCTTCCTTGTTAGCAGGAACTCAGTCGCAGAAACCTGGGCTCAAGTGAATCATAGATTAAGTTCAGCTAACTTCTTTCTTTTCTTCTTCATTTTTTTCCCCCTTAGGAAACTAAAAAAACACACTACCAGACATCACAGCTTCCTACTCGTTTTTCTTCTGGGTGGGGGGACAGGTGATGCTGTTTGCTAAGCACACTATGGCTTTTATCTTTCCTCATATTACATAGCTTTCAGAGGGGAAAAAAAACGCTCTCTTTTCCCCCTTCTATAATTTGAAGAGTGTTATTGGCTTCATCAAAATTCATATATTGAGTATAACTTCATTGCCTTAAAAAAAAAGGAAATGGAAAACCAATGACCTTGCATGGGGAAATTTAGGTTGAAACACTTGATTCCAAATGACTGCCTTAAGATGAAGGAATATTCAAAAAGAGTTATTTTATTCTGAAGTACAAAGAAGTTCATTGTAGTATTTTCCTAAAATTTTCTGAGCCACATCTGATACAGATATTTCTACAAAAGAAAAAAAAAGGCTATTTCCAGTTTTTCTGAGCAGCCCTCAGCTGCCCTCTTTGCTACCCAGCAGTATTTGCTCCTTTCAGATCTTCTTTTCTTTCTGGTGTCCCAAAACTTGTCACAATCTGCTTTCGAGGACTTAACCGCTTCCAGATAAAAAACACAGAAATATTTTCTGTCTACTGCCTTCTTGTGCTAAGCAACAACAAATAGGTTCTTTTTCATTACTGTTTTTTTGGCAGATGTTTTGAGGTTAGTTCTGGGCTTCTAGGATACAATTCCATGCTCTGTTCTATTGGCTCTGTTCATCAATGTTTTAGGTTTGCATGTAAAAATATATCTTGTTGAATCCAATTTTAACGTTTTGGGACTATAATATCAATTACATAATTATTTTTCTTGATACTATGTATAAGTTTGGATTATATTGTTATCCTTGGACAATAAAATTCACATGGCTACCTACGAACAGTAAAAATAATAAATACTCTTCCACAAGAGCAAAAAAAAAAAGAAAAAAATCCTTAGATATCTCAAATGGCACTTTTTTTGTCTTTTTTTTTTGTCTGTTTTGTTTGCACTAGTTCAAAAGTGGTACTTAATCACACTCCTGCTACCGAGATCTTATGATAAAGCCATGATCTAGCTGCAAAGTTGGTTTATTGCTCTTATATTATGTATGTCATAACTAATACTGGTTTTCATCACAGCAACCTTCAGCAGTCATATCATTGCACAACATCCAGGTGCTTAACACAAGCAAAGCTACAGGAGTTCATTCAGTTATCAAGAACCAACGGAGTCTCAGGGAATACTGATAAACCCTCTAAGCACAGCTTTGTGGATCCATAGCTCAGTGTTCATTAAAAGTATGATGTTATAACCTGCATTTTTTTTCTTAAATCTCCTCAGGAATTTCTGTTCCCACAAGAATAAGGAAGTTGGCCTTTGTCTGGGGCAAAGGAAGCTGTGCAGGGTGACCAAGAGGAAAGACATACTCATGCAGCTGAGGTTTGGTGGCAGCCTGGAGGCAGGGTGGATGGTGTGGTGAGGATCAGGCCATAACTTATCTAAAGGTCATGCCTAATTTTGAATTTTCATGTAGTCGTTACCTTGCTGCTGCCTCTCTCCACTCTATTAAAAAAAAAAAAAAAATCACATTAAAATGAAAAATACAGAGAGAAAGAAATCAAGGCTTTGAAATGATTTTCATTAAAAGCTGTCACAAGAATTCATTTCTGCATTGAAAGCTACAGACTATTACAGCGACATGCTCCAGTGTCCCTATTATTTTTGAGGGACATCAATTTCTGTTGAGTTCTTTTCGTCTATTTCTTACCAGACATCTGCCCCTTCTGCTTGCTGGCAATGATGTATCCAATGAGCTCTTCGCAAAAGCAAGTAGATGTCCAAGAAATTCAGATCAGCTTTGAAGCTACAGTGCTAGAAGAGATTTATAGTTCTGCAGCTCACCTTCAGCCTGGTCTCTCTTGAGGTTTCAGAGTCATTTTGCTCCTGGCTGTCCTGGTAGGAAAGGTTTTGGTAAACCTCTTGCAGCACGTTCTTGGTTTTTGTACTTCCAGCTCTTTTGATGAAGTGGCACCTCCTGCTAGGGATTTGATGTGGACAGATGCTGTATTCTTTACATATTTGAAGATACATCCCCTTCGAGTCTCCCTTATAGCTAATCAGTCAGCTCTATTTTACCTTCCTCCTTGGACAAGTTTCGCTGGGATGGCCCTTCACTCCTTCCAGGGTTGCCTTCCAAGGATCGGCTCTAAAAATGTAGAATAACTTCAGCTTCCACCTAATGAGACTTTGCCACAAAACAACCACAAACACTAGTGCATTGTGCACCAAAGTTTGATTCTGGGCTACGGGAATGATAAACTCAGGGATGCAGAACGTGGCCCTGAGCAAAGAATATAACCAGAAGAGACAGGAAGAGCCAACTGATTTCTTCAGCTGGAATTGCCAATAGAGCCTCACTGCTGTTTGTGATCAACTTAGAGCAGCTGAGGAGATAAACCCACAAGCTGTTATGTTATTCCCAAAGAAATATTAAGCTTGGAGGATTATTTTGAAAACTCCTAGCAGGCTGTCCATGTAGATCTGTACATCTTGTTACCATTTTTTGACCCAGTGATGCCTAAAGGGCTTTCCCCCTCCTTGAGCAAAGATTTAACTGTAGTGTGTTCGGCCCGATATGGCAGAAGCTGGACATCTGTCTTTTCAGAGCTGGAAAACTGGCCCACACTATCAGACAAATTTCAGAGCAGAACTTCAGCTGCCGAACTAAGCCTGCACCTGACCACAGCGGAAAGATAAGGATTGGTTTGGTAGGGTTTGTATTTTATTTGGTTTGATGTACCATGAGAAACTTGTGTTGACTTAGCTGAGCAGTGAGGAATACAAGAGGCTGATGGTTCTGTCAAAACACATAGATACAGGGCGTAAGGGAAATAATCAACTTAGACTGCAAGGGAGTTTAACAATACAAGCAATTAAAGGCGAAACAAACCACCCACTTTACCAGGGAATTATTCATTTATGCAGCACTGGGTAAACATCCCTGCTTAGGACTGTGATAGTGAATCACAGTGTATCTAAACAGTAAAATCTAGACTTCAGGTTTCATTCTGACAAGAACAAGAGATGCATGGCAGGCAAAGAAAGAAAAAAAAAGAAAGATACAAAATGCTTCTTTCTTCCTTATACTGCAGACATTGGGTAAAAAGATTACAGAATTCATATAAATGAATGTATGTGCACACATTTAGACCCGAAAATCATCCAGGCAGTAATTTGTCCAACTTTCTGTTAATGTACAAATGGATAATCTTTCAGTCCTTGAGTCATCTCTAAGGAGGATGCCTTTGTGTGCAGGATGCCTTTGTACAAGGTTCACCTTGGCAGTCCATTAGATGAGCCAAATAATTCAGCGCATATCAGGAGCAGCCTGAGCAACCATCCTTTAAAGGTACTATAGCAAATCCAGAATGTCTTATTAGAAATGATAGGTAAGTTATATTAACACAGGAAGGTGTGACAAGAACACACCTCTAGACAGATCTCTCTGTTTAGGGACACTGTGGGGCCTTAGGAGACCTCTACAGATATATTTGTTTTATTTGCTGGGGAATGAAGGGGTGAGGAATGAGGAATGAAGGTTCAGCATGGAGTCATTGCTGCTTCTAGAATCAACCTGCAACAAATTCCATGCCCAGAGGGGGACAAGATTAAACTGACATAAGTTTTCATTATGAAAGGATACCTAAGGCCTAAAAAGCTCTTGCCATGGAAATACACTGTCCACCAGCCAGCAGAATCTACTATCTGAGCCCTTCTGGAAGACTAGCTTTATAAAAAGCTCATCAACAGCTACATTTTTCTGCCAGGCATGTTTGTCCAGCTCAAAGAGAGCTGGAAATACTGACGTGTTTGTTCTGTGCAGAAAACAGTGCTTTCAGGTCCATAGAAAATGCTATATGAAGATCTCATGCATTTCTAAAAAGTCTGCACCTATTTTGCTATTCTCACAGTTTTGATACTGGATGTGGAGCTGAACAGAATGTGTGCAAGGACTGCTTTGATTTTTTGTTGGAAGATTATTTCATGTTTCCCTTTTGAACTTCTAAATAGAAGGCCAAATTTTGAGGAGGACTCAGACTGGCAAAATACAGCAACCTGGCTGGACAGTCAGAAAATACTGTTATGTTGTGCTGTCATCAGTGTAAAGGATGTTATCTTGTATGGAATAATGTGACGTAAAATGAGGGAGACAGAAAACTTATACTTTTTTTGTTCATTTAGATAAACGCACAGTAATGCAGAATCCAGATTCTAAAGCTATCTGAGCACCCATTTTCATTCTTATCCTTTTGTATCTTTGTTAACGATGTCACTCTCCATTAAAGTTCAAATTAAGGTTCAATTTGGATGTCTTTATTATAAAAATAAAGAGTGACTTTTGCATAAAGGAAATACTGACAGAGATAATTTCAGTATTGGATTCTGTCAGTGCTGGACTTTCTGACTCTGAGAGTAGGGCCACTTCTGGAAGAACACATGTGAGAAATAGTATTTTGCAAAGGGAAAGATTAATAAAAATAAAACATACTAAAATATATGCACTGAGCACTTACAGAGAATTCAAAGTTCCCTGGCCCTCTCAGAGAATGTCATTGCATGAGACAACTTTACGGGGGTGTGAATAGAAGGAAGAGAGGAAGGGAAGGAGGGAGGGAGGAATGGAGGGAGGGAGAGAGGAAGATAAGGAGGGAGGGAGGGAGGAAGGAAGGAAGGAAAGGAGGAAGGAAGGGAGGAAGGGAGGCAGGGAGGGAGGGAGGAAGGAAGGCAGGAAGGCAGGGAGGAAGGCAGGCAGGAAGGCAGGAAGGCAGGAAGGCAGGAAGGAAGGAAGGAAGGAAGGAGATTTTTGTACCCCATCAATTCCTCCTAAATACTAAATACACTGATTTTTTGTACCCCATTGATTCCTCCTAAATAACTGTCAAACTGTTCAAAAATAAATAAATAAATAAAATTAAGCTCTTCAGTGTTGTGGTCATCCTCCCATGACAAAAACCTGGCTCAGCAGAGGGATTCCGTATGCTGCCTTCTGACAACAAAATGGAACAAATCTCTCCCCCACAGCAGAGCCATGAAAGGCTTGGGCTGGGCCCCTGAAACTGCAAAGCGCCCGTTTTGTTGTCTGTGGGTAAGATTTTAATCCGCTGAGCTGAGGCTGGACGTGGCTCTTTTGTCCTGACCGCTCACAATCGCAGTGCTTGAAAAGAAACCCCCTCGCTGCCCTCCCCTTTGCTCCCCCAAACTGCTGACAGGGCCCAGAGGCAGCTCCGAGGCGGGGCCACGGGGTTTTATTTAGCCCGCGGCAGCCGATGCCGCACCGAGCGCCACAAGGGCCCCAGAGTCAAGTCCTAACCACCCGGGGGCTGATTATGTCCTTTTCTTCCCCGCCGAGCCCCCCAGGCATCCTTGAGACCCAAACTGGAGAGAGAGGCACGTGCGCAGGAGGGGAGCGCAGGGTGCCAGGGCCTCCCCGAAGCCATGTACCGGAGCAGCTTCCTCCGCGAGGTGCGCAAGGAGAAGTACGAGCGCTCCGACGCCTACGATGAGCTGCGGGGAACGCCCGAGTTCGACAGCTTGGCCCAGGCCCAGGGCCTGGAGAACCTGCAGGAGCTCAACGAGCGCTTCGCCAGCTACATCAACCGGGCGCGCGTGCTCGAGCAGCGCAACGCCATCCTGCGGAAGCAGCTGGAGACTTTCCAGCGCATGGACGAGCTGGTGGGCTTGGACGAAGCCTTTGCCGGGCAGATCGAGTTCAACCGCCAGCGCATGAGGGAGCTGTCGTCCGACCGGGCCAAGCTGGAGCGCGAGGAGAAGGACGCCCAGCGCATGCTGGATGAATACAGCAACAAGTAAGGCCACAAGGGGATACGGGGCTCCATCTCCCATGGCAGGGAGCAGATGCTACAGGAAGCCCATTTGGATGCAGCCCTGTGCCATGTGCTCTAGGTGACCCTGCATGTGCAGAGAGGTTGGACTAGATGACCTCTGGAGGTTCCTTCCAGCCTTAAGGTTGGAGGTCCCTTCCAACCTTAAGCATTCCATGATGTTATGATGATTCTACGAAGGGGCCCCTGCCCGGCTACCCAAGGGAAGCGGTGGTTGGTAGCGGTGGCTGCGTCCAGGGCTCAGTGGCAGTCAGGGCAGGCCAGTGACAACAAAACACAGCCCAGCTGCTCTGGTGAAATCCCTGTGCTTGCAAGCAAGCAAATCCGCGGGAGCTAGGGCAGCCCCTGTGTAGGGATGCGGCTCTGGACTGGGACATCTCAGTGTCCTTTCCAAGGCAGGTGAACAAAGAGGAATACGGGATATTGTTTCCACAGTGCTCTCTGCCATAAGGGTGGGTTTGCTAGTTAGCTGCTTCTCTGGCATGGATGGTGTCTCTTTGTGTTCAGGCTTGTAACCCAAACCAGCAAAAAAAGGGATGTGAGATAACTGGCATTAAAGCCATTGGTCTCTTTAGGCTGTGGTTTGATGATACATTGGAATCAGCAGCTATACAGCCTTAAAATATTCCCATCCATTCCTCCCAAGCCCAACTGAAAAAAACCTGCCTGCTCCACTGTGCTGCCACCAGCTACTCATGGGACTACCTCAGGATTTGAAAGAGGAGGATGAGCCAACTAAAAAACAAATAAAAAGAAAAAAAGAGCATCCCGACACCAGCTCACCGGACTCCTTTGGAGCTCTGAGCTATGGCCCAGATATAGAAATACCAAACTCTGATCTCCCTTCTCCATTTGGAAGTAGAGAATCCAGATGCAATGAGATTTAATGCCTGAAAAGGCCAAACGTTAGTGATTAACTAACTCCATGTTAGTGAATAATAGCCTGATTGTAAAGTTTCGTATTCAAATAATTTTGCGCATGAATTTCAACTATGAATCCATGCTATAATTTGAGTGTCTGATACTTGTTCATATATTTCTATTAGAGTCCATGAGACTTTGACTGAATTCAGCACATGAATACATGAATGCCAAGCTGCATATTAACAGAAAATATGTGCATAGATCAAATTGTAGAGAAATATGAAGTATTTCTCATACTTCATATTTCAGTATACAGCAGTATATACAGTAGTATTTGTCTCAGCAAAAATGTGTTATCTCTGGCTAGAGTGTTTCAGGGAGAAAATCGGTGCAGTAAAAATACACAATCCTACAATACTATCCCTAAGGCAAAATTTGATTTCAAGAGCTAGTCTGAAAATAACGTGAAAAAAATAGCAATGACAACCTTATAGTAGATTCCTAGGTATACCTGAGTGTTCTGTGGATTAACTTAACTACCTCTTTACTCCCCCATTGATAGGATACACTATCTGACACATAGTCATTTACTTTTATTACAGGTGCTTTACATGAATTCTAAATAAGGAGTAAAAAATCAGGATAGAGAAAATGTGGAGGAAAGACAGACAGAGAAGGAGATTTTTTTTTAAAGTAAGTGACTTAGAAAACCTAGACTCTGTCTGGTCTTGCAGACTGAACATGTGCTGCAAAATATTGGAAGTAAACTATCAGATCAAAAGAAAGAATAATGTGTCCTACTGAACATGTACTTATAATTCTGTATGGAAGAACTAGCTGTGCAATAGTCTCCTTAACCCATTCTGAATAACATTTACTTGTTAATACAGCTCTTGTGACAACCTCTTCAAAGAGCACAGAGCAGAGTTCCTGCAAATAACTGTTTATATTTCTGATCCTGGGATGTACACTCAGCAACCATAAGCAAAGGTGGAAAGCAAAAGGGGCCCTTAGCTATCTCTAAACCAGCAAAATTTAGAAGTTAAAACTTAAAAAGTTGCACAGGGATGTTTTAACATAATGACAGTAACTCCTTACAAACCAAATTGTATTTTTTATATCATGAAGTGAATTTGGATTTTGCAGTTTTTATTTTATTTCTTTTTTTTTTCAATTTGAAACTGCTGAATCTGAAGACAGACATGAAATTTTCCTCAGTTTGGAGAGAACTGTTTGGTTTCTGAGATACAGGTATTAAAGTAAGGCCAGTGCACTGACATCCTTCTTTCTGCCTTCTCTCCTGTTTTTAGCTCAAAGATATTTTGATATTTATACTTTAAGCTCTCTAAACAAAATAGGGGAGATCCCTTGACATTTTAGGGCCCTTCCAGACACTGCTGAAATCAGAATTATTCCTACATTGAAGGCCTGCTTAACGCTCTATGCAGCCTTCCCTCCATGCAAAGGGGAAATTCAGGGATCTCTAACTTTCTGTGAAGGAGTAAGTTTATCCAGTAAGATGCTATAGACGGGTGATCATCCTAAACTGGAAAAGTAGACTGTAGACTGCAAAAAAAAAAAAAAAATGTAGACTGCAAATATATGCACATTATTTATTTATTTAAACAGTATTTTTAATGCAGCTGCAAGTTTGAATCTTTAGAAGGACTCAACTCTGCCCTGCTTTCAGAATCAGTGACAGCTGATTCACCAGTCTATTTTTGATGTTTTAAATAGCACGTGTATTTTGCCTTATGTGAAAATGCAAAGTATTTCTTCCCTAAGTGTGAAGTAAGAGAGCTTTGTTCATAAAAGAGTTGTTCTGCAGCTCCACTAAATAGACTAAAGCTCCTGAAGTGCTACAAAACAGAAATTGTGGAAGAAACTTCAGTCCACCACCTAGGCAAATCCATCTGCTAACAGGTAAAATGTAAATATGTGAAGGGAACCTTTGAGTGAGGGAACAGTAAAGCAGACATGGGGCATACATAACATTCATTAAATTTCTCTTCTGAAGCTGTTCGTAAAACAAATCTCACCTCGGCAATGCATCTAGTATGGTGAAAACCTCACATTATTATTACATGTAAGATAACGTCAGGAAATCCTGCCAGGGAATGGATTAAAGGAATCTTTTACTGCACTGTGTATGTATTAACTGGCAAATGTCTATGCCTTCCGCTAAAGTGGTGAATTTTAGCTCTTGCATCCCATTACTTACATCCATTCACAATTTGGGAATTTAAAAAATAATTTTATCTAAACTTTTTAAAGTTACGTGTGAACACAGTAAGGCCTGGAACTACAGTAGGGTCTGTAAATTTAAATATACATGAACCACTGGAAAGTGGATCTTATGTTGAAATTTATTTTTAAATCCTCTATAGCCATTTTCATAGCTCTTCACATTAACATGAATAATTCAGGCTATGTATCAGTGGAAATTTCTTTTTCTTGAAGTTGCAAAAAGTATTGCTAGGAATTGTTTGGATGCAGCTCATAAAAAGACTAATTATGCTAATTTTATTGAACATCATTATTATAGCAACGTTATATCATTCTGTGGGAAACTTGAAATGGTTGCATTTCTCTCTCTATGATATCCAGAAAGATGTTGGAACTTAGATTTTAGTGTCCTTGGATGAACAGGTTTAATTAACCTCAGAAATTAAAAGTCTTCCTAATTGATCATTTCATTCAAAATTCATTCAGTGCTAATCCTGTGGGGTTTGTATGTGCCATAATTCCCCGGAAGGTGCTAGATGCAGGGCCTGGGCCTCAGTTCTCCAGTCTGTGCTGTGTGGCTGTGCTCTGGTTAGGATTGCACATGTAGGTGGGGACTAGAAGAGTCCTAATCCAGCTTCGGTGCTGCCTTTGCTTCTTTGACCATCTAGGAGCTAATACCTCCTCCTCTCCTGGGTCCACCTTGAGGACACCTTTATCTCATCTCTTTGCAAGACAAAGAATTAATACCCAGCTGGAGAACTTCAGCGAGGTTCCATGGAGAGGTGGCACTTAGGTACCTCTCTATAGTACCCAGACCTCAACGCAGAATTGGACCAAGAATTGAGTATCTGGCCTCTGAGCACTAGTAGGATATAGTGTGGCTGTTTTCCTTTTGAAGGAAAACCTTTAAAGCTCTGTTCTGCTTTGATTAAAGCAGGCAGCCCTATCCATTGCCCTAGTTTTCGCCTGTGTAAGATACAATTAACCAGTTCTGAAACCAGTAACAAAAAAAAACACTATCATCATCACACCATAAAACTACTTGCCCAGGTAAGGGGCACTTAAAAAAAAAAAGGCAAATGAACCGAGACTTAGTGGATATCCTTTAGCAGATGTCCTGTCCCTGTTCCATGCTAAAAAGGAAAATTTTGCCCATTTATTGGTAAATCAGCAGTTCTATACCTATCACACTCCTCTGACTGCAAGGCCACATAGCTTTTAAGCTCCAGTAGCAGCTGATGAGTAACCATGTAAGAAAAAGAAGAGCTCTTTTAAGTATATCCTGCTAGTTACCTGGAAGCTGAGGTCTAACTTGGCTAGAATTTGTTTGCTTTTGGAAGCACAGCCTCCAGGAAATCAGGGATCATGCTTAAGTACAATTCCTGGAGCACTTTTTGAATTCTAATTCTGACACATTCTCATGTGTGAGTGTATTTGGGTTGTGGAACAGAAGTAACAACTGGTGGAGCAGGAATATAGCGGAGTCCAGAGTAGCAGCACTTTTCCTTTGGGTGACAAGTGCTTTGTTCTGCTCTAAGGGTCTTAGAGCAGATTCTGTCACTGGACAGAAATGTCCAGTGCAACAGTTAGTCATTTTATATGTATAAATGACAGTTTACCCGGGGCATGTACATTGCATCATGAGATCTCTGAAGTGGGTCTAAAAATCCTTAGCCCTTTACTCTGAGCTTATGGGGTACATTGAATATCACTTAAAGAGCAATCTTCCTTTAAAAGATGGTCATGAAATACTGGCTAGATGCACATCTCAAGGATGCCAAGTGGATTTATGGCTTTGGACAGAGCAATGGCTTTAGTCAAAATAGAAGAAAAGATTTCTAAAAATTTCAGTCAGTGATAAAAATTCAGCAGGACTGGATGATATTAGGGCTGAGAGCTGGATCCTGACTCTATAAGGTGGTTGCATCTTCCTAGGACAGTAAACCCAATCTTTAGCTATATATTTGATTTCAAGAGTTGCCACAATCTGCTTCATTCTTGCCCAGTTGCCAGAATGCATCAATGTTAATAATTTGTTTACTGTGAACTGCACGCAAAAAAGCCTTCAATGTCAAAAATTTGTTGGACATCACTACTTAATAAATCACAGCTACGTATGGAATCTCACTTTAGAAGCTGAATATCCTTAGTTGTACACCTTGGAAGCAAACCCTGTGTTACACCAATTTGTACGAAAGACATAAGGAGCCTGAGATCATCCTCAGTGGAGAATTCCAAACAATCTAAGTACATTCAAGATGCAAGTTGTCTGAAAAACACTGATTCACTCATCTATAAAGGGTGGTGGAAACAAACTGATATGTCAGAGTTATTTCATGAGGCAATCTTAAATACAAGAGTGACTTGGCCAAATATTCCAAATATTTTATCTAAAATGGAGTAGTGGATGATGAGCAGGAGATCCCTTCTTTTCAACTTTCCCAGCTGTGTTGAAAGGCATCGCAGTGATCGTTCATTCTGCAGGCTAGAAGAAGAAGAAGAGAAAGAGAGGGTAACATGAGTACTTCAGTTTGCTCCTTGATCTGTTTAGTCAGTGAACTAGAAAAGTTGAGCATTGACTGGAGCAAGTTCCTCAAAAGCCACTGAAATGTCTGGGCTTCATCAATGACTTCGGAAGACAGACAAGAACCAATTTCTTTTGTGCTAATGATTAAAGAAATTAGAAAGCATCAGCTTGAAGGTTTTTCAGTCTCTCCCTAAGAGGATTTCCTAGAAGATAATTCTAGCTAACATGTAAAGGCAGAGCCCAGATTCTTAAAGAATATGTGTCACGGTTCCTCATCTCAGTAAGAAACACAGGACACATCCATTTTTCACTCAATACAGAAATCTGCACATTTCACACTCCTTATGAACATCTTATGAATTCATAAGGAGATTTGGTTAAATACACTCATTACTAAGACTTGCACATAATTTTAACCAAACTAAAATGTGATCTGGTATAAAAGAGGACACAAAACTTCATCTATCAGAATAGCCTAATATATTATTATTCATATACAATCAATATGTAAAGTTGCAACTTCTGTATTTCATGTCTCTGCCATTAAAATGGATATTGAACAATAACAGGAATGCTAGAAAGCCATGTGCAAAGTAATTATCTGCTAATATGCCAATGCAGCAAGTGATAATGTAGTAACCACTGAGGAATGCCAATGACTGTCATCCAGTATTAAACCAATATATTTTTGTTGTAAATAATTTACTTTATGAGAAAAATATATAAAAATTATGGCATTCTTATTTTTTGCTGTATAAACAGCAGAAGCCACTTAGTTCTGGAATTGTACTTAAAATCTGGGACCAAAGAAACATGAAACTATTGCATAAGTGAATCTTTTGGGCCATTTCAAGACTAATTTCCTACCTAAGTGTGGTGCATATAGTGGACATGATATTAAAGATGAAAATGCAGTCTGCAAGAGGATAAGGCAGTCAACTTTGTCTTCTTTGTCCTGCTTGCAGGTACAAAAATGAATGTGAGTATCAGCAGAGGCTAAAAGAAACTCTTCAACGCCTTAATAAGGTGAGTCTGGGAAATGGAAAAGAAAATGTCTCCGTCACTTTTTTTGCAATATATTTTGGGAATGTGTCTCACTTTTTAGACAAGCATTTCTGAATTTTTCCCTCTTTCATTTCCTCAAATCCTCCAAAAAAAAAAAAAAAACAGGAGCTGTGAAAGACTATTCCACTCTACCTTACTGTGTCCACATTAGATATTAACTGCATTAATGTCTAATTAACAAGCACCCAGATATATTTAGTTTAATAAGGTGTGACTAGGAGACTACCAGAGGAAAATCATGTTTTGCAGAGGTGCTGCTGAGGTCATCAGAACAGTGCAGTGATTCTTTATAGTGGGACTTGGTTGGTTTTAGTAAGGTGGTATAAAGAAGAGACAGACTTAAGATGAACAGCGGATGAGGAGAATGGATTTAAAACTTCTTTCCTATCAGCTGATAAACCCTTTGGGCTTCTTTAAGTAATGCCATATTTATCGGTGACTTGTAAACCCACTGCAAACTTTCCTAACAATACTCTCTTCCTCTGCCAAAGAATTCCTGTGATATTGAAAGAGGAAACAGTTGAGGAATTCTGGCTGGTTACCATGCCCTGAACCTGTAGTTTTGTTCCATAAAGCACAAAATGATCAGTCTTCACCGTAAGAATCCAGCCCATTCTGAGAGGTTTCCTAGGATCTCTCCACATGAACAGTCTGGTTAATTTTGCTCTCCAGATGCCAGCATCTTTGAATAGTGTCTTGAAGAGATCCAGGTGAGGTATCACAGTAGGAGCAGTACCTGCTGGCACTGCTGGTTCACAGAAAAGCTTGCAGTGTTTTCATAAAGATTTTACAACCAGCCGCCTTTGAGACATGAAGCTCTGAGAGAGGTTTGCAGGAGAACATTGAGGCATGGATCTCTGGTATCCACAGCCCACACTCTTGGCCCTGCTTGGGACTTCATGTGTTTTTCAAGCCTAGGGACCAGTATGATGTACTGTATAACCCAACTTTAGGTTAGCACAAACTTCAGGTTGCCACCAAATAGCTCCAGCACTGATTTGGGGACCTGGAGTTGAAATATCAGTATCACCCCCTCAGTGTGAAATTGGCCAGTTGACTCTTGCTGAAGATCTAGCACATATTTAGGTGCCTTTAATAATTCTTTTCTTACTCAGAAGACAACTCCTCTGTGCATGGGTTTGAGTCCACACATAAAGATAGAAAGAGACCATGTAGAGAACTTAGTCCTACTAAGAGTGAACACTATATACACATACATAACAGTCTGAAAGGTGGGTAGAGAAAACATGTTAGGGCACTAAATAACTTTTTATATATAAATAGATTTTTGTATATAAATAGCTTTTTATGTATATAATTCTTTTTTTTGTTAATGTAGAATCAGTACCGTGACAGTTGTTGGTCATGTCAGAATCCTGAAGTCCCATGTTTCTCAAAGCTCTTCAGTCCCTTAACACATGTGGTCAGCCCTGTCTAGCATTAATCCTCAGCTTCTAATCAGCTTTCCAAACAGAAAAGAGCTGTAACCCCCTCCGATTTGTTCCCAGCTCAATGAAAAGGTGGACAGAGATTTTAAGGAGCTGTCCCTTTCTGAACTAGTCTCATAGAGAGACAAATAAATAATAAAAAGGCTCAAAGGAAAGCTCCCTGACCAGGTCTGGGAAAATGAGAAAACCTGATTCATCTTCATTTGCTGTTACCTTTTATCTCAGAGAAGAAAATTGTATTATGTCTTTTATCATTTCAATTTTCTACAGCTTACCTTTCATCTTTGGAGTTGGGAAACAATTGCTGGCGGATTAAAGAGATATTTTTATTTCCCCTGTACAAATGGCAGGATCTGTTCTGCCTGAACAAACACTTTTTTTTCAGTGATTTGTACTTCTTTATATATACATACATATATATATATATACACTTACACATGTTATATATATTTATAAAGTCTATTTTTGTGTTTCCTTCTTCAATAAGCTCTAGGGATCCTGCATCATTAGCCAGCATGGAAGCGGGCTTCTTGGGCATCCTGCAACTTTTAGAAATATTTTTTGAGGCAAGATCACCTGGGTATAAACCCTGCCAGCTGGAAGGGGTGGTTAGAGCTGGTGGGTCCATTTTCATTCCTCCCCTCAGCCACTTGGTGGCTAAAGAAAGGAGGATTAATTTGACCACCCCTGGCATCGATAACTAGATCTCTCACTGCTAGTGCTTTATCCAAGGCTGGGCTGCCTGCTGGGGCTCTCATCAGACCAAACTACCACTTTTGGTAGCTCAGTGCAGTGGGGTGACTGATTCTGGGTCATTCCCCATGCTGGGCTGATGTGTAGGACCAAGCTCAGTGGGGACGGACGGGTGTGAGCCATGGGATTTCCACAAATGTTTGCACAAATGTTTTGTTCAGGGCAGGTTCACACCTCCAGATATAGCTTAAGCACAAAACTTACCATCCATCAACCCTAATGTGTTGCTTTATTGCAGGAAAGAGAACAGGGCTTAGTACACTGAGTGTTGTCTGTCTGTGCTTATCATTCTTGCATGATAGGTTAGTTCCTAGCAAGGAAATCATTGCACAAATAGTTTGTGTCTTGCTGTACATGCAGGCAATAAGTCATCACCACTGGCTAACCTTCTGCTTCAAAAGATGGATTGGTAAAAATACCTTTATGGAGAAAGGAGCTGAAGTGCCTGGAGTTGCTTTCATTACACGTTAGCTTTCATGTTTCATATTTTCCATCCATCAGTTTGTGGTCAAAATCTCATATCTGGCTATGTGGAGTTCAAGTTATAGACACGGACACTCGCAGCAGCAGAAGAGAATACAGCTCTTCAGAATGCAGAGAATACAGCTGATTTCCTGCAGGATGCCTAAGATGTGACTGAAATACGCACGTGCAAATAGAAACTCGAGCCTTTTTAGCTGAAGGAGAATCACTCAAGAATATCAGAAAGCAATGGTTCTGCACAGGTCTAAGGGTTTTCTCTCCCATGGTAAATGCTTGAAAGTGCTGCTTAATCACATAGATCAACATTTTGGAATCTTCATCTGATGCAGAATGATTTTTTTTCCCTAAGTTCATAGCAAATAGTGTAAAATAAAGAAGAAAAAATACAGACATGAAACTGTTTTAATACCGAGCATCATTAATGAAGCTAATCTATTTAGAGTGGAGAAAAAAAAGAGAAATATTTTTGCCTTTTGGAGAAACATTTGGATAAAAATGAATGCTGGTTTTGCTTATTACATGCAGAAAGAGTTGCTTATTGGTAATATCTAGGGGCTTGCAGACTCCCCCCCAGAGCACCTAACACTGTCATTGTAGTGCTGATCTTTCTCTGAATGGGCTGCCAACAGACTGCAGCAAAGCGAGGGCATTCCTGATGACTGGCTCCGAATTTTCTGGTCCAGGTCTGGCTGAGCTTGCTGCTTTGCTCACAAAGCAGTTGCTGGCTCCGGAGCAGAGCGAGGCCCTGAATGGCTTCCTATCGTGTCAGCAAGCGGGGCCAAGGGACTCAATAGCATAATGGAAACAGCAAACAGCTTCACATTTTTGAACAGCGGCTGGTGTGCATGTGAAAGAAGAAAAATCCTTTCCTATCAGTCATCTGCTGCGCCCATGTATTTTAGTGTTTAATTTGCAAACCGTGATCCATTCACTGGGACATATTTACAGGCGGTAGCTTCAAGTACATTATTTTAAAGGGACACCTTTAAATCTTTTTGTTGTTATTTCTTTTCATCTCAGGTTCTTAGAAACAAGGTCAAGGGCGATGCGGGCTGAGCGCTCTCCTCCTTATCCCAGGAGTTTTTGTTTCTGCCCTTGTTTTAGTTTATGGACTGTACACAGATCTGTCGGCCTTTCCTCATATGAGAGAGGCTCTAATCCCAAAGCCTCTGTGAAAGGCCAGTAAGATAACTAAGGGACCAGCCTAGATCTTTATCAATGATTCTTTTGGATGTTAAAAAGCTGTTAAGATACATCCACTTCTGCTGGAGTAGATGGAGTTAATCAGTAATTAACACTGGAGAAATTACTGCAAGGTTGTGTTAATGTCATATGTTCCAAATTCAGACACCACTGCAAACTTTAGCCTGAGATGCTGATGTTGCACAGAGTCTGTTGCTTGGCTCCCAACACTCATAAAACATATGGTAAATGGATTTGGATAGAGCCATTACTAAACTATATCATTAATTATATTTGGGAAAAAAAAAAAAGGTGCAAAAATGGGGCATGCAGTGTATAAAGTGCCTGTATTTAGTTAGTTTCATAGTGCTTTTTTAATTCCACTAGGTTGTACCCATGTAAAACAAACCACGTGCTGGGCACGTGGCTGCTGAGCTCTTGCTGTCTGGCCAAAGTACTGAGCATGACCCATGTACCTGTGTTGCAGGAAGCTGATGAAGCTCTGCTGTGCAACCTGGAACTACAGATTGAATCCCAGTTCCTGCAAGATGACATTAATGCTACAAAGGACAGATACAAGAAGGTCAGTGGGCCAATATGCCGTCTTCTTTACGTCTTTCTAGAGAGAGATGTAGAGCTTTGTTCTTGAGAGATGTAGAGCTTTGTTCAAGAGAGATATAGAGCTTTATTCATGATCTGTTCTAATGGCCAATAAAGTTACATCAAATACATGTACTGGAGGGTAAATACGGTGCTATATAATTTCCCTGGACATAGCAGCTGCAGTGTGGGATTTGAGCCCAACTGGTAGCAGGTCTCCAGACTGACTCAGGGGTCAGTGTCTCTGGCTGCAGCAACGTTATGATTCTCTTGGCCTATTACCATGAAACAATCCACTGTGTTTGTTAGCCAAACTGTCCTGCTATTTCATGCTAAGCAGCTGTTGCTTTCCTCAGTATGCCACTTTCTGGACAGGGACCTTCCAGTTAACAAGTCTGTGGCTATAAGGATGAGATGTAGCCAACTTTAATTAATAGAAGCAGCTCCTTCCTTCTCCCTCCCCAGAGAGTTGTGGGGTTTCATATCAGGCCAATGTTTGATCTTTGCCACTCTTAAAAGAAAAGATTTTCATTCATTTGGTTTCTGTGGCGAACCATGGAACAAACTGTGCTCCAGCTTCTTGCTGCTTGTGGCTGCAGGAAGGAATGGAGAGACAGCTCTTGGTTTTGCTGAGCATGGCCACAGTGAGAAAAGTTCTTTTTCTGAGCCGCTTGTGAAGGTATTTGAGGGCATCATTTTGAAGATCTCCTGTAGAACCACAAATCACATAATCTTTATTAAGGACGTTAAGCATATTGTCTTTTGGCCAAACATCTGCAGTATCCCCTCATCATGATTAAAATGTTAGCACACATACAGCTGAATTCAGGCCTAGAGTTGCATGCAAAAGTCCGGGTCTGAACCCGACCTAGAATTTTATATGCTGAAAGCAAGAAATGAGCCCCACATATGTAGAGCATTAACAAAAGAAGGCCTTGCTGTAGCAATTTCTAATGTAAATGATTTTTATTTCACAACAGAACCTTATGGAAATCCAGACCTACGTCAATATTTTACAGCAGATTATCCAGACGACCCCTCGTGTGTCCCCTATAACCGCTGGCATAACTGAAGTAAGTTTTCCAGTCTGTAAATACATGCTGCACAGTTCACACTAATTAAGAATGAGTTCACACTAATTCACACTAATGCACACAGTTCACACCAATTAAGAAAGAGTCAATGTTTATTCCTAAAGCATCCCAGATCTTCTAGCTAACTCCCACTCCAATATGAGAATTGCAAGTGTAAATATTGAATGCTAAGTGATCACTAGAGAAAAATTAATTGTAGCTTTAGAAAACTGCCTGAAACCGGGAGAAGAAAATCTGCCTTTAGTCGAGCGCATTCCAGGGTGTGTATTAGCCCACGCTTAAAATATCTAGATCAAAAGTAGTTGAAGTAGTTATGCTTCCTATTTGAGGAAGAGGTGGCAAGAAATATGAAGAAATGTAGTTAAAGGAGCCTGTCCTGAGGGAAGACGATGTGGCGAAAATCTGAAAGTCAGATAAACTGATACAGCCTGGACGACGAGTTGGCAGATTCTCACCAATTGCCAAGAGTATTTCTTTGTGTGAAAATTATATGAACAGTTATTACTATAGGATCGATTTTCAGCATGTTGCACTTGAACAGTGCTGCCATCTGATATTTTTAATTCTTAAAGCTGTGCTACAAGGGTTTTCATGATGCTGTCTTTCACTTTGTCTTCATGGTTTGTTTCCTGCAATAGAGCTTCTTTTGATACTCTTAAAGAATGCATCAGACATACTTTTTTTCCTCCATGCATATTGTTTTTTCCCCATCAGGAAAAACTGATAGCCGAGAGGAGGATCCCCATTCTGCAGAGTCAGCTGGAGGAGTACAAGACCATTCTTTGCCAACTACAGACTCAGAAATATAAGCTGCAGACAGAGGTACCCTCACAATTGGCAATAAACTTCTGTCATGGCTCTCATGAACTCAACTTGTGGAGCCTATAGTGGTGTCTTGGGAACATAAATGAGAGTGTGGTGCAAGCAGGGAGGGAGGCAGGGAGAGACACAGAGCAGCCAGAGGCTGTAAGGGCAGAAAATTCTGCACAATGGAGGATGTCAGAACTACCTCCATGCAATTGAATGTTTTTTTCAGGAGATGGGATGGAGAATCCTTAGGCTTTGCAAGTGCAGCCGCCTTCATTCCATACCACTGTTTCACTGCTGTTAGGGGAGGACAAACTCTTATGAAAGATCTTGAGAAGATTCTGGACTCCTTACAGCCGGATCAGAAGCTCTGACTTCCCGAGGGTGACTTTTCCAGCTAGGATACACCAGGATGGTGCTACCCCTCCATCTTTTCCTCTTGTTTCATTTTCATGTCTGACAATTTGGGGAAAAGGATGTGTGCACCCAGGGAAGAGCAAGAATCTAAGCAGTAACAAGTGAGATCCAGAGGAGGAAAATCAGCTTTTGGGGAATTAATTATGCTAATTTCAAAAGTGATTCTTAATGTTCCATTTAGAAAAGGTTTATTAATTGATTAATGCATTGAGATTAGAAGCGAGGAATAACTTCACGAGCCGATGACTTCCTTCTGACACAGAAGACTGAGGGATACCCTAGGGCCTTTTTTCTCCTGCTTCTGGGCATGAGAACCACCTTTGCAAAGAGGTTATGAGGTCTACCTTTTGACCACAACACGTTAGGAAGGTGTGGGTGCACTCTTATACTGGAATTCACATTCTGTGAATATTACAAAATTAATGGCAAGAGACTTCATCTCCTAAATTTAGGCTCTTAAAAGGTTTTTGAAACTCTTGGCTGTAACATATAGAAATAAATCAATTATTAAAGAATCCATTAGCTATTTATTGCCCCATTAGCTTTTCATGAGTACTTTTCTTTAAAAGCTGTCTGAAAGGGGAAGAAGAAGCCCAAATGATAGAAGAACTATGATAAATAGCCAAAAAATAGCAGAAGAAAATGAGAGCAGACTTACCCAGGCACAAGTTCTTCCCATTGCTTTCACAAGGGACTCACCGCCACCTCCTGGCTAATCTACAATTTTATGTATTTAGGCCTTGCTGCACAGGAGTTCCCTTTTTCTTATTACTACACTCAAAAAGGCAAGGAATTACCTTCAAAGGGGAAGCTTTTCGTTTATATGCATACAAAAAAATCCCCTTTAGCCCTCAGGGCTTGGTCTGCAGACCTCTGTCAAGGAAGAACTTGCTTTGCCCATGCACATCTTCCTGGTGAAGCATTTGCTTCACATTTCCAGGTGGGAGGTTGCTCTTTTCCCATGCCAGACCCCGTGTGCAGCTCTCTGGTTGTGGCTGCGAGCTGCAGTTTGCCTGGCCAGACACCAGCCAGCTCCCCACTGCACAGAGAAGGAGACATCACAGCTGCTTTTCTGCCCCTGGCATGATCTCTGGTTCATGCTGATCCTGTAGTCTTTATTGTGGAAGGGGAATCTTGGAAAAAGTAGGGATTTTTGATTGTTTTTATGGATTGTGAATGCCTGATCAAATGCCATGAAATTGAGAAGACAAGAGCCATTTGAGCACAGTTCTCTGTGTCCCTGAGAAAGATGGAGCGGCCCCGTGATCACAGGGGTTGTAGCACTCTGCCTTCTCATAAGCTGAACACCCTGCTTGCTTTAGCATTGAGATGAGATCTCTCTTGCCTTTAATGATTTGTTCTAGACTAAGTGTGAAACTGGAGCACCAAATACTGTCTCACTTACCCACCGCCTTTCTTTACCAGACAGCCATGCTGGAGCAGGTGATTAAAAACACCCAGGAGAGCTATGACGACGAAATTCAGCTCTACAACGAGCAGATTGAAAACCTGCGGAGAGGGATCGAAGACGCGGAAAGGATCTTGGAGAAGTACACGACCGACTGTCGGCAGCTGGCCGTCTACCAGCAGTCCCTGGAGAACGAGCTGGAGAGGTACAAACGCATCATTGAGACAGAGGACAGCAGGTAAGGCCACATCTCAACCCACCTATGGCTAGGGACATCTCATACCACTAGTTTCCCAATGAAAAACACTGAAGTGGAGTCAGAATCCAATCAGGTCACTGGCAGGCAAAGGCTCAGGCACACTTTGTGCTTCTCCTTTCCATGGTCTCCTTTTCATTTAGTCTCCCCTCATACAAGAGCAAATTGATTGTCTTCTTCACTGCCAGGAAGCAGCAGCATCACAGCGCTCACACGGAGCTCCTGCATCTCTCAAGCCCATGTGCAGCTCAGCACGTAGAGCTGCAGCTGGTTGCACTGGTGTTAGTGGCTCTTGAGGGCACATTCGAGGCAGGCTTGTCCTGCAGGCCTCACGTATGGCAACTGTTCTATAAGAACTAAACACTCCACAATCTCTCTCTTCAGACAAGTAGGGGGAAAGCACAGAACAGAAGAGATGTCCAGGAATTTGTTGTATGCAGATGAGACACAGTTTGCCAAAGGGAAACCTCTGATATCAGCTGTTATCATGGCAAGAGGGAACGAGTGGACCTGTCCCAGCTGTGTGCAGTACAGCCTGGGCAGGCAAATGCAGGAGAGTCAGACCCCTGAAGAGCCAAAAATGCAGCTCTGGGTGTTCCACAAGCTGCAGAAGGAAGATACTGATAGATTTTACATAGGAAGATTAATGCTGGGAAATAGATCATTTCCTCTGACTACTGGCATCTGGTTTTGGACTCTAAGCTTTCTACTTAGGATATGCAAAGGCAAAGGAGAGGGTATTTCTTCGTAGAGACTCAGCCATTTCTCTTCAAAGAAAGCATGAAGAGCTGGCGCGCAGCGAGCTTAGGGGCCTGGCAGCTGCAGCCTTGTGTCCTTTCACAGCTGAACCCAAGAACTGCCCCATTCACTGGCAGGCTAAAAAAAAACCCCAGGATCTCACACTTTTATTTCTGATTCCCTTGTCAAAGAGGAGAGCATCATGAGATTCACTTTTTATTGCCACTTCAAATCTTTCTTCTCATTTTGCAGAATTTAAGGACTTGCTAAGATTTTCTTTCCCCTCCTTGCCAACAGGATACACTCCCGAAACACCAAAAAGAAAACATCAACGGGTGTATCTTTTTTCACTGGCTCAGTTATCACCTCCTCCACTCCAACATCAGTGGTGCTCTTTCATAAAGAGGATATGGAGCTTTCCCTGGGGCTCTCTCTGCTCTGTGCAGGCACCTTGCATGGAGCTGGAGCAAGCGAGTGCAGAGACCACCTGCAACAGGAGAGGGAGCCTGAGGAAAGGGAAACAAAGCAATGCTCTGGCATGTGGCAAGCACCAAACCTGCTCTCTAGCGGGGTTTTGCTGCTCTTGTTTTTAATTAACAGTGTAATTTTCCCAGTGAAGCAGGGTGTGCTGATGGAAAGCGGTGAGGTTTCTTTCCCCCAGGCAAGGGGCAGGCTCGCATCACGGTCCACCAGCTCCTCACTGCAGAGGAACATGATCTATTTAACCCCCTGCTCCATGCTGTCAGGCAGAGGTCTGACTGACCCCCATCTTCCCCAACAGGTTGAACTCTGCCATAGCGGGGACTCCGGTCACGCTCTTCACGCAGATCTACAGGCCTGTGCAGTCTCAGGCTCCGAGGGGGAGAGGTAAACCTGTGACATGCCCCTGTGTCTGTCCAGAGTCGTGTTGTTGTGTTTCAAGCTGGATTTCTGTTTGTCCCCGTTATTAGCCCCGTTAGTGACAGCGTGACTCAGCTTGCTAAGTAAACAAGAGGATTTCAGCTTACCTCAGCTCGCTGTGGGACGAGCCACAAAGGCCAAAACCACAAGCAAAGACACTTCCTCACTCTATTGATGGGCTAAACAGTAAATTGAAAAAGTAGGCAATTTACTAGTTAGTTTTCTTTCAGTCCTCCGAGCCTATGACCTTATTTAGACATAATTAAGATCAAGACATAATTAAGATCAAAGTGAGACAACCAAAGATGGAAGAAAGTCAGAAAGACACCTGAAACTATGGGAAGAGCATTTCATGGCACTGCTCAAATGCTGCTGCCATCAGGAAAGCATCTTAGTATCTGTCTGTTCCTGTTTTCCAGTAATTCCTACTATCAGTTTTTCTGCCTGGCTTTGCTCTGGCTGTTCATGGCAATTGCGAGGCTGCCTGTGCTCCTGCTGCTGCAGCAGCTCAGGGTTTGTGGTTAGTGACTGCTGGGGGACTCAGAAACAGCAGCTGCAGGATTCCTCTCCACATGGGCACCTGGGTGCTGGAGCAGGGCTGGAGTAGAGCCCCAGAGAGCTGCAGCCCGGCTGGCCAGGTATCCCTCTGCTCCCGGCATCACCCACTCCCTCCCGATTCACCTGCCTGCATCTGGCCACGCCGAGCGGCGCCTGGCTCAGCCCGGGCCTCGCCAGGATCCAAACTCTTGGCATTCCCCACGGCGGGAGGTACCGCGGAGCCAGGGAGCTGTGCAGGAGGAGGTGACAACCCTCAGCTTTGTGGCCTGGGGACCTTCTGCCCAGCAGCCCTGCACTGAGGGCAAAACTTCCAAACATGATCTTCCTGTTCCCATCCAAAGCAGCCTCTGGAGCTGTAGCCCAGCAGACAAACTGTTTCCACATAGCCCTATTGCAGGGATATGACTTGGGCACCTTAGTATCTGTATTACAAGACTAGTTTCTTTGCCTAGCTATTGGAGCCAAACTCAGCCAAGGTGCCTGAGAGGTGATTGCCGAGTCCTGGCTGCTCTCGGAAGCTCTAAATGCACCTCTTGAACATTAAGATAGGCTTGGTAGGTGAATGGGTTGTGCAGCTGCCTTTTTTTGTGTGCAAATTTGCACATAAATGTTGAATAGCTTCAAATTGGGTAGGAAAGTAGCTGTTGCGAGTGCAAAATGGCTACATGGCCACGGGGGCCCAAGCAGAAGGTGTTCTCTAGCCTCCTCGTTGCTGTTGCTTTCAGTCACCTACAGTCAGCTGTGAGGGTGAGGGGGGTTCTGCCCTTTCCAGCAACCGTGCCAGCGTGGTTTGTTGTTTGCTTTGTTTGACTTGCTGCAGACATCACCCAGGTTATGCAAGACATTGCTAGTGCAAAGCCCAGGCAAAAAGCTCTGACCAAGAAGATTTCCAGGAGAAAGGAGATCACATCTAAAGATATCACTGATGGTCTCTCACCTGAAAAAATGCACGAAGGAGCTCTGGAAGGCTTTGACCAAGATCAGTTCAATTTTAAGCATGAAAGCACGATCGTATGTGAACCTGGGCGGGAAGGATTTGAATCTGTGGAAAAAGAGAGGGCCCCGGAGGATATGCCTGATGGAGCCCAGATAAGTAAAGCCTTTGATAAATTGTGTAACATTGTGAGGGAGAAAATAAAAGTCTACAAGAAACCGGAGCCTAAAGCCGATTCCCATGGCAAAGGGCGGTACGTGCTGGTGACAGGGGAAGGGAATTATAAGGACTCCTGCTTCTTGCCATCCCCTGTCCCCCCGGCTGGGGCAGGGATCACCGTTTCCACCAGCAATGGGAAGGTGACCATCAGTGGTGATGTGGCACCAATACCAGAGCTGCCAGAACCCGCCGAACCGTCAGAAAGGGAGAAGGGGGATATCTGTGAGAGGAGGGAGGAGTTCGTGTACCCAGAAAAGCTGAAAGAAGAGGAGAAAGAAGAACTGCTTGAATGGGGTAAAAAAATAACAGGAAAAATGGAGCCAGCCCCAAAGTATCCGGACATCTGTGAGGCAGAGACAGCCCCCGGGCTGATAAGTGCGGCAGAGCCAGGAGTCCTTCAAGAGGCAGAGTCCGACCGAGAAGACAAGCAGGACCTTTTGTTCAGGGAGCCAGGTCTGCCCAGTTCCCTGAGCTACGAGAAGGTCGAAGTGGTGGAGTCCATTGAGAAGTTTTCGGATGACAGAATCCAGACGTACGAGGAGACGGCGATGATCGTGGAGACGACGATAGAGAAGACAAGCAAGAAGAAGGCAGGTGACAAAGGCTCCTAAGTGACTCACGCCTTGGACAGGCAACTTGCCTGGCACACTTATTAAACGATGATCTTTTTTTTTTCCTGACCGAATGATAAAATAGTGAGGTTTTTGCTGTTTGGTATGGAACAGATTGATACCTTGATGGCAGTTCTGTCTGATGTAGGTTCACCTTTGATGTAATCATTAGAACGCTGCAGGGCAACGAGTAACAGGCACAATCTAGGCAAATAATTCCACGATGACGACACTTTGAAAGTTACTGTTGTTATGGAGTTGCTCGGCTAAACAAAAGTCTCAAGGGCAAATTTGCTACTTCCAGTGCATATTCCTCTACTGCTCCTTTAGTTGCCCTAATTTTCCCCAACTCTCAGACGACTGCAAATGTTAACTTGTGACATCTGGTTCATTTAATAAAAGCTTGGCCTTCTAAAGAAAATACCCTCTGTGGGTGTGTGTTGCTTTTAGCACTGAGTCTTCTCTAGTAAAAGGTACCTGCCTGGGTTTGTACGAGTCTTTCCAGGGAGGAGCTGAAGACCTGAGATTCAAACCTCATGTTTGAATGTCCAAATCTTCCAAAGATTTGGAATCTTCCAAATCTTTGACGTTCATGGTCTTCTAAGCAGAGCAACTGTGGCAGAACTTTCGTTTTGGATGTGAAGAGAAACCGTCCATATCTGAAATATGCTCTTACTGTACATGCTTTTGCACAGACCAGGTAAAGCAGGGAACAAAAAGCTATATTGGAGATTTTGCTAACTGAGGTATCTAAGAGCAACAATTTTTGTGTGGGGAGTTGTGACGGAACAACTCACAAGGCTGTGAGGTTGAGTATCTTCTTTTTACTGACATCCTTCAACTGTTGTGATTTACAGTGTTTAATATTGCTCTATGACCCGGGGTTGTTACAACAAGCAAGGCCTCCCCATGTAAGACATGCCCAAAGAAGCCAAAAGCAACACCTCCGGATCCGCTTGCAGCTTCCCGAAATCCTTGGCTCAGGGGAAAAAAAATCCTTCACTTGTCCAAGTGCAAATTTACAGCACTATTTAAAGCTTTGCTCCAGTAGATTGTTAGGCTGCAGCTCGACCTTAAGGGCATGAATAATCCCACTAAAGTCCATACTTGGTTGGGCTCTGCGTTTCTCCCATCGCAGCACAATTCTCTGCTTTAGCTCTGCGCATTACTAAGCACTTTCCTTTCTGCTCCATTGCTCCTTTCAGCTCTGAAGGAGGGGGAAAATCTCCATTACCCTTGAGGTGGCCACTCTGAGCTCCATGACCGCCCTGTCACACAGCCCAAGTTTGACCTTCAATCTCGTTTTCACTTGAGGTTCCTAATGCAGGTTTAGTCTCTAACCTACTGCGACTGCTACGTCTGTTAAAATGGCACTTTGCTTTCTGAAACAGCAATAGGTGACACAGTCATAGTTTTATTTGGATTTTTTCTGCTGCTGTTTTATTGAAATGCCGTGGGAGTGCATGCCAGGCATTCCTTGTTAGAGTTTTTGTCAGGTTTACATTTATTTTATTAGCAGTGCAAATAACTGCCGAGAAGGAACTGATCAGTGCATCCATAGGCTGCACGCTGGTGAGCTGGGAGCAACTACTCAGAACCAGCAATGAAAGCCAGGCTTTATGCTGCAGGTAGGCAAGCCACCTGCAGCAGCAGAACATCTGCAGTGAAACAGGGCATAGAAAGGCTCAAGCTCTGAACAGAGCTTGGCATTAGGCTCAACCAGTGCCTGAACAGAGCTGGGTATTTGCCTCTAGCCTCTCATTTCACTGCAATGCATGAACCTTAATGCTCAGAAGAAGTCCTTAGGTAAGGGAGAGGTGGCAGTGTCTCTGGAGAGCCCACGTTCACTGTCAGACACGTGGGTATCTCCAGTCACCTTCATCTGCCCTGCACTGCCATGTGTCACCACTGCGGTGGTGACAGCAGAGCTGGTTTTCTGATGCTGGTGACACTTGTTTGGCGGCTGAGCAGTGTGAAAGCAGCTCCCAAAGCAGGTCTGGTGTCCCAGACTTTGCGTCCTGTGCTGCTCAGGCAGCAAGGCGGAGGTGAGGACGTGAACCCAGGCGATGCTGACACCGACACGGGTGAAAACCAAGGGCCAGAACCTAGAACTAAGGCCTGGATCTTGCTGTGATTGCCTTCCACAAACACAGCAATTGCTCCCGAAGACAGTGAGTAACTGAGAAGGCCTTGTTCTTCTCTTAACCTCTATAGAAAAATATATGGAAACCCAGTAGTGTTGTGTTGTTCCTAATGATAAGCCTGAAAGGTGCATTTGCCCTCATGAATTGTGGATTAATTGGTGGTTTAAATGATTTTTTACTTCCTCCAAAGTATCTGAATGCTAATGCTAAAGAATAATGACGAAAGATTTTTGAGCATCTCCTCAGTATCTGACAGACTGAGATGAGAGACCTGCCATATCCCCACTGCAAGCCACGTTCCAGCCTCTGCCTCGGTAAGGTCTGCATAAAGACATTCCTTGGCATCATGCAAGCACGTTAGGGCATTATTATAGGCAAGGTTATTTAACAACAGCTTGTATCCTTTACCAAGGAGTAAGGGAGCTGCGTTGAGCGGGGTAGGTTGGCGTCTGCTGGGCTGGGAGCTGCTGCAGAAGGTCCCTTGGGGCCAGCGGTTCCACGGGCACCGCGGGGGAATCCGAGTAGCCGAGTGAGGGCCTTCCCAGCCCCGTCCGTACCCTGCTGCATCCCGACACCCCACAGAGCCCGCACACAGGCTGGGACTGCTCCTCTCTCACCATGACATGGTTGGGGGGGATTTTATTTATCGCCACAGAACACAAGGAGGCCCAATGAGCTCCTCGTCCTGAGCAGCGGGGCCTTAGGGGGCAGTCCCCTCACAGCACGTTAGCTCCCCCGTAACTTCCCCTAGGCAATGATTGTAGGACCTGCCAGTTTACAACAGCTCTTTATTTGACTCCGATTATAAAACATCATCACAGGGCTTTAATTTAACAGTGGTCACCTGTTTTAAATCATGAACTTCATTTTCCCCTTTATTATAAATACTAACAAATGAACTTTATTTCCCATCAGCAATACCTTAAAAACTTAGTCTGATTGGACATATTTTTTCAGTGTTCCCCAAGGCAAAAATCCTGAAGAATTTGAAGTATATCTCTATATTGTATATATGCTTAGATTTATATATGCTTATATCAAATATTCTGTTTAGCACTCATTATAGTGATCTTTCACATTATGAAAATATGAACAATCATTTAGTTATTTTGCTGCTATATAGGACATTTAATGATTAAACAGAATTGCAAAATTACATGAATGCAACGGGAATTAACGTACACATTCATCTGAGATTTCCACCTGGACTTGTCTTATTCCAAAACTCTCTTCTGCATTTTAGACATTCTTCAGTAGCTCCCACTTGACTCTGTTTCTTTGAACACATACACACAGAAAGTAATTATGTGTGTGCATATGTATTATACATTGCATACTGCATATAATCCTCTACATTGATAAGCAAATATACACAACATTCACTGAATATACATACCATATGTAATATATACGGAGAGAGAGAGATGCCACAGGTGTGTTGTAGGCAGACACACGTGTATGCGTAAATGTATGTATGGCACATTCTTCCCTCTGATATGTATATGCAGCTCTTGCTGAGAACTGGGAGCTGTTCCCAAACCCACTCAATCCCAGACGAAGACACCAACAACCTGTCCCTCAACCCACTTAATTGCGGTGAATTCTGGTTCCCGACTTGTAAAACTCTTAGCTGGGGTTTGAAATGGGCCCATCTTGTGCTTGGGTTAATCTTCAAATCGCTAAGCTAAATGCAGTTGACACTACAATGTACTTGAACAAATAGACAAGAGCATTTCAAAATAAAAAACCGCTTGGGGCCTGATCCTTCTCCTGCTGAAACCCCTTCTGCCCAAGTGTGACTCCACTGCCTGTGAGGGACCAAGTCTCAATGAACTGCTGCTCCATGATGAAGAACCCACGAGCAGGGGGAGCCCCTTTCATAGAATCACAGAATCCTTAAGGTTGGAAGGGACCTCCAGAGATCATCCAGTCCAACCCCTCTGCACACACAGGGTCACCTAGAGCACATGGCACAGGGCTGCGTCTAAGCGGGTTTGGAAGAGCTCCAGAGGAGGAGACTCCACAACCTCTCTGGTTGTTCCAGAGCCTGTTCCAGGGCTCTGGCATCCTCACTGTCAAGAAATGTTTCCTTAAGTTCCTGTGGAACTTTCGGTGCCTCAGCTTGTGGCCGTTTCCTCTAGTCCTGTCGCTGTCCACCACTGAAAAGAGGCCGCCCCCTCCTCCTCACTGCCTCCCTTGAGGTATTTATACACACTGACCAGGTCCCCCCTCAGCCTTCTCTTCTCCAGGCTGAACAGGCCCAGCTCCCTCAGCCTTTCCTCACAGGGCAGATGTTCCAGGCCCTGGATCATCCTCGTAGCCCTGCGCTGGACTCTCTCCAGCAGCTCCACTTGCTTGGCCTTGGCCTTGCCGCGCAGTCCGCACACACTGCAGGTGGATGGAGCTTTGGAACAGGCCGCTCATGGAATGATGAAGGATGCACATTCACTCCAAGTATAACAGAAGGAAGGATACATTCTTAAGTGAGAAGTGTGCACCATATAACCTTTGAGTTATGTTTTTAATTTGTTAGATAAATATTTGCTAACTGAACGCATTTCTGTTACTACATACCTGATCAACCAGGACGGCATTTTAGATGAATACTCTGTGTATTAAAAATACTTAATAAAATTCTGAAACTAGTCCCTGCTAAAAAATAGATCTCAGGTCCTGCAAAGATCTTAAGCACCTGCTTAAAATAAGCATTTGAGTAGGTCCACTGGTGGCATTCACACGAAGTTAGTGCCTAAATGTTTGCAGGATCAAGACCATTTATTACTGAAAGGTTTTAATGTGAAATCTCACACCTGAGAACGTGCAGTGTTTGCTACCATGAGTAATCCCCACTGGAGAGAACGAGATGTCTTGTAGTAACCAGAGTGGAGTCCGAGGGAGGGACAGACTGACTTTACTCATGGGTGAAAAGTGAAGGCGGCACCAAGTCTTCAGGCAGCAAAGAGCAATGACTATGGACAAATCTTCCCAAACATGCTACATTTTATTTCCCATGAAAGCCAGCTTTGCATTATACATAAAATAACTTAGGCATCTTTTTCTCCTTAAATATATTTGTTTAACACAAAAATAACAAATCTCTATTTTTAAAAATGAAATTTGAATAAAAAATTCCTTCTGGACTGAAGCTCCACACATCATTTCTCTCCCACAGCAATTTACTGACAGCTGATGAAACCCCAGAAAACAGGGGTCTGTAACTGGAAATGCTGTCGCAGCCTTGACTTGTGCTGCTCTTATATATTTCAGTATAGAGAGGAGCAGATGCACTTTTGCACAAAGGTTGCCAGAAATCCTACGTCTCATTCCTCATGTGCTGGTTCTGCTGTAAGATGGTAAATTGATTTAAATTGCCAAAATTGAGGGGAAAAAAAATAATCTTGTGCTTCTAGAATGCCTGGCAATGCAGTTCCCCTTATGACACAGCTTTGGCATCACTTTGCCTTCCTTATTGCATGCTCATTGAACCATTCTATGGCTAAAGTGTTAGCATGTTGTACAAGTGTATATAGTAAGGAAAACTCTGAAACAAACGGATTTCTGCAAATTAGATTTAAATTTTTTCTTCACCTCTAGATTATTTTCACAGGGTCTAGTCTTACTTTGGTTGAATCCAATGGAAGCTGAATTTGGTTGAATTCAATTGGTTGAAGCCCATTGTCACCAACTGCCAATGTTAAATTCACTCTTTTAAAAGTACAAACGACATTTACCACAAAAAATATGAAGGGAAAAGCCATCAACTTGTCTGCAAGTTACCGAACTGTATGACACAAAAGAAAAATCATTTACAGTCACAAACTGTACATAGTATTTGTAGGGGACAATATAGTTGTGGTTGAGAATAAAAAGAAAACAAAAAGAAAAGATTGCTTCAGTGGCAATTAAAATAATCATTGACAAGATCTAAGACTTTAAAATCAAGAGTGTGTGATAATTTGGCTACAGAGACGATCATTGTAATAGGTCTAACACGGATGTTGGGATAGTAGAAAGGTGAGTAGAGGGCTCCAGGGAAGGAACGAGACCGTCATGCAGAACAGCACTAGTTCTTGCTCAGGATGCTCTTGAGGCTTCTCTCCACTGCTTCATCCAATTCTTCTTCCAGTTCTTCTTTCTTGGACATGGCAAGTTTGGACTGATAATCCTTTACTATTTGGTCTATATAGGGCGCGCTCTGAGTGCCGTGCAGCATCAGTGTCCACTCCTTCAGCACGCCCCGCTGCGCGCCGCCGCCGACAAACCCGATCTCCAGGGCCCAGGTGCCCCTGGGGTCTTCTCCCCAAGTGTGTGTGGTCATGAAAGGCCACTTGTCAAAACCCACCTTGGAGTCGTCATCCCTGGGACGCCGGCTCAGCAAAATGGATTTGGTGCCCATGGGGGAGGTCATGTTAATGTTGAGGTCTCCTCGCCTGGTGGAATTCACAGTTATAACCGCTTGGACGTGCTCCAGGTAGCGCACAAAGTTCTCCTTCCCCTCACAAGCATCGGTTGTGAGCGTGAGGACGAGCTTGCCACTTGAGGGTATCTTTCTGGAGATCACAACACAGTTAAGCAGATTAAAAGGATACACATGATGACATGTCTTACTCTAAAACCATGTCTAACATTAACATTATAATCTTGATTACTATTTAACTTTTAATACCATTCATTGTTACTAATACATGGAAAATTAAGAAAATAAAACCTGCAAACCTATCCGTAAAAAGAATGCTCTGCTTTTATAAAATGGTATTAAAACCTTAAATTGAAAATACATTACAAAATGGACACCTACGCAAAGAAAGAAGGAATACAATTAAGAAGTGCAAAGTGCTATTTAAGAAATATTAATACAGATTTAATAGCTGCCTTTACTGATCATTACTATATTGAGTAATGTTTTAACAATGCTTATATTCACTGAAAGAACCCTGAGCAGTCAATCCGGTTGGATAGGCACCTCAAAGGCATCAGCAAAGACTTGTGTCTGGAATTACAGGATGAGCTGCACAAAATTTCTGCGCAGCTGAAGTCTGTGTATTCAGATCTGTGCTCTCGCTCTGATTTGGAAATTAACACAAATGGTAAATTCCAGTTTCAACTAATATAAAAATTCCTTTCTATTAAAATTGCTGTCCTTGAGCTCTCCTGTACAGGAGCACACAGATTCAGAAAAGAAGTCAGGAGAGGTTATAGGGTTTCTGAAGTGCTAAACCCTGAAGTGACCAATGACTTGGTCAGAATAATTAAGTTCTCACGAGGGCAAAGTCTGAGTTAACTGAAGGGCACTTCTCCCAGCGAGGGTGGAAAAGAATAAAACGAAACACCAGAAATGCTAAATCCACTGGTAGAACATGGGCTTAGTCCTGCAACGCTTAATGTGCAAGGGGTCTGTCACCAAAGAACAACAATGTCCCTGTTACAGGAGGCATTTATTGCTAGAAAAAGACCCTTGGGAAGAAAACGCATTAATGTTAGCGTGCCAAGAGAGCCCCTCTTGTAAGGGCAGTGGGGTTTAGGGTCAAGCTGAAGGGGAATCTCTCCATCCATTGGCAGCCCAAGCAACGAAATTCTTCCTGGCGTTACGCCTTCCAGCCTTGGCAGATCCTTTTCAAAATTAGTTGATCCCCCATCACCAGCACCTCAAAGGAGAATGAAAGCAAGTCGCTGCATTCTGCACTTTCCTGTTTCGGAGCAGAGATTTGGTGGAGCTGTAACCGCTACAGGCCCTTCGGGGCTGCACGTTACACGTCGGTCTGTGAAGCCACATGCCCCAGGACACGTCCCGTTCATGTTTGTCACCACAGAACCACAGAGTGGTTGAGGTTGGAAGTGACCTCTAGAGACCATCTAGTCCAACCCCCTGCTCCAGCAGGGACACCCAGAGCACAGGGCACAGGGCGGCATCCAGGTGGGTTTTGAAGATCTCCAGAGAAGGAGACTCCACAACCTCCCTGGGCAGCCTGCTCCAGGGCTCTGGCACCCTCACAGTGAAGAAGCTCTTCCTCACATGGAGATGGAAGGATTAAAGGTAAAAGGAAGCCTGGGACACCACGTCGTGCTCTCAAACAGCATCAAACAGCAAAGAAGCAAACACTGAATTGCTACATATCTTTGAAAAGAGAAAAAAGAAGCCACAGGAAGCTGCCAGCAGTTATTATTACCTCCTCCAGTGTTTGTAATTAATACTCAGATGTACGCTGCATTCTTGCACATGAACTTCTTACTGACATGCAATATTTGTTGTGTCATTTCTTTTTTTAAGCGTTACTCACTCAGGAATGAAGACCTACAAATTTAAAGGGTAATTACTTGTTTATGCTTCTCCTGCCCTTGAAAAAAGCTGGCATTTTATTAGCTATGATTGCTACAGAGCAGGAGCAGGCGACAGCCTTTATTAAGGGGTATTTTTAAGCACTCACTTCTTTTCAAAAGAAATGAGTGTTTTAAGTATGAAGCCAACTGTTTCCCTTTCCTAATAAAATGGTGCATTCTTCAGAGCGCAGGGAAAACATTCCCTTGAGCCTGACTTCCAGGAATTCTTCTCTTCCCGAAATAAATTCCAAGAATTACAATTCAGCCTATTGCTAACTGGCTCAGGCCAGCCTCTGCTTCCCCTCTAATGAAGTCTTCTCAGGGCTATATGTGAACGCAGGTACTGAAACAGCCATATTAAGCAAACACACAAAAAAACACACGCACAAAAACCCCCAAAATGTGTTGTTCTGAATCTTAGAAGTGCCTGGGAGCAGAAGTTGGTGTCACATAAACACTGTGTAGCTAAAAGATCGGGACATTTGAATAGGATAATCTCAGAACTTACTTGGTATCCCAAATAAATTTCTCTGCATGGGAACTCGCACCTCATCCTACAGACTCCTAGTGGGCTGTGGTACCATCGTGCAAACTGGATAATTAAATGTCTCGGAAATTAATCCCGACCGGATTACTAGCATCGTCCTCAAAAGGGTCTGAACTGGGACCATCTCAGGGCAGTCTCACACGGCTCCCAAAGCCTTGTTCATCAGCGTCTCACTCTGAAAGTTACTTTCAGATAAAAACTGATAAACCTTTTCCATCTCCTTCAGTCAATGCAGGAGGACTCCCGAGGACAAATCTTTTTTAATCTCTGGACACCAACCCCCAAGGAAGCAGCGCAGCAGCAGTGCTGGAGCAGCTTCTGTCCTGTGGGCAGCCTGCCAGCTGCTCCTGCACCTTCGTGGGTGCTGCAGAGCCTCTCTGAGACACAGGAGATGAGGCTTGATCTGCCTCTGCTATTAATTAGGATGCAATTCTCTCTGCTTCACCACACTAACTACTATGGGCCAGGTGAATTTCCCCAAAGAAACAAAACTAACTTGAAACAAAAGGGGAAAACATGGTCTAACAGAAAAGCAGGAGTCGTTTGTTCCAGTTCAGCTTGTTCCAATACGTATTCTTTTTATTTTGCATGAAATGTAGTATCTGGTAACACAGATCAGATGGGAGACTATGCATTTTTCGGAAGCACACTCCCCTGCCTCTCAGCTAATGATCTCTGATTGGGTTAAATTATCTCTGCATCTCCCTGGACCAGCCTGAATTATCAGACTTGTCCTTGTTTTCTTTTTGCTTTCTCAAGAAAAATCCCTTTTTATGGCAAGTTGTTATTGCTAACAAGTGTTTCTGCAGTCAGCAGAGAAATGCTGCACTTTAAATATTGATTATTTGCAGCTCACCACACATTCTAGGTTTTACATTCTTCCCTCGCCTGTTTCTGCTAATTGACAATGTTGCTATGGTGCATGTCACTGTACCAGCTGCTTACCTACCTAAATATAGAAGATGTTGCTGCAGCAATGCCAAACTGGAAAAATAAACCAATTATCTGTGGCAGCAGTACAACATCAGCTTGCATCTCCGAGGATTCTCTTGGAGGTGGCACTGGGACCTAACCAGTTCCACTTATAATTCAAGAAATACAGATGTTGCCAGTTGTGAGGTCTTTAAACTCCTGACAGAGAGGTTTTCATTGGGAGACATAAATATTATACCTGTATCAGATAATTATAGAGGGGGGCTGCACATGATGTACAGTAACACTTTATTGCAGTCGACCTAGGCTTTTCCAAGGCTTAGGTAGTACCTGGCTCAGATGAAAAAACTTCACTGCTATGTGTGCATTTGAGGTCTCTTCTTCACAAATGCACAAATGCTCTAAGCACGTAGCAGGTTCTGGGTGTTGCTCTCAAAACACCCAGAGTTTGGGCATTTCTGAACTCTGGAGCTTTGCAGGATCACAGCCATAGAGGAGCTTTCCTGCAGCTCAAGATGCCTGGGATGCAGAAATGCCCCCCCATTACCAAAGGAAAGCAGGTGTTTGGAAAGCACCATGACTTCTGCTCCTCTATCCAACACTCATTTCAACGGCAGAAACAGAACTGAAAAATGAAGGCAGAAGAACACTAATGCTACACGCTCCTCACCCCACTCTTGCTCAGTCTGCTCCCAAATCCATCTGGGGCCTTGCCAAAGGGATGTGGCCAAAATTACACACTGAAATTCTCCCTTTTCCTCTACAGGAATCTCCTTTTCAATAAATAAGGCTGTACTAAGGTAAATGAGATGGTTTGTCTTCATAAACAGTGTCTGCATGTAAATTATGAATAAGTTAAAGACAGCTCAAAATTCTTTCCATAACTCTCTCATTTGCTTCTCATCAGTGAGCACGTGTGGGGCAGATAAATTAAACTCAGATCTGAGCTGTAGGACCCTGGATGCTGCCCATACAAACCCACTGGGAGCTCTCTGGCTGAGCTACATGCCAGGGTGGCACATTGGTTACTTCCTTTTTCCAGCACAATGATGCCTTCAAAAATGGCACTGAAAGGTCAAATTTGGAACGTTACAGACATAAATTGGCCATCATCAGGTTAGCATTTCAAATAATCAAATTGAACTATAGCTGTTGTAGTCGATTAGCATTAATTCATTCACTTGTTGACTCACTCAGTTTAGCACATGAAGGTAATCAGAAAATAATTTGACTACCTAAGCCTGCAATTAGAGATGTGAAGAACATAAACCAAACACAATTAAATGCTGTAATGTTCAAGCTGAATTGCTGCTACCTGTAGGTGATTGCTTCAATCTTCTGGAGATGAACTGTTTGCTGGAACAGGTCACAAGGAGGTATCACCTGACCAACAGTCAGGTACCTGCCACCTTAGGGAGCCCCAAGTAACTTACTTGTTTTAAGGTGCCAACCTTCCACATTTTCACCTCTGCACACCTTCTCTTTTCATACAAGCTTTGCCACAGACAGACTTGTGAGTGATAAATGAAAAACAGGTGCTGCTTTAAATGCTGCTGGCGTTAGCACTGACTCCACGGATCATCCAAGATTCAAGGAATCATGTAGCTTATTTATTATTATTTTTTAAAATATCTGGAATGTAACTGATAACATTAAGCTTTCTTAGAGAAAAAAAAAAACATTCAGTATATTTCTCTGATCATCTATTTCTTCGTATTTACATGCTTATGGTCTCTTAAATGCCTAGAAAAAAAGCAGAATCCATAAACTAGACTATTCACTTACTCAGGTTCCTGTATTGAGCCTCCAACACAGTGGAATCTCTCTGGAACAGTCTTCCAGTCTTTTGCCATCTTAACCATTGCTCCTGCATCTAGGACTCCATAGCCAAACAAGTGGTTGAACTCCAGCCCCACTCCGTTTCTACGCCACTGATGAACCTCATCATGAAGCTGGTTCCTTTTGGAGGTGAGCACTGTCAAATGCTGCATGTCTCTCCAGGTCAGATCCAAGCTGTGGAAGAGAAGCATGGAGAACTGTATTTCTAAGCAAATATTAAAGAAAGATAGTGGTTTTGAGTAAGCATTTTGGTAAAGTGTGCTTCTATGAATCACACAGAAAATGTATCTATATACATATCAATACTAAAGCTTCTGTTGATTTCAGAGGGAACAAGAATAGGATTTAATTGCATAGAACTTCACATATTCCTCCAAATTACAAAATCATTTCTGATTGTTTCCTTGTTCTTAAAAGCAACTGATTTCAACTACACACGATAAATCCACCATGCAGTTTTTAAGTTAATAGAGTGGTACATTATGCCAGACCCTGAACAGAATTAAAAAAAAAATTAAAAGGGATGATGGCAGAATATAGCCTAGCCTTCCTCTTGCATCTTCCCCTTGCTTCCTTGTCTGCTCCTCCTGCTTTTCCCTGAGATCTTCCAGAGTCCTGATCTGATGGAGCCAGTGGGCTAAAACAAGCCAGGCCTTAGTAATCTGGCCAGACTGTGAATGTGGACAAGTGGGCTGGGGTGGCTGTAGATGGACATTTCAAGGTATGGTAGAGGTTTGTACCCCAGGATATGCTAACACAGATGAAGTTTTTCATCTCCATTTTTCATCTCCAGTTCTTGTCCTCCTAGATTCACAGTGATTAAGAGGCTAGGAAGGACATTTATAAGTTATTCTTCTGAAAGCTTCAGAACTGAAATGCTACCTCTACGTAACTGAAGTTATTCCAGTCATTCTGTGATGACCTCTCACAGCATTACAATGTGTCTGATTTAAACCACCAACCTAAAAGGATCTGCTTTTCAGCTTTCTGTGCCCCAAGTAATAAGCATGTGAGCATGCTGAATGTACACCAGAAGAGTCAACTATTTAAACATTTTCAAGGTGACACAAAGTGGCTCAAAAGCAGCTATAACTTGCACCATTCCCTTTGAAACTTGTTAAGGGCTTGCTTAAAACTATACTTTCCAGCTCACAGCTTAGCTTGCAGAGATGTGTCAGACTTAGGCTATAAATGAGCTGAGAGACATTGCAGGAGGTCTGCACATGGAATTGGGAACGTTCCTGTGAAGGAATAACTTGTCCAGGGCAAATCTACGCAATGAAAGGTTTGAAAGAGCCAGCCTGGGAGAAGATGAGAGACAATTATAAAACTATTTTATTTTATTTTATTTTATTTTATTTTATTTTATTTTATTTTATTTTTCCCCTTTCTTTATTCTCAGCTACCAACCAGCTGCAAAGCCTAACTTCCACCCATGACTCTTTGGCCTGCCCAATTCCAGTCTAATAAACAGGCCGTGGTAGATACTCCCTCTCCCAAAAACTGACTGCCAGAGCTGCTTGGTAGCAGATCACTCTCTCTCCTTGCTTTCCACACTGGCTCAGGATGAACTCCTGGCTGGTTCTGTGGGTCTTCTGCTTTTGGCAAGGCTGTAGCTCCATCTGCAAGCTCCATGCATGGCACTGCTGCACCCGGCAGCGTGTTAGCTGCCTAAGGCAGCCGCCTTTTATGACCAGCAACATTAACCATCCCCCCAAACCCCTGCTCTCCTGAGCTCACAGATAATTTCTTAAGAGCATACTTAGCCTCCAGGGCCAGGGCGAACACTCCGGCTGCCTCAGGGGCAGCTGCAGACGTTCCCGAGTGGCGGAGGGTGCAGTTGCCATACAGATCCGTCGTGGCCTGCAATGATATTAGAGTTAATTAATGAAAGCAGCTAGCCCGTTTTCCTGGGGGCTACAGACTCAGAAAAGTGCAGAAAGGGCAGGTTGTGCCCTTGCTCTTTGCAATAATTGTGTATTTGCTCCTAGGATCCTGCTAATCTGTTTTCTTCTTGGAATAGTGTATTTAGAAAGACAGCACGACACAGCTAGAGAAGATGGGAATATAAGAATAGATTATAATGTAAGAAAAGAGTGTTCATTGATACTTATAACACCTAAACTCTCATCGCTGTCATTTATTTCCTATAAACACAGTTCAACCAAAGGCCTTAAATTCTCTTGTGATTATTGGCATGATTTTAAAAATGTTTTTTTTTAACAATATTGAGGTTTTCAGTATTGGTGCAACTGCAGAACCAACAGGAATGATCTCCTATCTTCTATACAGGGTGGTCACCAGAACAGCCCTGAAAGATACCCCAGCAGTTGATTTTATGGTGATAATTATACAGGTGACACTGATATTAGAAAACAGCAGAAACCAGTATTTTTCCATCAGTTACTGCACACAAGAGGCTACAATATGTCATTGCCTGCTCCAGTAACACTGACCGGTTACTGGAGGAGAATTCCAGTTATACAGGTATAAAAAAAAATGTGTCATTTCAAATAGTAAGTTTAGCCCTGTAAAGAATTGACCCTGAACAAGATGCTTCCCAGTGACCTTAATATGAGGCTGTATCTCTGTGGGTAGCCTGAACCCTTGCTCTTCCTCCTGTGGGTGAAGGACTGTTTTTCTGCTCTGTTCAGCTTCTAGCACAGCAGCAGTCTGGCTCCTGCTGCTCTGCTGGTACAATTAGGCATGAGCTCAGCTAACGCAGATCATCTCTGTTGATGTCAGCACAGATTTCAACCCTTTTCATTTAGGTTGTATTAGAGACCTTCTGTTAGAGCATCCTGCTCTGGAAAAAAAGGAGGATTGAACTTTTAAATCAGCAAAGGTTTCTGATAAAGAGGCTGTAAACTACGGAAGATGATTGCTATTCTTAATATTAATCCCATACCTCATTGCTAATGCTCTTAATATTAATCCCGTATCTCCTCAGGTGGCAGTTTTGGCATGATCAGGTACTGCCAATGAGAAAATACCCATGTCAACAAAGGACCATCTGCTGCTTCAAAGCAGACAGGGATGTAATAGGCCATGGGAGGGCACAAGGACAGCAGCAACCGCACAACAATATCTGGACTCACCACGCCGGCCTCTGGATTTCTCTTCCTCCCGTTGCTAAAGGTGGAGGCCAAGGTCGAAGAGCAGCTTTCATCGTACAGAGCGGTGCGCCCGTCGTTGATGGCAGAGTTGATGGAGATGGTCCACATGCTGGACGCGTAACCGTCACAGTTGCAGTCATCGTAGCTGCCGCCGTCTCCAGAGGCCCACACGTAGATGCTGCCTTTGCCACCCCGGCCCTGCGATGGGGGAAAATCAGCCCTCTGGGGTCACACTGCAAGCAGGAGGCAACAACCAGCCTAAACAGCACCTCTAATCAGGAAGGTAAAGCAGAAAACTGGTCCTGATAAAATGAACATCAACTAGCAGCTGAAATAACAGGGACTCGTGCAGATTTTTTCAGTCCAGTTAGCTGGCAACCCCAGAGTGTTTTGCAGCCTTGTGTGGACAGAACATTTCCATTTAGCTCCTGTTCCGCTTGACACTCTGAAAGCTTCTGCGCCAGAAGCTAAGATGTTTTATGGATTCCTTTGTGTTTATGTCGAGCTCTAAGTACTACGAGGGAAGTGTTCCTCTAAAAGGGATACAGGTCATATCACTTACTGGGTTTCTAAGATACTATTAAGTCCAGGCAACGGCTAAAAAAAATCTGTAGCACTGGCAACTTTTTCTCTTGATGGATTTTCCTCCCTAGGTGCCACTCACTTATACATGTTTTTCTGACAAATCGACCTCTACTACCAAGCAGAAAATAGAGTTGAGACCACAGGAATCATCTGCAAAGTCAGGCCCTACCAAATACACTGGAAAGTCTAGAGAAAGGTGGGACTGTAGCTGCAGGACAGCTAATAAAAACCAGGTCCTTCCCATTAGAGAAAGAAATTTCTAGCCTCTCCCTAACTCCCAGATAGGTGAAGGGTGCCAAGGGATCAAATCAGCTGTTTCTCCTCCTCTCAAACAAAGAAAGAGGTAAAAGCTGCCTGGGTCCAGGGGAAGAAAACAGTGATAGTGAAAGCAAAGCTCAGATCTCCCACATAATTCTGTGTGTAGTCCAATGCAATCTAATATTTATTTCTAACAGCATCAGAAGGGCACAAGGCCTCAGTTAATCATTCCTTTTATGTGCATTGGGAAGAAGACAAAAAAAACCCACCATCTCTTCTGGCCTCTTCACTGTGCAACAGGCAGTGGTCACTGCAGAACATGCAAATACAGTCCCTTGCAATGGGATTCGAGTAGGTAACTGTTCTTGCCAGGAATTTAAATCAAATCTGCGCTCTCAGCAGTAGCTCCTCTTTTTCATCATTCCCCACTGACCAGAGCAAGCTCATTATTTTAAGCGTGTTACTGTGTTGCATTACAGGCCAATGAACTGCACAGCAGGTTTGCTGCCCCGGGGGCACCAAACATCTCAGGACAGAGATTTTCCATAGCAAAGGTTACATCTATGAAACAGCTTCTTGAAAGCAGCCTAAGAACACACACAGACCTGAGCTCCACCACTTCAGTTCTAAGGGGGGAAAACACTGTTGCAAAAATCCAAGAACATATTAATTCCAGATTTGTTTTTAAAGAATAGCATAATGAGAACCATGATGCATTTCCCCCCGCCGCTTGGTTAACTTTCCTTTTTCTGTTGTAGACTGCTCCTCTGCTAAACAGTGAACATTCACTTTCCTTGAAGTCAAGTATTTCTGCCTGCTGCTTTAAAGGATGGATGAGGACAGTGATCCTGGGACAAACAGACTTCCTACCAGCCAAAAACCCCATTCCTGGCACCAGCAGCCGCCTGCTGTCTGCTTGGGCAGGGGAAAAGAGCACTGGAGAAGGTGCAAGCAATATACACCAGAGATTTGGAAAGAAGAGACAAGACTAGCAAGATAAGGCAGTTAATGCCTTTTAAGAGTTTATCTCCTCCAGCATCCTGTTGAAACCCACTCGCTTCCCCAGGACATGGTGCACAGCAGGGTGGCTGCACTGCTGCCCTCTGAAGCTGTAACTCCCAGAGCAAGGGGGTTCTCTGTGTATCTGCCACTAGCCTAGAAGCTGCCCGCCTCTCAGTTCAAGCTAAGCTCAAATTCATCTCGGCCAGGCTACATGCTGGAAAAGCCACAGACAGCTACTGAGAAGCTCTTTTTGCAGAAAGAGCAGGTTTTCTATTTCCACAGTTCTCGTGGGATGCTCTGCTGCTGGCAAAAAATATCCGTGAGAAGCTTCACTACCCATTATCTGGTTGTGTAAAGAGCACACTCCAGGAAAACCTCTCCAGTGAACTCTCTTGCAAAAGTGAGTGGGCAGGGACTAACTCAAATCATGTCATTTTAGGCAACTCTCTCACACTCCTTTCTCCTTGTTACTGTGTTCATCCATCCTGCTTGCTGATCTAGCACCCAGAGCAGTGTTTGCCCGAGTTTTGATTCCTTGTGCACACTTTCCAAACAAAAATAGGTTACATTTGACAAAAAAAATCCAGTTTCCTCAGTCTTGCCCTGTACAGCTGGGAAGCACTTGTGGCTAAAGGCAGGGACACGAGGCTTCCAATTCAGACCATTTGGCTATCATCCACCCCTCCAGTTATGGATCAAGAATATATGATATATGGTAGCTATTCTCTATTTCTTCTTCTTACAAGGCAAGAAGTGTTTCAGCACCTCCTGTGCACTTTCATGGCCATTTATGTGCTTGCTGTAGTAATAAATAAAGTGTTTTTCTAGGAAAAGTGAAAAATTCTGTAGCTTTTACAAGTCTTTGCCATAGGCCTTATTGGCATTTGGATAGAATTCAGTTATTTTCCATTTCCTACTAATTTCTTCCGAAAAGAAAGTGTGTTTGCTTCTCTTTTGGCATCATCATTAGTCCTTTCAGGACTGAAATATTTGAAAACTCTTAAGTATTTTGCAAAAAATGCCTCCTTCAATAATGATTGTTAATTGTACTGAAGAGAGTCACCTGCAGTGCAGTGCATGGTGCTCCTAGAGCACCCTGGAGGTGCTTTGTGACTCTGGCTCTGGATCTCCTCAGGATTTCTGAGACTATCAAAGGCAGAAAGGCTCTAAACATTTAAATTTGCTGTTCAGCAGGGACAGCGTTTTCTGCCCTGTGCTCCCAGTATGATGAACTCCCAGCTTCACAGCTCTGCAGCACCGCAAAGGTACCCGGCTGGTAGCAGCAGCCCTGCAAAAGCACGTGGCTGCTGAGCAGGAAGCAAAGGCATTCCCAGGGCATCAGAAAAAAAAAAATCTACATTTTGAGGCTAAGCTGTTGTATTGCCTCTTTAGGAAAAAAAAGAAAACAAAAAAACAAAGAAACAGTAATTTATATGTTAATATAGAAGCGGCAGGGTGACCAGTCTGGCAGCCTGGCAGTCACGGTCTGATCTCGAAACACTGACACTTTGCAAACAAGGAGTCGTGGTTCTCGTCACCAGGGCAAAAAAGCTGGTCGTGCTCTTTACAAATGTGTGGAAGTATCTCCCTGGGGATAAACTGGCTACCTCCAGACTTCCAAACATATATGGCATCCTCATGCGCACGTGCAACAGGGTTTGCATGAACTTAAATAAGTAAGATACAGAATTATAATGCATATCATAAACACAACAGCAATACTGCAGTAAACCGTTCCCAAGTTACAAGGGCTTCCTTTGGAGCCCAGTAACCTAAAGATTGCTCTGTCGTAATTTCCCTATCCTCACTTGGCTGTTAATGACAGGATGTTAGAGGTATCTAACATTAGATATGTTAGGGATATCAGCACAGGCAAGAATGGAATGTGCTACCTACACAGAGAATGTCGTTGAGCAGGTAAATTCACAAGAAATAAATTCAGCCCAAGCTAGCAATAAAAGAATCCTGCATCCTGAAAGTGCTATAGAGACCAGTTGGGCTTGTTTATTTCTTCCAAGAGCTGAATCTGGGAAAAATGATGGCATAAAATAGCACGGAAGAAACATTTGCTGGATATTCTCTCAAAGAAGGGATGTACCCATAGAGAAGGGGCAGAACTAGATCCTGAGCTAGTTATCTTTCCTCTTTAAGATGATTGCTGCTGTAATTCTAGATTCAAGGATACAGAAAGGTGTAAAGTAACATATATCTTTTCCCCCATAACCTGCTGCTGACCATATATGTGGCTTGGAAAGGGGTCTAAAGACAGATGTTAATTTTTCATGGAGTATATCCACAGTTATCTGTATTCTGCAGTTACCACCTCATTGGCATCGAGTGAACCTAGCCCAGACATCCCAGCAGATCTGGAGGGGAGGATCTCAAAGGGAAATGACAGGGCAAAAACGTGACAGTTTTGGGGAAGAAGGAAGCTCTGGTCATTGAATTTCTGCTTGGGCTGAATTCTCAAGTACAGCAGTAACATGGTGAATGTTACCTGGACTTATGAACTCAGTTAACTGCATATTCACCATAAGAACTCCCAATTAATTATCTTTTGTTTATTACATTAGAGGCAAGGATATTAATCTTATTCTGTGCAAGAGCTCTTGCATTGCTTTTAGTTTAATAACACATTTTTATTCTCAGCATGCTGCTTCCTCCCTGCCAGTATTTCAGCTTCATCACTAATTCATGAACCATCACTCTGGTAGAGGCAGCCCTGGATTGAGAAAAAGAATTCATACGTTTATTTGCCTCTCATTTATAAAAGATATGACTTTTTAATAAGGGTTTTATTATTCTGAAAAATAACCATATATTAGATTTGCATTTGTACATTCAGTAGAGAACGTGAAGCAGAGACCGTAGAGCTAAAAATACATAGAGGGTTATTATATCATAGACTGGTTAAATTTGCTTTAAATGCAGGAGAGTCTGATTTCCAAAGCACCACAGAGAGCACCCAGCACCCCTGAAATCATGAAATATCTTTGGAAAATCCATTTCTCTCCAGAAAGAAGCCACAACAAATTATACACAAAAAGGTACCTATGGTAGGAGCTGGAATGAATATAATAAAGGTAGATCTGCACTGCTGGAATTGCAATGCACAGACAGGCACGTGGGCTGGAGCTTGTGTATTCCTTCCCGTATCCGTATCTGGGAGGCAGCTATTATACATTAATAGTCACTGGGCAACATCAGCTTTCTTAGGTAGCATCCATCATTATTCCTTCTCCTGTCTACTTCTGCAGTGGCTGTTTGACACAACCTATTTAATAACATAGGCTCTTCAGCTCATTTGAAGCTGAAGACCTATGAGAGCAACCCTGCCCAAGGAGAAGGACCATCCTCACCGTGGTGTCTCCTCAGCAAGCAGCCAACCTCAGAGACCTCCAGATCCCTTCTGACCCTATTACTGAAACTCATCCCTTTAGGAAAATGCAAATACTTTGGAAGGGAGGGCATTAAAAAATAATGTGCCCGAGACTTGGCAGTGTAACAAGACAATTTGTTGTCAAATTGTCAGGAGGAAAAATCTCCTCTCCTGTGCTAAACATTCACAGAGAGGGGGTAATGCCACTATCACTTCAAAAACTAAGGCAAATGGAGATATGACAGGAAAATACTTCAAAGCTTTTTAAAAATACCAACCAATTGCATAAACCAAGACAAATTAAAACCTCCTTTTCTTCAGAGGTTAAAATAACTCTATTTACATCAGCTTGCCAGAGCTTTTAGCGACTTTTCTGTCACTTTTAGGCTAGTTCTGTATGTAAACTAGTTCTGTCTGTAAAAGAATATGGAATATTTTATATGTTCGGAGTTTACTTCTGCTCCAACTAACTTTACTGGAAGCAGAAACAAATATCCACTAATTGCAAAACATGAAGGTGTTCTTAAAAAGCCTATCCATTGTGCCCCATACCTTATTTGTTGTGTATTTTATCATTTGCTTTATTTTATGATGGACTGATAAGCAGAAATAAACCAGATGGGAGTGAGAGCCTGCAACTGAAAGACTGGACAGATTCTCACTTCTTGACCATGGACTTCTCAGTTGCACCTTTTGGAGGGCATAAAAGGGCACAAGAAGAAACTACTGGTGCTAAATTAAGTCAGGGCACTGATCAAGCCAACATTTGATTCTACTGCAAAACACAGCAGACTCATTAGAAATTTGTGACAAAATTTCCTTAATTATTGGAGCACATTTGTAAATTAATGGGCAAGAGCATGAGGATACCTATAATTCTTCTATTTGGCAAAACACTTAAGGCTCTGAATTTGAGAAAGCGTTAGATATTTTGCCCCCTCCTATGGCAGTAGATTTAATTATCATGTCACAAAACCTGGTAAACTGCCTGTGCTGTTCTCAGGGAGGTGGGGATGAAGAGAGGGAGAAGCTGGCACAAACCATAGGAAGAAATCATTCGGATGGGAACGATGGGAATGAGTGAGTAATTGCAGAGCTCGCCCACAAAACCACCCCAGGTCTTTCCAATGAAAGCCCTTCTACAGTCTGTCAGATGTGGTTGTCCTGGCCACAAGACACAGAAGAGACAGAGACAAGCAGACATTTTTCACTCACTGTGCTTCCCCAACAGCCCCATTCTGGCAATTTCCTCTGGGCTTGACTCCTTTCTTCTCTCCCAGCTCCTCCAACAAGTGGAAGTTCTCCCCATCTTTCACCTTCACCCTCACCCTTTCATCCTTCCAGAAACCACCTCTGATGGTGTTTTCTCCAAGGCCCACATGCTTCCTGAGGACACATTTGTCTCTACAGTCCTTACCCTAATGAACATGCTCCAAACTCACTGAGTTTTGACCAGTGCACCAGCAGACTGGTCAAAAAACAGATCAGGTCCATGTAGGAAGGTTCCCTTTGCAAGGTATCAAAATCAAGCAGAGATTCTCTATCCATTTTGTCCATTCTGCTGCCAAGAGGCCTCTCTAAGCCAACTCACAGATGCTTCTCCCTGAAGAATGCTGTATAAATACTAATGTGTGTTCTGACAGCTGTGATTGGCCTGGGTGGTCTAAAGGATTATAATAATCCCTTTTTTTAAACCAAAATGAGGAAAATGAGCAACTGGTGACCTCGTGTGTTTGCACACTGCAGAATGTGAACTGGCTAGAACTGGCAGAAAATGCCAGTCTGTGAAATCCAAATTATTTTAACGGAATGCCTCCGTTTTCATAAAATCTTGCTGGCTGCTAATGGAAAAATTTTCTGAAGGGATATTGAAAATAGGTAAAAACATGTTCACTTGCTTCAGGGGAATATATAATTCCACAGACATCTGAGCAGGTGCAATCACAGCTGTAACAATGGTCATATATAAGCAACTTGAAAGATCCTAGGAATCCAGAAGGGCAATTAAACTAGTGGCACATTAAAACAGACAAAGTAACATCAGTAGTAGTATGACAAACATGTGTTGAATTGGGAATTCAACAATTCAAATTGTCTAGGGGATAACTTGTGGCATATTCTGACCAGGGGAATATTTTCTCCATCTCTTTCCCCATTACAGCTCTTTCATCTGTGAAACTATGTGAAAAGCACATGTGAGGTGACCAGACATAGATGTGGTTCCATGCAGAAGAGCACAGCACTCTAAGCCCATACAACAGAGGCAAAGCCACAGTATTGCAGAGAAAACATCAGTGCAACGTGCCAAGCTTTGACCAGTATCTGTAGGGAAAGCAAATAATACAATGAAAGTTGAAAAAAGTCATAAAGTCAGTGTGTAAATAACACCCTGCTCTGCTCCTCAGCTTATTTAATGGGGTTGTTACCTTGTTCACACCATCTGCCATCGCTTGCAGTGTCAGTTCTCTAGGTCCATCCACAGTCTTTCCATTGTCAGTTGGTCCCCAGCTAGCACTATATATATCTATGACTTGAGGCATATGACTGATGGAAGAAGCCTCAATAATGTCTGTCATAAACGGCTGGTCCAGCATTCGGATACCTGCAGATTTAATCAACACAAATTACACATTACTGAGGAAAAGATGAAATCTCTGCACGTGGATAACTGCACTGACTACAAACATTTTAGTTCACTGACAGTTTCACTCAGCAATTCTGTACTCAGATTTTGCCAGGGTACATTTAGTTAACAGGATGCTGGTCCCTAAAAACCCAGCCACAGCAATGCAGCATGCTCCCAAAAGAGAAAGCATTTTATATACTGGGGATAAAGATTAGAGCTTCCTTTCCTAACTTGTATCCATGATGTCCTGGCACTCCATTCACCTCTCAAGTGACTTTTGTGTTTATCTTGGTTCTTCTCCAAAATTTAATCAGAAGGTGGAAAAAGACTGAGCTGACTGAATTTCCTGGAAAAACACCAGTGTCTCTGCATGAAGACAATAGCAAAATATGGCCCGTATTTGCAGGAGAAGAAAAAGAACAAAACCTGCTTTCTGTAACCCCTGTTGAAGAAGACATGCAGTTTGGGTTTTGCTACAATCCCAGGACACGGCAGCTTCGTCACATCTCTGAGCACCAGCCCTGAGCAAACCAGCCTGTGTGCCAAAGAGAGCAGCACAAACCTTCACATCCATCACACCCCATGCAGAGGCCGGTTCCTCCTGACAGCCAACCTTTTTGGTGACCTTTGACTGAGATCTGAGCAACAAAGTGTGCATTTCAAACGCTCTGTATGGCCCCAAGTTGAAGTTCAGTGCTTTTCCCAAGGGCTTCGGGATAGAGATGTTACAGCAATCAATACCAGAGAGTCAAACAGGGGAAATGGGAGCAGGGAATCTGATTTAGAAGTTAGTGCTTTTACTATAATCAATACAAAATCCACGAGCCAAATGTGAGGCTGAAAAATGGGCATTTTCCAAACGGGCATGGTATGAAGTTTAAATAGAAAGAAGACTGAAACTGGATATTCCTGATCTGCTAACTCAGCTAAGAAATTCTGTGTGAAACTCAGTAAGTCAGAAGTTCCCATAAATTCTTGAAAAATGTGTTCAGTCTGCACTGAACCATAAAAGCAATGATTGAACATGGGGAGATGGGGGGCACCACGAGTAGGTCCAGGCCATTTGGTTTGACTTCAGTGCAGACAAGAGGCTCAAGAGGCAAAACACCCAGTGCCTCAGATCCCTGGCTGGCAACTTCCAGCTCCACTTGCAAACCAGGACCCTCAAACATGTCAGCAGCAGATGCTGAGCTCTAATTACAATTTTCCACTGTCCACATGGTGGTGCTACAGATGCATGCCGAACCCATTCCGAAAAACCTGGCCTTTCCAAAATTCAGTGGGGAATTTTGAGCAGAAGTGGACAAGTACAGGAGGGTATTTGTAGGCTTTTTGTTACCCTATTTTTTAACCACTGGCTCAAAATTGTCAAGTGAGCTCCAGCCAAATTCTCGAGTGTTCCTCTAGAACTAGTTATTGCCAGAATACAAATGGTGCCAAATGTCCCACCTCTGAGGACTGCATGAGGTTACTGAAGAAACAGACCAAGAAGAAACTATACCCAAGCGCCCAAGCTGCACATTAGAGTCAGTTCCTCACTATCAGGGGTAATCACTTAGCAAATACACCTTGGTGGCCTTCTGACATGGAGATTCCAGGCTTTCTGCACAGCTGATAGGTGAAACGGAGCCTTTCTTCATATGTCGTGGCCAAAACAGGCGCTGGCAAAGCCGAGCGGAACTGCCCACACACAGCCACTGGGAACCACTCCCAGGAACCAACGGGTGCCTCCATGCCAGAGTTTTAGTTGGATCAGGGAATGATTTTTGAAGTGACTCTCTTAAGCATCCACCTCCATCCACTATGGCTTGGTTTGCATCACAGAACACTCCTGTAGTGCAAAAAATGGATTTCTTCTGGGTGAAACCAAGTAGACTGATGTTGCTCAAGGCCAAACCTAATGCACTCTAGGGCAATCTCACTGTAACACCAGGCAGGAGTTGGTTTGAAGTCCAAGCACACGTGAAGTGTGAATGCAAAGCACCCCCCTCTTGTTTTTATTGCTCCCCTTCTACCATTCTGTACCACCTTGTTAAAACACCAGAGATGAACAATCTTGTGGAAATTTATACCACTGCAGGACCAGCCTGATGGCAATGGAGAGAATAAAAGCAGCATGGGATTTGCCATTACAAGTCCAATTTCTAAGTGCTGCAGGAATATCCATTTTTCCTCCTGCGTAATGAGATTTGTTGCAAATGATTCTGCAACAACGCAGGCAAGGAGCATTCAATATCAGTATACAAACAGGAGCTGACATAAGAAAAACTGAGGGAGTATGCAGTGTTCAGATGACTACTGTACCTGCCACCTTGGAGTTGTAGGCAACTCCCACGCCACAGATGTTGTTGTTGGCTGCAGCAGACACCTCTCCCGCACACCTTGTCCCATGGCTGCAGAGGGGAAGACAGAGACACCACGTGAGTCCCAGCTGAGGCAGAGCTGCATGTGCTGAATTAAGCTGCATCTCCCTGGCTGTGTGTCTGCCTCACTGCAGTCACCTCCAGTACTTCCAAAGGGAAACCATTCCCTCTCCATGGCATCCTGCGGAGGGCTGGACTCCAATGGGCTCACCCCTTCCTCAAGCCACTCTCTGCAGTGTGAACCATGAGGCCAACCACACATTTCTCCTTCATTTAGTGGTAAAGTTATCCAGCCCTTTTCTTTTTTAACTCAGGCCACCATGCAGGCCCTGCCTGGTTAAAAACTATGAGAGAACAGGAACAGCAACTTGGAAGAACTGTGTAATACCAACAGTGCCCAGATCATTCCTGTGGTGGTGTCCCTTGGCAGCGTGACACCCATTATTTTGGACACCCCAAAAGTCCAGACCCAGGGCACACGTAGCCCCCTCCCCATCCAGGGCCTAATTCCCAGGAGAGCTGCTCACGGACGAGGAGCTGGGGCTGGCAGCTCACTCGGGTACTGCGTTCAGCCTCGGTGGGACGTGTCTCTGCTCTGACATCTGGGTCTAGGCTGGGCCTGGCACATGGTATTTCAAGACCACCTGGACTTGGCCCCTCTGAAGCGCTTCCCAACTCCTCACAGACACCCTGAAACCGGCAGGAGATCTGAGGCTGCCTGCAGCAAGGCAGGGCACATCTTCCCTTCTCTGAACCCATCATAAAAATCAAACCACAGAAAAGATAAATACGGTCGATACAATCTAGTTATAAAAAAATAACAGAGCAGCAGAGAAACGAGTGAAACCTGTTCAGGATGATGCACTGATTGGGAGCTTTCCTACTGCCCAAAGCAGCCCATGCTGTGCACTGAAAGCTCCAGGGCTCCTACAGCGCTAAGGACTCGCACACGGAGCATCCCCGTATCGCAAAGATCACACGCAGGCCCGCAGGCTTTAATCATCTTTCTTGTTGTTTCAATCATCTTTCTTCTCTCTCCCATTAAGAACCCTTGGCAGAAGTGAGTGTAGCACTGACTGAGGGGTAAGAAACAACACATCCCTCTCCCCGCAGTGCTCGGAGGAGCGTGTGCCTGCAGAGACCTCCTTCAAGGAAATGCCTGGTCGCAAACGCACGCGGCGCCTTCACTGCGAAGGGGTGAAGACCTCAAGGGCTTTAGACAGGACGGTGGTGCAGACGCCTTACTGAGCTGTGGGGCCATTTGGGGCAGGTTTTCCCTCGTGCCCATGCTCAAGGAACGGCGAGGAAGTCACCCCATGCCAGGCACCCGCCAGCCCCTCACCTGGGGCCCGCGAGGAGCCGCGGAGCAGAGCAAGCAGCTTTGCTAAAAAACAACCCTCGTGCCCGACACCGGGGCATGAAGATCAGTGACGCTCTCAGCTGAGGGCTTTTCTCACAGGGAAGACATTACTGGGCTGTATCCAGACACGACTTGTCACGGTTTTGTCAGAAAATCTCTCCCACACCTCTGTGTGCCCCCCAGGCCACACGGTGGCCTGGGCAAGCAGGCCCGTCCTGGCAGCGAGAGGTTGAGACACGGAGCTGCCAACTGGAGGAAAAGCACGTGTGAGTCAGCGCCAAAGCACTTAGCTGAATTATTAATGCCAAGGAGCAGACTTTTCAAATTCAGGCCGATTTGATGCTCACGTATCATTGATAAACGCACTGCAGTTTCTATGAAGTGGCCTCTGTCACAGGCACAAATCACAGCTTTTCTCTCTGTCACTCACGTCCAAACTATTACTTCAATTTTTAAAACAAGAGGTTGGAAAGCAACTATCTTTTAGTTATGAACAAACTACCTTAATTGTAAACCTGCTCTATATGTTTAGAGAGAAATTATTCCATATGCACTGCCTAAATGCAATATTTTACATAAATATTCATAAAAAAATAAGGTGAGAAAGGTGATTTCAGCTGGTTTAAATAACATAACTAAAACAAAGGGGAAAAGTACCCTCCCCTTTGACTTTGAAAATGAAATCTATTTATTAAACCAAATTCTGATGCTATTGTATATGTTCTTTATCTAAAATTTTTAAGGATGGTGGCCCCAGTTTTCAATGGGTTTCCTCTTCATATGCTTCGGCATGCACCTACAGACAGCAAGGTCCAGGGCTCTGAACTTTAAACGCTCCCAGGGGAGAGCTTCTCTGAGCTGCAGTTTCAATAACTGGCAAAGTCCATCTTTAAAGTCCAGCCTTACTTTAGTTTCTTGCACTGGGCAGCAATTAAATATGCAAAACTCAGAGGGACCTTTGGGGGCCTTTTTACTCACTCGACATTACATAGCAGGTGGAAAGAGCTAAAAAATTCCATGTAGAAGTATTTTCAATTGTTGAATATGTTGTTTCCATGGTATTGACTAAGAAAACAAAATGAGGAGAGGAGCAGATGGTTTTACCCAATTAATGACCACTGGTTGGAAGCCTATGGGACTTCTTTCATTGACTCAATGGGATTTCATTTGGACCCATAATAAGTAGAAGGATATTTTTAACTCTGAAAAATACAAATTACTGAGGGAGTGAGTAAATTTTGCCCAGCAACCTCATATCTGGGTGGGAGAATATGCAGAATGTAAAGGCTGCTAAAGAGGGAATCATTATTGGTTATTTATATCACGGCAGAGCTCCGTTCTGCTGGAGCTCTGGGACACAGTCCGTGTGTGCAGTAAGATGCCAGAGCGGGGCAGCGAGGCCGAGCTCTCCCTGTCTGACATGGGTGCCTCTGCACTGCTGGGTATGGCACATGCTGGGGTCCTGGATGTGCCTCAGGAAGAGCAGGAGTTAAAACTACAGGCGGCAGTTTCACCCTTCAAAAACAAACAAAAAAGCTTCTGCTCTTGGGAGTTGGGCTGGGTTCAGGTTCTTTCTTTCCCCTTCAGAGCTCTTCAGGCCAAGCCAGGAGCTGGGCTTTGTGTCGCACCCGGTGCTCCCTATCCCTGAAGTATTGGGGGCAGTTCTGGGCTCCTCAGTACAAGAGAGATATGGAGCTTCTAGAGAGGGTCCAGCGGAGAGTGACAAAGATGATTAAGGGACTGGAGCATCTCTTGTATGAGGAAAGACTGAGTGAGCTGAGCCTGTTTTCTCTGGAGAAGAAAAGGATGAGAGGGGATCTGATCAACATGTACAAATACCTGAGGGGAGAATGTAGGGAGGAAGGGGTCAAGCTCTTCTCAGTGGTGGCCAGTGACAGGACAAGGGGCAATGGCTGTAAGTTGCAACACTGGATTTTCCATCTGCATGTGAGGAAGATGGCACAGGCTGCCCAGGGAGGATGTGGAGGCTCCTTCTCTGGAGGTCTCCAAACCTGCCTGAATGCCGCCCTGTGCCCCGTGCTCTGGGTGTCCCTGCTGGAGCAGGGCGTTGGACTAGATGATCTCTAGAGGTCCCTTCCAACCCCAACCACTCTGTGATTCTGTGATCCCGTGTCCTTTATGCTCACTTGGCCCCCGTGCTGTGGGTTGGAAGCAGCCAGTACACCCAGCACGGGAATAACTCCCTGCCTGCCCAGCCAACTGCCTTCCCCAAAACACCTTTCTTGGCCTCACAGGCCTGGAGTGGTTAGATGCAGAGGACAATCTGCTTGCAGCGGTGTAAAGCAGTGCTTTGCTTAGAAAGCACAAAGTTGAAGAGTAATCTGTGTTTATAAGCAGAGCAGCTGTGGTTAATGCAATACTGCATGCAAAAACCTCTCCATTTTTTCTTGAAGTCTAATAACACTGCACAGGCAGCTGGCAGCTCACAAAAGCCCCCTGCTTCATCTTTTTATAGACAGTCCTCTGCTTTTTGTTCCACAGATCTCCCAATGTGCTCACATAGAAACATACTGTTTAGAGAAAAGGAGATATTACAATAACCTATTTTGACTTTGCACGCATAGAATTCAATGACAGATGCATCACTGGCAGCAGATGGAGCAAAGTGGGGCCCTTGCTGTACATCTCTTTGAATAAGTTGCCCGTGTAACTATTTTGGCCCAAATGTGTCCGTGCAGTTACACACAGAGGTGGATAGGCTCCTGGAGACACAACTTCAACCTCCCAACAAAAATTCAGGAGTCTGAGGTTACGAGGATAGGTCATACCTGGGCGCATCTACTTGATTAACTGTACAGCATAGAAATAAGCAGAGAAAAATAAGGCCAGAACTGCTTTCTGAACAACTGAATACTGTGTTTTTCTTTGTGCCAGCCTATAGAACATGTGAATTCTTCATGGCAAAGCCTCCTCCAGCTGTGAAGGCAGGAATGGATGTTTTCCTGTGTGTGTACTGCTCCTGTCATTAACTTGTAAGGCAGAAAATCCCCTGTCTCACCAAAGGAACCTCAAAGCCCATGACTAAGAATGTTACACTTTTTAGGTTAACACATTCTCTGAAAAAAAAAAAAAAAGAAAGAGATCAACAAAACAATTTCTACATTTAATTTTCCCACCTCTCTTTCTATTTCTCTTCCAGCCAGAGTGTCAGAACAGAATCACAGAAGGGCTGAGGTTGGAAGGGACCTCTGGAGATCATCTAGTCCAACACAGCATAAAGAGGAGCAACCACTTCATTGTAACTCCAACCACTTCCAGTCACCAAAAGCCCAGAGTATCCTTCCCAAATGTTTGGGTGCTGCGGGATCCAAATCGGGATCTGACACCGAGGCCTCAGCTTTTACCAGTCCCTGTCATCTCAAGGAAAGATCCCGAAGGAAGGGTCACTGAAAATGGCTATCGTGCTGTTCTCAAGTCAGTAACTCTACAGCTCCAGCCTCAGCAGCCCACTGCTGATCTCAGCTCTTTGGCTGGGTGCCTGATGTTAACCCGAGGCACCTGGGGCCAGGGGACAAAATCCTTCCCACATCCGAAATGCTCGACCTCTGCTGAGGAGACCTCAAGAGGTGACTTTGCCTTTGGGGCCACCTTGCAGAGCACATGAGGACTGTAAACTGCACCCCGTTATAAAATGCTCGGAAGCAGCGTAATCAGCTTTAGTGGGACACAACCTACCATTATGCACTACACTAAATTTAATTCTCCTCTGTACCGCTGCACAGCTAAGTAATACCTTTCTCCTACAAAGATCCTTTGCATAAATGAGGTAAGAAAGGCAGTGGCCTTCACAAGCCAGAGCCCAAGTCCTTCTCTGACTTTGCATTCACTAATTGGATTCATCATAGGTTAAAAGTGTCAGATGTCCTTTCCTGGTACAAAGGAGAAATCTCACTGGCATCTTCCTCTGGCTGAAAAATGGCAGGACTATCAACGAGGACATCACAGCCCCTAAACCTGTTTGATCCTTCCAGGAAGCCCTTGTCTGAGGTGGAAGAAAAAAAGAAAGAAAAAAGGAAAGAAAAACCTCAAAAGCCATTTGTATGCTGGTTAGAGGTGAAGACTGCATCAAATAGGCCCCAAATATTTTTGATAAGCTATGGCTGAGCCCAGAAGTCTGTAAAAATTTTCAAATCCTCAGTGCTGCTGCTATGCAAATGCTGACAATGATATTAATTATATTTCAATTTAAAGCAGGTTTGGAAATGTTCACTGAAAATATCCCAAATCCTTAGGCTTTTGCAAGCCTAAGGTAGAAGCTGTCTGAGACCGTGGGGAGCATCTCAGAGCCAGAGATGCTGGGGGCTGAGATGCCCCAGGTAGTAAATACACCTGATGATGGCTACGTTTGCACCCTGGGCTCTGCTAATGTCTTGCTAGATGGAGCAGCTGAAAAAACAGGGAATATAAGTTTGTTTTTCAAAGAAAAAAAAAGCTTTCTATACATGTTTCTGTTCCACTCAAACTGAGTTTTGGGAAGCAAAAAGAAATATTTTATTTCCTAAAATTTGAAACCTTTTCTTCTGGGCTATTCCCGTTTATATCATACCTTGAGGTACAGATCTTCACCTGATGGAAACTAAGTTCAAAATACCCTGAAGAAGAACAAGGTCCTGAGCAGTCATGATCATTTAGGGAGAAAAAAGCAACAAACACTGTTGGAATGTTTGATTCCAACTTACAACCCCAAGTAACAGGTTCCTGGCTGGTATTCATGGACTTTAATTCCTTCAGGGGTTAAAAACATCTCAGAATCAGCCGTGAAATGCTACCTATTGTCCTTAATCATAGGGAAAAACAAAAACAAGTAAAAAAATCAGAATTTAAATCATATTTAATTGTTTTTAAACTGGTCACTCTATACCATGTTGCCTTTCTGCCTCTACAATCAAAAGACCTTTTTTTGCCAGATTCTTTTCCTATCAGACTCCCATGTGTACAAAATTTCTTCTGCCAGTCTATTTCCTTTCCAAATAACTAAAGATTGAACCAACCGAGACATGATAAAAGGGAAACCAGTCCCAACTGTATTCAACATATACCAAGTTGGTTCATCATAACCTCACAGGACAGCCAACAGAAAATAATGTAGCTGTCACCCAGGCAAGAAGCTTAAATATATACATTTCTGAAGCAGCAACTTACTTCATAAACCACAAGTCAGCTGCTCAGCATTATCTAGAGGAATTTACCTAAAAAAATGAAGTCAGAAATAACCTCTGATTTTCAAGTAGCAGTGAAAGAGAGTGCTGAGAACTACAGAACTGATCAGAAAACACACTCCACAATTTCCTAAGGGAGGTCAAGTGAGCATCAAACCAAGGAAAAGCCACTTACCTGTTAAACCAGTCGTCTGTATAGCGGGGGTAGGGGTAGGGATCATTGCTGCTGAAGTCATAGCTGGCTTGGGCATTCTGGAAAACATAAAGAGGTTCAGGAAGTCATGCAAAAAGCAGATCTGCTGGGCAAAGGGGACACCAAAGAGGGGAAATGGTGCTTCGTGTGGTGCTCTGTCACCAGCAGACCATTAGTATTTCCAAATGCCATGGCTAGAGAGCTCAGTCATTCAGTGGCTGCAGATCCTGGGTACAGGTATTTTTGAAAAAATAATTTACGGTACTCATTAGCTCAAAGCCTGACATCCAAATGCATCTCAATGCCTAAAAAGGAGCATTTCGCAACATTCAAATGTGAAATCTCTATTAATGACTGGCATGTGTGCCTGAAAGTTCCTTCATATATTCTTTTCATCCTTTAGTTGCTTGAACTCCTGCAAAAATGTGGCTTTTGAGTGCTTTTCAGAATGCCATGGCTTGTCTCTCCTTTTCATATCGAACTACGTAATTCCTGATTTTGACCCATCAGCAGAGTTAAGGAAACTTAGCAACTTTTTGATGCTTTATCTGAGAAGTGGGAAAGTTTCCCAAAGTTAAGTGCCATCTTCTCTCTTAATGAAAAAATAAATAAGGGAGACTCAAATTAAGCTTTTAAAAATATTTTGAAGCTCTTTCTCGAGTGTATGTTCATAGAATTTATATTTTAATAAGCACCACACTCAAGAAACAGAATTATGTTAATTCTTAATTAATGTGTACTTGTATTCTTTTTGAGAGTTGGCTGAGCACGCTATTGAAGATAATTTGAGACTAGCATATGAATAGCTTTGCTCCTAAAAATATTCTCCTTCAGCAGATTCCCAGTCCCGGGGGTACAGGAGCTGGCAGTCCCTTGGTAACACCAAAGTCCTTTGATTTTGGATAGAAAACTTTAACTCCTAAAATTCTGCTGCCAGAATGAAATGGAGACAACCTTGGTTTTGATCCTTGGAGCATAAAACTGAGCATCCTTCAGCTTACTGTGCAGAGATTTGTGTGAGTGACAATGTGCAAAAGCCTGGTCTAACCAGCATGGCCAATAAATATTTGGCAGTATATGAATGTAGTAGAGATTTGCAAAATGCCTATCATGCAACTGGCTGCTGTTCTCCAGCTCAGACGTGGCTGAATCCTCTGTGAGCACCTTTGTTGATCTGTATCTCTAAACTAGGGGTCTGATTTTTACCCTGAAGATGCTAAAATTATCCAGTAACTTCAGCTATAGCCATCGACTCTCAGTGCTTCTAAGGCTGGGCACTGATGAATCTTTAATTTGTCTCTTAATTATCACAATTGCTTATACAGAACTTTGAATGGCTTGGATTTGTATGAGCTGAGAATAAATAGAATGTGATTTTCAACTGGGAGAAGAAGGGCAATTTCAGAATGGTCTATGAATCAAGAATAGCTCAGAGATGGTGGACAGGGAGTTTTATTCACTGCTTCTCATAATACAAGTGCTAGCAGGAACTCGTAGAAATCACCAACGGGGAGATTTAGAAGCAGCAGAAAACAAGCAGTACTTTTTCATAAGCCGTGTAGGATTCATCACTGCCCAGAAAGGCAGAAGTGAAAAATATGAATGAAATGAAAACAAAAACAAACAAACAAAAAATCATACAAATTAGTGGGAGGTAAATCTGGAAGGGATATTAGACGTGGTGGTTCCTCCTTTTCCAACAATGTGTAAAACAGTGTGTGCTGGAAGGCAGGAGGCAATTCCAGGTACCTATTGTGCTGTCTTTGATTCAGGGGTATTATGATCTCTAAAAATTCACTAACAGCCACTTTGAGGGGCAGGATCCTGGCCAGGGCTGGTACCTGCCGGGCAGGGGAGCTGATGCTGGGCGCAGCCTTCAGGGGTCACAATCGTGCCAATTCCTCAGTCGGACATAATCTATGTTTTCACTTGGGAAGTATTTTATGAAAGAGATTTAAACTTGACTGTGGGTCAGTTGGGTATCCTTTCTCCTCCGGAAGAAATGCAGTCCCACACCCGGAGACCCTGGGCTCAAAGGAGGTCCTGGGGTGGCTATTTTTTGAGGAAAACAACAGACATGTGAGCATCTCATGGCAGCTCTCAACTGCTCTTGACTCTAAGATTAATGAGGGAGCTGTGCAGAAAAAGAGCACTGGTGACTGCTCCAGTGTTACCAACTATCAGGTCATGGAAGGATTGCTTGAGACAAGCTTTAAAAAAATTGTCCACGCTTTCAAATTCTTTATCTTTGCTTAACACATTGCTTTAAATTTGCTTAACGTTGGATAACTATATTCAAGAAAAAAAAAATAAAAAAAGATAACTAATGCAGCAGGAACCATCTACAAAATGCAGAATTAAGAAGAATTCTTGGAAAGAAAACAACTGCTGACTGTAAGATTTATCTTCATTAGGGTGTTTGAAATAAGACAGCAAGTTTCAGCTCCATGAACGAATATTCCGCCCACACTGTAAATGCGGTAGAGCTGGGAATGAAGCAGCAGGGACAAGTATAAATGGCCTGTTTCAAATCCCTAATTTAAAGATCAAATTTCCCAATATCTAAGCCAGGACCTTCTGTTTTATGTAAACCAGTGACAAGTAAGGTCAGTTTCAACTCCGGGCCAAAAAGGGAACTGCTGTAGTTGATAACCAAGACGCTTCATCTGTCAGCTGCAGCTTCTGATACGGCAGTTCACTGAAGGGAATATTAAAACCCAGGATCTACCTTTTCCTCCTCAGGCTGGACACACAGCCAGCAAGAGGGGGCCTATTACTGCATTGAAGATGCACTTGGGGTAGGAAGCAAGGACCATAAATTTGAACAGGATCAAGGAGGCAACCAAACCCAAGGCAGATAAGGATTTACTGCAGCACAGTAAAATTAAAATATTTTGATTTTCAGTTCAAGTGATTCAGGTTCCATTTTCAGTGCCAAGCTAGCCTACTTGCAGTTATTTCTGTCAGATTTTCTGCTAGTCTAACATTTGGTTTTCAATATCTAAGCTAGTTGTTAGTCTCTCTCTACCATCAGTGAAGAAAATCACCTGCAGATAGCAACTCATGCCACCTTTCTTAGGCACTCGTCATACCCTGGGGTTTATATTTAGACTACTCATTAGACTAATAGTGTTAGAACAAGATAAATCCTGTCCCTCATGTCCAATTAAAACCATTTCTTTGTTGCAAACCAATTTTAACTTGATGTTTACCAGTCACCAACATACATATTATATATATATATCACAGAATCACAGAACGGTTGGGGTTGGAAGGGACCTCTAGAGATCATCTAGTCCAACCTCCCTGCTCCAGCAGGGACACCCAGAGCACGGGGCACAGGGCGGCATCCAGGTGGGTTTGGAAGATCTCCAGAGAAGGAGCCTCCACAGTCTCCCTGGGCAGCCTGTGCCAGGGCTCTGTCACCCTCACAGTGAAGAAGTTCTTCCTCACATGCAGATGAAATTCCCTGTGTTTCAACTTACAACCATTGCCCCTTGTCCCATCGCTGGCCACCACTGAGAAGAGTTTGGCCCCTTCCTCCCTACATTCTCCCCTCAGGTATTTGTACATGTTGATCAGATCCCCTCTCATCCTTCTCTTCTCCAGAGAAAACAGGCCCAGCTCACTCAGTCTCTCCTCATATGAGAGATGTTCCATTCCCTTAATCATCTTGGTTGCTCTTCTCTGGACCTTCTCGAGAAGCTCCATGTCCCTCTTATACAGGGGAACTGAGAACTGCCTCCAACACTCCAGGTGCGGCCTCCCCAGAGTTGAGCAGAGGGGCAGGATCCCCTCCCTTGACCTGCTGGCAACATCCTCCTGATGCAGCCAGGATCCCATTGGCCTTCTTGGCCACGAGGGCACACTGCTGACTCATGGTTAACTTGGTGTCAACCAGGACTCCCAGGTCCCTCTCTGTGGAGCTGCTTTCCAACAGGTCAACCCCTAATCTGTACTGATGCCCGGGGTTATTCCTCCCCAAGTGCAGGACCCTGAACTTGTCCTTGTTGAACCTCATGAGGTTCCTCTCTGAGCAACTCTCCATCCTGTCCAGGTCCCTCTGGATGGCAGCACAGCCCTCCGGAGTGTCACCACTCCACCCAGCTTGATGTCATCTGCAAACTTACTCAGGGTGCTCTCTGTGCCCTCGTCCAGGCCATTGATGAAGAGGTTGAACAGCACTGGGCCCAGCACTGACCCCGGTGGGACCCCACTGGCCACAGGCCTCCAACTGGACTCAGCTCCATTTATCATCACCCTCTGAGCTCTGCCATCCAGCCATTTCTCAATCCACCTCACTGTCCACCCATCAAGTCCACTCCCCCGGAGCTTTCCTATGAGGATGTTATGGGAGACGGTGTCGAAAGCCTTGCTGAAGCCAAGGCAGACAACATCCACAGCTCTCCCCTCCTCCAGCCGGCCAGTCATCCCATAGTAGAAAGCTACCAGGTTGGTCAAACATGACTTCCCCTTGGGGAATCCATGCTGACTACTAATTACCTTCCTGTCCTTGACATGCCTAGAGATGGTCTCTAGGATGAGCTGTTTCCTCTGCCTTTCCACAATTTATATATCATTATATGTAAATAATAGGATTACATAATGAAAATAGATGCACTGCTGTTACAGAGAATTATCTTGTATATGTCTTATTTTCCACTTTCCAGCATCCTGCACCTCCATCCTAAATAAGATGCTGACAGGAAAGTACTGGATTAGATGAGGACATCCTTTCAACCATTAATCAAGTACTGGCTACTATACCAGCATACACAGATATACTTTTGTCTGTGTATGAAATGCAACTTGCCTTTAAAATAACTTTTGAACGGAATTTTCCAAAGAATTGTCCTAGACTTTTTAAAATATATGCAGTAAAATCTTTTTTCTTTTCCAGAATATTCATTCTGTAAACTATGACAATAACAATGCACTGCTCAGATCTGTAATAAAATTATGTACCTTGAATAATGCAGTAAGCTCATAAATTTTTATATAGATTTACAAGCCTCTACAGAGTCATTCAAATACACTTCTGTTTTTCTCAGTAACTCAAGAAATTTTCCCATACTCACATGATAGTCCATGGGACAAATAATGAAAAATACAAGTCTCGCTGGTCACAGTCTAATTTGGTTCAAAGTATTAACATAGTGGTGAATTTATTCCAGAGGCTTTATTTGAGATTAAATTTATTCAAGGCTTTGAAATGAAGCAGATAGATTTTTAGCAATGATGGTATCTGATTTCACCATCTTCAAACAACTGTAATTTCTTAGAAATCTGAGGTGGTAAGAAAGCTTCTGCTTGCTTGATTTCTGTACTGATCCAAACAGCAGGCAAACCCCCGGCCTCAAATTACAACATGCTACATCTCTAAGAACTGTATAAAGTAACATTGAAGGTCATAAGGTGAAAAATCTAATGCAGTTTGATACATATAGCTGTAGGAAAATGGAGTGTGCTCACCACGAGACAGGAAGGAAGGCAACGTGGCCATCTGCCCAGAGGGGCTTCTGTAAGGTCCTGAATGAAAAATTGTCATAGTCACCAAGTCTGCAGTCAACATTTAGCCCTCTCCTTTCTGCCATGGGAAGCATGCTCTTCTCTTCTTCTTCACTTTCTTCTTCTACTTCACCGTTTGTTCACAGGAAGCCTGTCCAAGAGTACTTCAAAAGGAGTTTTCCTGTAGTGCTCCACGGAGTTTGACACTGGTCACCGCAACCTGTCTTTGAATATTGTCAAGAATTTAGCTTCTCTTGACCAAGACTACCTGATATGTGCCAAGATTGTCCTATACCAGGTCTAATGTTCTCAAGAATGTGTGGCGAAAGACAACGCAAGATGCATTTGCCAAAGTAGTAAAAAAAAAAAAACAAAACAGAACACACGTCCTTGCATTTTTCTGAAAAGAACTTATCACCGCTCAAATAGCTCTGCTTCTACATGACCAAATGCAAATGTACCTGTTCGATATTGCCTAGGAAATCCAGAGCTGCATTCAAGACCTTCTCAACATCATGAGTATATCCATTAAATAATGGGTCATGCTCAACAATGTTCACTTTAAAGGCTGAATTCACTGTCTGTGAACACTTTAGTGTTCCTCCAAAAATAGTACTAATAAGCCCTGTACCCAATTCTTTACAGACGCATCATAAAAGGAAAAAATACTCAGTCAGACAAACCCAGACAGCTCTTGAATAATGAATGAGCGAGCAGCACACTCTTCTGCTGTCCTCCTTTTCAAAACTGCCCCTGGATAATACATCAGAGCATCATTTGAAATGGATGGAGGAGTGCACCAGGCCTGGCCTGGCACCTGAGGTGTCCAGGAATCCCATTTTGAGGTGTTCACAACCTGTTAGCTGCCAAAGAAACCAATTTCCAGCCTTCTAGATCAACTGCCAGTGGAAAAGAAGATGCACCCCTGCATTTACCAGGTCCAAGGCTCCTTGAGCCACATCTCAGGGTTTCCCACATGCTCCAAGACAGCCAGACCCCACAGATAACAGGAAGGACCTTGGGAGCAGGAGCAGGTTCAAAATGCAGAGCCCTTGAACACTCAATAAGGATCTGGAATAAGTCAAAGCCAAACAAGCGGAATGGCCCAAACACTATAAACTGACTATGACTGACTACAAACTACATATGCTTAACTTGTAACAATAAAACTATTTTTCATAATTAATATTACAGTTAGTAGAACTTGCAGCATGATAAATCTTTGCTGTTTCACCTCTGATGCAGTCTCTTAATTTGCGGAGCTGGAATTTTTTCACTGCTTAGGTTAAAAAGAGCATGCACCAAAAGAAAAGACACTGGGTCTAGTGATAACATTGATATTTATCCTCATTAAGTGGGCATTATTTTTGAAAGAACACAAGGACTATCTTACATTGTGCTCTTTTTCTAAATTAGATTTCCTTTGAAAATATTGACGTATCCTCTATTGCTTCTCCCACATATCTTCACCTCACATAGCAAAAAAACACATGAAATTGAGGCAGGCTGAGTTTTTATTAAAAAGCAGGCAGGCAAATAAACTTGTGTTCATAACAGAGGCTACTTCACAATTCACCTCTTGGCATTCCTGGTGTGCACTACAATTTTCAGGGTGACGTGGAGGAAATCTGAAGCACAACCCCAGTAACTAATTGCTTAGCCAGAGTCAGAGCTCTGAGGGCAAAAGCCAGATAACATACCAAAAAAAAAAAAAAAAAAAAAAAGAAACATATACTTATGCTCAGCCAAATATTAAGTAGTTTTCAGAGGGCTGCCTAAGAGTCTTGAGTTATGTCTTCAATATACTCAGGGGGTAGTGAATGGTCATAGCTGGCATGTTGCTAAGGCAATTAAAGTCATAAAATAAAATAAAATAAAATAAAATAAAATAAAATAAAATAAAATAAAAAGACAACCATTAACTGTTAATACCTTTCAGAGCAAGTGGCAAATTGAAAGCTTCAGTCTTTCCTACTTCCTTTAATGTAGGAGGGAAAAAAAGTAGCATTTGAGTGGTTAGAAAGATATAATCCATCAGAGTACTTTGCCACGGTAGCAAATACAAAGTCTGTGGTGACTTTTACTGAAAAAAAACTGAGAGAACACACTTTATTCAGCCTCATAATGTTCCATTTTATTAAAAATTTGGTTCACATTCCCTTTCCAATACATAATAAAGATGGCAGCAGAGAAATGAAGTTCGGGTCCATTATATTTAGTTACACCCTATTCAGGTGATATGGAAGAATTAAAAGTCAAAGAACAGACAAATGCAGGAAAGTAGTCGGGTTATTTCTTGTTCTAAAAGGCTTTTCACCCGACAAGGGAAGAAAGAGTTAGCAACAACTCAATTAATGTTCCAATTAAATTGCACGGAGCGGAAAGAAGATAAAGAGACACATAGCAATGACATTACAGGTGAATCAAAAGGAGGTGAACGTTTTGGAGAAGGACTCAAAAAGCACGATGCAAGCTATTCTCTACATTTCTTTGGCTTCAAAAAGCAACCACAGGTCGCCCCATGTGCCTTAGAATTTAAAGGCCTTGCAGATGTACTGCTTCACACTGCACACTGACCTCATTAGCAGAGCTTGAGAGCATCCTGGGGAATATTAATGATGTAACTAATGTCTGTCAAGACATGCTGGGTTCTCAAGGCCTTTAATGTACCCACTTATATGCTCTTTCATTAAAAATACATCATTTGCATAGTTTATCCTGTGAGAAAGTCAGCAAGAGCCATGGATGATGAAGTCCAAAATTCTGGTGGGGGGAAAGGTGGGATTTGCAGAAAAGATGTTCCCAAGTAAATCTACACATTTGTAACTGTTTGTGATTTTGCAAATAGTATTTAATAGTTTGCATTTCATAAATATGCTGTTTTCTTGAAGATTAGTATATCTGATCAAAACTAATGTTTTCACAGCAATTTATTGGCAGCATAAATTTAGAATTGCCCTCGACGTCATTAGCTGAGTAAATGGGAGCTTCACAATTACATCAGTCACTACTTTTGCAATAGAGTCAAGTGCCATTGGATTTAACTGATTTAGTTTCTCACAAGAAGTAATTCTAAATTAAAAAAAAATAAAACATGCTGGCATTGAAATTATGAAGCCGTTGAACACTGCCCAGGTTTTACGCTCTCCTTTGCTCATACTCAAAGAAAATAAGACACCTTTCTCAATAAAATTCCGACTACAACCTGCCCACAGACCATCTCTAGAGATCCTCAGTTTAAATCAAAATGTAGAGTAAGGTCAGGCCAGGGAACATGTGGCTGAGGTATGCACTAATACATCCATTTTACTGTCACCAGACAGTGCTTGTGGAGCACCAGACACAGCAGATATTTCACCAGGCACAAGCAGAAGTTGTTACCCCAGCCAGTCATGTTCCCAGAGCTTTTAGTACCAGTATTAGCTCAGTTGAAGGCTACGTCTCTGACTGTGAGGATTAAGCAAAGGAGAACACAGCGCAACAACCACCACAAGCCCATTATTTATATGATCCATCAAATTCCTGACTGCTCTGAACTTAATGGAAGAACTACTAGGGACTTCAATGAGGCTAACATTTTATCAGACATTGTGCACTGTGATTCTGTTCCTTTGTAATAAATGCTCATTATGTTTATTGCTTCTATGGAGAAAGCAACAGAAAATCAACAGCATCATTTTTAAGGAGAAGCAATGTGAAATAGGGCAGGCATTTACCAATACATTTTAAACACCCCCACTGCATGCCAGAAGATGTGCCGAGCAGCACCACAGTGACACGCAGAGCACAACTGCATACAATGAAAAGCAAACAACGCAGAGAGAGCGTCTGTGAAATCCAGAGGAAATGCCAGGCAGAAAAAAAAATGAATTAATTCCAAATGAATCAAAATCAAGTATAGACACAGGGAAGGAGGGATGTGTAAGTACTGGCCAACATCTTCTTTATGCACTGTGTTGAGGCTAGCATGGTTCATGACTTACCCCGCTTTGGCTGGGCCACCTGTGAACTGTGTGGGCTTAGCACATGGTAAATTTAAGGTCAAACATGCCAGTTTTAACCTCTCCCATAGAGCCTACTCTGTATTTGCCACTTTGCACAACCATCCATCTGCAGGGCAGCGTTCAGCCTTTGCCGGATGGGCAGAAGGAAGCAGACGAAGGACATGGGGCTGCTGCGTCATGTGCCCAGAGCCCCCTCGGTGCAGGGGGTGCTGACACTGGGATCAGCCCCACTTGGTGCAGGTGGTGCTGACACTGGGATCAGCCCCACTCGGTGCAGATGGTGCTGACACTGGGATCAGCCCCACGCTCCTCATAACCCCACTCTGTGTGCTTGCCATGCAGCTCAAGGGAGAGAAAAGCGAAGATTCCCTCAGAGCCTTTAGTAATTTCATATCTTCATCCCAACTCTTCAGTTAAAAAATGGCAGCTCCTGCAATGAGACCCCCAACCCACATGCTGCTCTCAGTGACAGTGACAGATCACTGTGTTATTTGAAGTAAATAACCGTGGCAGAGCCCTGGGCATGGGAATGTGCCCGGTACCCATCTCAAGATCAGCTCCTCATGAGACGCTGGGGAAGGGGCAAGGCAATGCCCATGTTTACACACACATCCCTGTCATTCCCAGTAAAACAGGAATGAAGGCGTCAAACTGAAGGCCACTGTAGATGCAGAATCCTTCTCTTGATGCCAGGCCAGCTGGTATTGGACAGAACTCTCTTTTTAAACCCAGTTTATGACTGCTAATGAATAGGGTGGAGATTTTGACTCTCTTGTCAAAACCACTCTTGGGCCTGAAAGTCTCCAACTAAAACAGCTGGAACTTTCTGAAGCTTTGGGAGACATCAACACTTCCTGCAGGCCCCACTGTCCTCAGGCTTCCTTGGTGACCCCTCAGTAGCTGGAATGCAACAGCTCTAGCACAAATCTGAAACAAATCCTATTTCCATGCCCAAGAGTATTGAGGGATTTCGGAACTGATTAGTGTTTTAAGATATATGAACAGGTTGAACAATGGTTCCTGGAGAAAACAACAACAAAGGAAGTCCTCAAGTTTTCCTTTTGGAAAAAAATGCTTTTTTCTTTTTTTTTTTTGTCTTTTTCAATCAAAAATGCAGTGTTTTCGCTTTGGGGAAACAGAAGTTCTTTATTTCATTTGGCTGAACTTTGTTTTAAAATTCCATGGTTTGTGCTGTCTCCAGGGGATTGTGCCTCTGGCTCTGTTCTCCCCAGTGGACTATGCACCAGAGTGGCATTTTGTTGCTGCTGTTGTTTTAATTCAGTGTGTTCTGGAAGTAAAATATTTAAACCGAGGCTGAATTGACCCAAAGTGAAAAATATTTTACTTGAATTTTTCCATAGACATTTTCATTCTATAAAACACTTGCCTTTACTAGCAAAAACACTGTTCCAGAGGAAGACTTCTCACCAGTTCTGAAAACCAACTGATCAGCAAAAAGGGAGGCAATAGAAAAAGAAATAAAAAGCATTTAAGAAAGCCAGATTCTTCCACAGCCACTAGTGAGAACTGACAACTCTATTTTTCTTACCCAAATAAATGAAGAAAATATTTATAAAAATAAAAAGCTTTCTTAGAGAAGTCCTGGAGAGAGACTGCCTGTCAGAACCAATGCAGGAACGTCCTTATCTGCTCCCTACCACCCCTGTGCATTTCTCATTTCAACAATCTTAATTTACTTTCCCTTGAAGATGCCTTAAGTGAAAATTAATACCACTGCTTAATGATTAAAGTGATTAGCAACCTCGCACTTTCTTGGTGCGCCGCTGATTAATTTGGTACATTGATTATAGAGAAAAATAAGTGCTGGGGGCGTGTGGTCTTTAGCTTGCAAAATGAGTGTCTTTGGCATCATGTCACACTGCCTACGCACCGGGCATACATTTAATTTGACAAATATCCCCTTCGGATGGTTCTAATATAAGAGAAAGCTGGAAACTATTGGCAGCATCTCCTGCTTTAAAATATTGACAGGCAACTGGAGCTACAGCACATTAGTATCTTTGTGATTCCAAAGGAAGAGCACGTTGTGGATATTTTACAGCTAGCATAAATCAGAGCAACCCCCTTGAGATGTCCAAATCAGCAGAGCAGACTCAGCAATGCCAATTAACAGCAGCTGAATAGACGACATGTAGCTTCAAGCCCCATAAAATGGTGTTTGAGGTAAATATCTCTCATATTAGGGTTTAGCAGAGCAGTTAGCACAACACCTTTTGCTGTGAGAAATCCTGTTTTCAACTGCAAACGCAGCCCTGGGTGCGACACAAGAAGTACCTCCTTCAGGGCTATCATCCCTCCTTCAAGGCCATCACTCCTCCTTCAAGGCTATCACCCCTCCTTCACAACCTGCGGCCTCTGCCCAGAAAATCTGTGGGTGGACTACAGAGTCCTGAGGAGGACTAGACTTAGTTGCTTTCGCTCTTCCACTGCAGTGGAAAGCTGGAAGGCCTTGCTAGCTCCTGGGATTACAAAATACTTGGTCCTTCCTGAGGCAGGATGGCACTGAGGCAGTGCCTGCTGCCCATGGAGGTAGAGAGGCCCCTCTCCCATGGTCAGGGAGCAGGTGAAGTTGCTACAAGGTAGAGATGAGGAATATCAGGGTCATCTTTGTTAGGCCGCGGCACAAGCTCCACTGTGGCAGCTACCTACAAAGGCAGGGGAGGAGGAAGAGGAGACTGTCTGTAAAAGCTTTTCTGCGCATGGTAACCCTAGGAGGCCCTTCCAGGCAGACACAGAGCCTCAGCTGAGAAGCTTTATTTTCCCAAGCCCAAAACCAGGGATTTCACTCTCTTCCCAGTTGCTTCTAATTCATGCTGGGCAGACTCCAGTGCTTTGCATCTCTGCGTGCCCCCGAGGACGCTCACCTCCTACGTGCCCAAAGCAGCTTTCTAAGGCCCAGCAGCCACCTGAGCAGCATAAACAGCCCGACAGAAGGCCATCAATTGCTGCAGCTAAGGCATCAGTCAGCCTGGCATTTAAAC
>VZSG01000766.1:111800-154089 GCA_013398315.1 Nothoprocta pentlandii | reverse complement strand
CTATAAAAAAAAAAAAAAAAAAAACCACATTTCTGCTAAGTCCAACAAGTGTTTATCCATCAAATGGAAAATATTTATAGGATTAAAAGAGAAAAACATTCTGTTACTGGGAAATATATTTTTGGTTTTTGAACATGATCCTAGGTCCACCGTTAACAACAGGAATGTTCCTATTTGACATGAAAACAGGTATGCGCAGACTTTTTTCTTGTCTATTTGAAACATGATTTTTTATTATTTTATATTATTCTTTATGAAATCAGAATATTCACATATGTGAATATTCAGCACTAGAGCTGATGAAAAAGGAAGCAAATGAGTAAAACAAAATGCTGCTTAACATATTCCTCAGCTCATACGCTGCTTAACATATTCCTGTGACCCGTTCCTACAAAGACAGCCTCTGTGCAGACTTCTTTGCGTTTCTTTAAGGAAACATCCTACTGAGTAATCCCATTGGGCTGAGCATTTTTACATTTAGGATAGGACCTAATTAGCTGTAGTCAAGTTATTCAACCAATTAATAAGGAGGGAAACCATCCACTCTGCACTTTACATCCTGTGGTCGGCTCTTTCCCAAGTCTCTGGCCCTAAGTGAACTCTTCCCAGCCCTCTATATTCTTTACCAAAATCAACCCCAGGGCCAGGTTTCCACTGTGCAGGCTGTTTATTATCATTTAAATTGCAGTAACTCATACATAGGAATAAATGCACTACACTTTCTCACTTTGGAGCTATTCTATCTGAATGACTCATGGGTTTTTACCCTTAGTTCTAATCTGCTCTGTTCTTCTGTGCCTTTAATCCCAATTAAAAACCACACTGATGTGCTCAGGTGAAGAAGACCGGGCTGCCTGAGGCGAAGCCACTGGCTGCAGGAAAATATAAAGCAGAGACCCTGCAAGGCGGCAGCCTCCCGCAGCTTGCACAGGCAGCAAGCCTCAAGTGTGAAGGTAAATTTGAGGGAGCTTTGAGGAAGAATCCATTGTCACAGCCCATCCCAGGAATATATCATCTGCCCTGCACGTGTTTCATGTTCTGGATGCTGTGTTGCATCCAAATTGTGGCATTCCCAGGGGTTTCAAGGGCTAATACAGCAGCAGCCTTGCCGCAGCCCACAGCCCAGAAGCCCTGCAGGTGACAGGTATGTTCTGCATCTTAATAGCAGGATTTAGAGCCAATTCCCAGGTTACTCATTTCTGTCCTAAATCCAATATTGCGAGCTGCAGCTGATTCAATGCAAGACAGCACTGTCATTCCTCTACCAGGAGCCTTGTCACCTTTTCATTCCCTCCACAGGCAGTCCCATTTTCAGTCTGCTGCTTCTTCAAAGCAAAAAAGTAGCATCTGTAAGACCAGCAATTCAACTATGCTCTCATTCTCCTCATTGCTTAAACTTTGGTATGAAAAAGGGATGATAACAATAAGGAACTCTACATTTTACAGAAAAGGTCAGCATGTACTTACATAATTTGAGGCAAGATCAGGATGCAGATAATCAATTCCTGCAATAAGATAATGATGGAACCAAAGGTTAGAAGCTTCAAAAAAGACTTTCTGATGATCACAGAACAGGATAAGGTTCCATTGCAAACACAGGGAACAACAGTAGTGAATAATGCAATTGACTGAAGTGAGAGCCCAGGTTTCTGCATGTGGAGTTTCAAACAGAGGTGCCATTTCTGCTGCAGACCCTTCCAGGGGTTTTCAATCATTTATGTCAAAATTCATGTGTCAGCTGAAGAAGTGAGGTCAGCTACAAAATGTACTGGCCTGGTTTGTAAACTAGATCATAGCTGTTTAGTAAGGCTAATTTTAATCACATTTTATCCATATACAAGTGCTGTCATCTCAAAGGATACTAAAACTGTCAACTTCTGTAAGCACTGGATCAGTAGAGGCTATAAAAAGAATATTTTAACCACTGAAAACTGTTTTTTAGGTACATGGAAAACTGCCTAAATTGGACCTAGAAAGCTCACTAAGGCATATATGTTTTATTCTGTGTATGATAGGGGGAGGGAAGTGGGGAGTTAGTGCTGAATTAGAGCATTTTAGCAGGTATCTGGGCATAGGCTGCAGTCTGAGATCCTGGCCCTTGATATATAACATTGTGATACTTTCTTTAAAAATATATCAGCTACTTAGTTTTTTAAGCATTCAGCTACTTAGTTTTTTAAGGTGAATACAAACCAGGAATTAAAAACAAGTGCAGTCAAATGCTCACTAAAGCTCACTGACTTATTTTATGTGAAGTGAGCCTAACCAAAAACTATGAAATATTCTGCCAGGAGGAACTCTCAGTTCACCTGGGAGTCTTCTCAGCTGAACACCTGGGGTGCAGCTGAACAGGAGCAGTTGTCTATACCCTCAGAAACCAGGGAAGCCCTGGGATTTTACAGAAGGTGACTGAAATGGCTCTGTGCCTCTGTGCTGAAGTCTGCAGCAGAGCAGTGGTGCAGAATATCCCCGTGTTAATGCACGAACTCTCTCCAGCTATGGCAAGTGTACAGTCCCCACGGAAGGAACAACCAAAGCAGATGATCTCAGATGGGATAAGCTGGCACGAGCACTTAAAACAGGCAGACAAACAGCCATCCACCTCCTGTTCTCTTCTGGCCATTACCTTTCCCTGGGTCTCCAACCACTAACCCAGTATGTGCTCATTTTTACCTGCACACGACCTTACTGATGAAACTACTATTACCTTCCATTAGATCCTTAACAGTAGATGTGTATGGAGAAATCCCTGCAATATCAGCAGGGAGCCCTGCTGGTACCAATGGGAGGTGGACAGCACAGGTCTCCGTGAAGGGCCATGGTGTTCAGCTGCTCTCTTCTAGCATTACTGGAAGTGAACACAAGCCTTATTCCCTCCTTCTCAAAATGCTGGATCTGACAGGCCCACAGCTTCCAGCAGATTTATTTGGCCTGCAGCTACATTATTTTGTTGCCATCCCCATAAAAGTCATGTCTAGTTGTTCTGAATGTGAAGTTTGGTTTTGTGGGAGCAGTGACACTGTGATTTGTGAGGGCATCAATATATGGGTGTGTGAGTCCACTTTCTTACTTCTATAAAGACTTTTAGGATTAAGCAAAAATGGAGAGAGAGATCTCTCTCCACAATCTCTCCAATCTCTCACAGGGAGAGATCTCAGTTGACCCTAAAAATCCCATGTGGATTCAGACATTTTCTTTATTTTAGCATTATTCTGTTACCGCAAAATGACAACATTTCAAAATTTCACCCCCCAAAAAGGGTGAGAGAACTGCACAGAATGTCTGCATTTTTGCACTGCTAGGAATCCAAAATACTTGGATATCTGGAAGCTGTGAAGCTGTGACTCCAACTGTACCTTTTATCCTCATCTTCTTTGAATTTTGCCTCAAGTTGGTAATATATTTAATAGGCAGGTCTTTAAGGACATTCAGCATGAAAGTGTTTAATTATTTCAGCTGTCGAGTATGACTTTGAGAATAATGCAACCCAGAAAATGTTTTCATGAGTACTTTTTGCAAGGCAATTAAGTCTGCCCGTCAGTGCCCTCAGAAGTCAAGGAGAGACTCTCCTTTGGCTAAGGGTCATTGCAGTAGGTCCTGGAAGATCTCTGTGATAACTGCAGGCTACTTTTGGTGCTTGGAGATCCACGTTTCAGTACCCCTAGTGCAACACTTCATAACATCCTTCCCCCAAGGTCCCAAAGTCTTTACAGAGGGTGGGAATTAGTCTCAGCACTCTAAGCAATCCATTATTCAATTTTAATCTTGTTTGTTTGTTTGATTATATGGAGAAAGCTACTTAAGGTATTAAATTAAAATGCAGTCTTCACTTACCATCATCCATAATTCCTATGGTAACTCCTTTCCCTGTGTATCCCAGCTCCCACGCTTCTGCTACGTTAAGGTCAAGTCCAGGGGTCCCATCTGCTTGACCAGTGTTAATCTAATATATCAGTGGAGAAGAAGAGTTTTGTCATTAGACAAAGCTCATCTTCGGGGGGAAAAAAAAAACAAAAAGCAAACACATTTGATAGATTCATAAAACACTGGAAATGTATTAAAAAGACAATAAGGAACACTATTCATGATCCAAAAAAATAATCTTAGTGGACAAGGTGGCATTGCATTTAGAAAATACTTCATCATAAATATATAAGTATTAAGACTGATCAACACATTAAATATTTTTAATAGAAAGATGCTACTGACTACTTTTAGAGAAATATTCATTTTTAAGAGAAAAAGCTTTTCCTTAAGAACATTAAAAAATGAAAATAAATCAGCCAAATAAACATTTCTTTTGCCATTAGCTTAAGGCCAAAATACATCAGTTTTCAGCCCTCCTTTTGAAGAGAGAAAATTGATTGAACAATATTAACACTTCTGAAAGAAAGAAAACTCTCAACTTTTCCTGGCCAGTACACTACAACTTTTTGTTATAATTCTCCAACAATGTTTTACCTGACAACAGCCCCAAGAGATGACCCATGTGCAGTTTTAAGAGTCTTATCAGCACACCAAGAATGCTGAGAGGACACTAACACGCTCCTCTTTAAAGTTACCTAAAGCTCCTTCGATTGACTATAATGAAATTTATCTCTAGGAATGCGCTGGGTCTTCCCAGCATAAAAAGATACAGGTAAAAAAAAAAAAAGAAAGCAAACTGGAAATACTACCTTAGATCCACTCTGAGGTTTGTGTGAGGGGTTCAGAAAACACACTTGCAAGAGCACAGAATAATTTGCTTGCAAATTATTTATATATTATTACCATAGAGTTCTTTCAAAAACGTACCAGGTACCATTGCTTTGTAAATAAAGGGTCGTTCATGTTGATATCAATGTCATTGATGTCTCTATATCCTCGCTTTCTTCTGCTGAAGCCTTCCTGTTGTACAACTTTCTTTACCTGGAAGAGTTAAATTTGACATGTTTAGCTCGATGGTCTTAATGGCAAAGATTTCTTAGCCTCGCTTTTACTGGAGACAAGGATTATGAAATGACATTGTGTCTGTCCACCCCCATTCACTAGGAAATTCTAAATTATTCCAGTTAGATTTGCAGAGAAGAAGAAGGATTAAGACACCAGAGGTATTTAACTGGAAGAAAGCTACATCTTGGGCAAGTTTCTGACACCTGGGAATCTGTGTAGGAAAGGGGCTCCTCCCCAACCCTCCCTAGTGCATCCTGTGTTCTCATATTCTTACATGTTGCAGAAGTGCTGTCATGTTTGGCCCACTCTCCTTAGCCCTAATGCCCAGAACCAAAGCAGCAGGAGAGTCTCAGCACCTCCTTTTTTTTTCAGAAATACAAAACAATTCTTCATCAAAGAGGAAAGCTTAAAATCATGAATTCAGTATACACTGTGGTAGAGAAAGAAAGCAGAGTAGAAACTAGCATTTCTTTAGGTATTTTCTTGAAAAATACCCATGACTATGAAGTAAATCTCATGACTTGAGGAGCATTTTCTTTGTGCGCAGGGTTGGCATTTCTGATTAAGAAGATGCATGCAGCGTTACAGCTCTGTGTCACAGTCACTCATGTCATGGCAGTCTCCCTGCAACATGAGCAGAAATTCATCCAAAGGCTTCCATCACTCAAATCATTCCTAGAGTTGTCCTTCTGCCTCCATAAATTTAAGTGGGAGTCTCAAAAGATGGTATTTAGTGACGTGCCTAAGGCTGAGATGAAACTGGGAAGCAACCGATGGTGGATAAAAGCTATTTCCCCCCACAACCTCCCTGCTTCTTTATAATCCTGCAACCCTGGTAGCAATTAATAGCGAGCAGGTTGGGGCAGCATGTACCTGACACAGAGGCTGCTGGAAACGGCCGCTCTGCACTGAAAAGGCGATATCTATTTCTAAAAACCTGCCTGTATGAACTGTAGCTCCTCAGCTGAAGGTACAAAATGAGTAAAATAGTTAAGTGCTTTCATATATATCCGTGTTTCTATTATTTGTGCAGGTTCATTAGAAGCACAGCGGCTTGCAAAGGAAGAAAAAAAATAACCCAAGGGAAGTTGAAAAGAGGACAGAGGAAGGAGAAACCATCCTCTGCGTCCCTAACGGTGCCAGGTATCTGCAGAGCGTGAAGGAAGGTACAAGGAGACGGTTTGATACCTCTAGACCAAAGCTCAGTGATGTCTCGGTGCTAGCGAGGCCCGGGCTGTCGCCACGGGCAGTAACCAGGAGGTGAAGGCTCCTCTCCCTCGCGCTCCCTCGCGAGGCCGTGGCCTCCACACGAGCTGCTGCACGAAGCCAGCGAGGAGCTGAACACGTTCTCTGCTCATTAGGAAGCAAGGCCGTGGAGCCCAGGCTTTTCTTTAAAACGGCCTAGGGGAAGCGAGGGGTGCGGAAACAGCCCAGGCTCTGCTTCGCTCATTAAAATCATCTCATTAGTCTGAGCTAAAGATGTGTTTTGTTATAAAAATGTGTCATTTTACATTATACGTTGTAATTCTGTGAGATGAGGAAACATACCTGCAAAAAAAGGTCAAGTTGCTGTGATGTAAAGCCCCAGGCTGCTTTCTGTGTGCTGCGAGCGGACTTATGTCTGTAATGTAACCCATAGGGAGACTGCAACAGCCTGATAGATCCCAAGACCTCTGCCAAGACCACCACAGGCACCAGCTCTTCCTCCCCCGCTCACTAACACAGAACCACATAATTACAGAGAGCAAAGATCCGTCATTTCAGCCTTGAAATGGCCTGAAAGACTTGGGCGAAGCCATGTGTCCTAACACTGAAGCTGCACGTTGCCCTCCTCTGTTGGCTTGGACAAGGTTCTTCCGTGCACAAGGTAAGAACTTTCCTTTCTCCTAACGAAAACATGTCTAGAAAACAGCAATCCCAAGATCAGAATACATCTGGATAATCCAGGGGAAAAAAAAAGGCCCAAACCAGCAAATTTTTCCTTGTCACACGATGAAGCAAGTCCAGTGATGTCAGAGAGGTTTTCATTTGGGGCTGCGGGTAGCTGACTCAAGAGAATCCTAGTCCTCTCCCCAACAGTGTTTCTACATCGGAAAAATGTTTTTCCAAGCTAGAAACTCCTGCTTTCATACTCTTCTCTAGATAAAGAGATGGAGGGCACCTTGTTCTGCTTTTCATTCAAGAAGGGCAAACTTCCCTGTGTCATTTGTAACACAAATGTATTATCATGTGTTAGGTAGCACGTTTTAAAAACACATGCATTTTCCCATCCAGCCACAAGAGAACTTGAGATCATATCTTCGCAAGAGAAACAGTAGGACACCACTGAAACACATTGCGATCTTGTAATGGCCATAATCCTGCACATCTGCCACGTGCAGAACCATCCCTCCGAACAAACGCAGGATCTTTGCGAACCTCAGGCTCCTGGCAACATCCTATCCAAAGGATTTGAGTCTGTGATGCATGACACATTACAAACTATGGAAGGAGCAAGATCTTCTTACTAAAACAGTATGTTTCCTATTGTGTCCAAGCTAGGCTTATTTGTCAGCAATGACAGCACCTCATTCTTAATTCATTTATTCCTTCCTCATTTGGACACGGGATTAAATAGGGAGCAAAATCACCTATTTCAGTAGGATGTGACTAAATCACGTAAAAGTTGCTAGCTGCATTGTGATCAGAAGGAAGGTTGCCTGTCAAAGAAGCTAGCCTGAAGATGATGAGATACTTCAAGGGAAGGAGGTTCAAGTATTGATTTTTAATATACTTGTACTTACGCATGGTGCATAAAGTCACCCGGATGATAATAAACCAGCAGGATCCCGATGCAGTACAAATTAACAAAATAATCAATTGACTGCAATATTGCTCTGGGAGGGCCAGAAACCAGAGCACTCTAACTGAGCTCTATGCTCCTCTGAATGCCAAGATAATCAGCTCCTCGTTTTGAAGGAACAGGGTTAATTGTACTGTTGAACTCCTGCAGTGAAATGATTCTGTTACATGGCGCATAAATGACAGATTTACTAAATTATACCAGCGGGTGTACAAAAGTTGAAGAGCATACACAACCCCCAACCATAAGAATTGAGAACTTCAAATAAAATGCAGAGAATTAAGGCCAAATATGAGTGGAAGAAGACAGTTTCGGTGAGGACATGTAATAGGCATGGCTCTTAAGAAAACGAAATCACAGCAGTAACATGGTCAACCAAAGGAAGTGGTGGATCTTATACCTCAAACAACTCAGTGCCACTGCCGGTCCTCTCCTGAAAGAGAAGGTGAAAACTGATTGCCTACATTTTTCAACAAGTCAGGCCTCAGGCCATACAAACCGGGCTAAGGAGCCATCCTCCATGATGGGTGTGGAAGAGCATGGCCAGACACCTGAAGTTATGGTTCAACAATCCACCTTCAGGGTGTTGTGACTATGACTCCTACTGTTGTTATCACAGTTTTCTGAAAGCAAAGGACGTGCAGGCCTCTCTCATGCTAGAAAAGGTGCTGCCCTTCTCTCAGCACAAGAAGCACCCAAATAGTCATGGATTTTCCCCTGTTAAAGTCCCTTAGGAGGGACTGCTACTGACTGCCTTGCCCAGCAAAACCCAGGGCATCTGGGTTCACCGATTTCTGTAGTACCACTGGTACAAATCCTAACGCTAGAGGTATGGTCATGTAGGGAACTATCACTCAAGTTCAGCATGAATCAAACAGTAATAAATTAAAGCTGTTAGCCAGAACTCAGAGCTGTCACTCAGCAATTAACCTTCCCTGTTGAAAACACAATTTAAAGAATTTAAAGTTTATATTTTGAAAAAGAAAAAGAAAAAAAAGAAAAAAAAAGAAAAAGAACTGACTTGCTTTTGCCTTACTTTGTGACCTTCCATTTTCCAGATATTAGTTCAGTGCTTGGTAAATAAGAAGCTTTCAAAAATAAAGGAAAGGGAAAAGAAATCAATATTTTTTGTCCATTTAGCAGGCCTCTCACAGTTCAGTGACATTCAGGAAGCGGTGAGTAAAGAGACAAGGAATCAATGTGTAGAAGAAGGCTGCAGATCATATTCAACCTGCTCAGCTAGGCAATCAATAGTGCTCCTCCAGCTTCTACTTGGAAATTCAAGTGAATTGGTTAGGTGGTAATGTAAAACAAATGCAGAGGATGGAGTGTCTGCAATGGAAAAGGCCATTTGGGTACAACAGATTTTTTTTTACAGTGTCCTACTCCTTTTGACAGTCGTTTTGCTTTCAGACAGAATTTCTTGAGGCCATCATCAATCTTGCAGATGACAGGGGAGTCCCAGAGTAGGTCTGGGCTGCATCTCTGCCTCCTCCCTGGTGGGAAGCAGTTTTAGTTTAAATGAGAACCAGGCCCAGTTCACCTTTGAGATCACAAGCCACTTGCCCTAGAAAGTGGAATTTTATATATATTTATTCAATAAAAAGCAGAGTAGTGCTCATATTATGCGGAATCTTTAATATAATAATTGCCTATTTATTGTAATTGGTTCATTTATGACTTTAGGCTACTTCCTATTATCTTGACATTCTTCCAGCACATAATAGTCCACTGGACCTAGAAGGAAAGAAAGATCACATGGTCCACCTTTCCATAACACACTTATTGAAAGTTGACATAAAGATTCTATTAGAATAGTTTCCACATATACAATTAATCTACCATTTGATAGGTCCCAAGAGAACAAAAATGCTCACAGGCTAGAGATTTCTCTAACTCTGTTGATTTTAAGTTAATTTATTTCAGGAAACAAGCTCCAGATAAGTGGGAATTGTGAGAAAATATCAATTTGGAGAAAAACCTATTTCATTTGGTTTCTATGGGGAGACACAACTGCCATGTAAAATTATTCTCTTCTTGGGAACAGGTGCACCCTTCACCCTTCTGAGGTTGAAGGGGCTTCCGGTGTAAGCGTGAATACTGTTGGAGATGTCCAAGGCCATTCCCAATCATTTAACATCACTTGTAGTGGCTTTAGCATTAGCTCCATTCTTTTTTGTTTTTTTTCCTAAAGACACCTATTTGCTTTACAGACATTAAGCTGAAGTGTATGGCATAGGCAGAGCCAAAAGAGCCTTGTGATGTATCTAGATAGGTATCCATCATTTAGGAAAATTGAGTCAGCCCTACTCTTAAAGGGAGTGTGCAGCAAATACAGAAAATAGACCCCTTCTCCTCAGACTGATTTCCACATGTGGACTTCTGAGCTGGCTCCTGACCTCTGCTATAACTCCTAATATTTCCATTTCACTCTCTGCAGACTCATTCCCACTCAAATTTCATCTCAAGCTCATCATTTGCCTTCAGACTTCTTCTTGGGAAAGTACAACATAGAATCTTTCTCATGGAGTTACTTTTATGGATTAAAGCTTTCCCATTTCAGCAATAATTATGATTTCTTGTCCTATGCTCACATTCATTAAAGAACAGCACATTGCTCTATCCTTTATGTGATCTATTTTTTTCTCTGTGTCTGCACATTTTCTAAGTGGGTTCCAACTAAAGAAAAGCAGTTTCATATAGCTGCCCCAAAGCCTCAAAACAATATTCAGTGATGATGATGGTAGAGCAGTTCCAAGTTTATCTTCCCTGCAACGGGGCTAGAGTTCTCTTCTGTTCTGGGACGAAATGACACAGTTTCAGCTCGGGAGTTGGGAATTCGAGACTTCTCTAAGAGGCATCTGTTTCATTTCGGGTAGGCAGCCATCACACACGGCCACTTCTCTCCTTCTGGCAACTCCCACAGTCTCTCTGAGGACTCAGCTCCCCGGCACACCATGAGAGCAGGTTGTTTGCACTGATCACTGCCCAGTGCTGTCAGCACTTCCCCAGCCAGGTGGCAATGACATCTGCAGAAGGCCCATTTTGGTTTAACAAAAACAATTCCTATTTCTATGGAGCTGCCTGCCTGGAGTGATACAGCAACAACTGCCAAACAGTGCAGGCTTCTTGCAGTATTTCAAAGCTGCAGTACTTAAACTTCAAGGTTCACACAAGCGGTAGTGATATATGAGGGAGCCTTCCTTGTCTCTTTTAACGCCTTCAGACCTCTCCGCTGCTCTTTCGGTGGAGATGAGATATGGAATTACAGAACAGCCATCTTCCTCAAGCGTTGCCTGGTGGGAATTGGATGGGCTGCACAATGTCTGCTAGCAGGAAATTGCATAACTAGAGACCAGAGACAAAACAGAAGCCAATCTCACGACAGGGGGAAACCACGATTATGCCGCCGCTCTCATTCATGTAGAGCGATGGTTGTTGACAGCCTCGCGTAGCTCCCTCTTTATTCCATGACCACAAAAACTTATGGGGCAGGGGAGACGAGGACGCTCACTCCTACGAACACCCTTCCCAGCCATCAGGAAGTGACCTGCAATTTGCACTGAGCTGGCTGTACGTGGGGAAGGCTGCAGCTGCCTTTGGCCACCTCCCAGAGTCAGAGGGTAAGGATTCCCACCACAAAACACATCAACAAAACCACCAGAGCTGCCGGAGCTTTTCTTTTAACTCTCAATTTTTCTATTTTCAAGCTGCCTCCCCTAAAATTTCCGCCCCCCCCAGCTTGCAGAATGCCCCAGTGCACATGGCCATGCTGCCCAAAACCCCGGTGAACAGCAGCACCCGCACGGGCACAGCTTGGTCAGAGGAGCCTCCTCCACACGCCCACCACCTGGCTGCTGCAAAACAACAGAAAACAACCTTTCTGCCCCAGAACTACTCAGATGGTGCCCTGAGCCTGTTCCTGTTTCCCCCTCTGGGCAAAACTTGGGGATTTTTTCTTGACAAGAGGAGCGAGTTGGCAGAGGGCCCAGGTGCGAGGCCTAGCGCGGGGCGGGCAGGACGCGGGGCCGCAGCGCGGGCACCCACCGAGCACCATGGGCCGAGGGGAAGGGCCCCGTGAGCGGCACAAGCACCAACACAGCCCCAGTTATCCCAGCTGGAGCTTCGGCAGCTCCTTCCACAGCCCAGACCACCGCAGGGTAGCTGGCCTGTTCCGCGCGGCTCTTCTCAACAAACCCCTGAGCAAGGGGATATTTTTTTCTCGTTGCCCATGTTCTTCAGCAGTTTGTCCAGAGAGCTGCTGGCCAGGCCTCTCTCCGAGGCATTTTAATTTCTTTAAAAAAATCATTTTTAATTGGGGTTATATGTGCCTCACTACGGATTTTTGGTGCCAGGATTTTCCCCTGCTGTCACTGGGTGATGGTGCTGGCGGGTTTAAGTAAGGGATAAAATGATTATCCTGATACAAATTCTTTGAACTGTTGCTGATTTTTTTTGGCCAGAAATGAGCTAGCATCTTTTCAGTTCAGTTATTAGCATAAAATAATTAGACTTTGGAGTATATTTTCCTCCCAGTGCACATACATAATCTGCATCAACATTAACAGCAGCTTCTCTATTCACACTCATTGAAAAGAGGCTGTACCCCAAGGGACTGCGATAGGCCAAACCCTAAATATGTTTTTGCTTATCATTGAAGATTTCCACACCCCCTGAAAAACTGCTGTTCTCATTCTATACTTCTGCTCTTCCTAGTTTACTTCCACCGAGACAAATGCTTAGCACATCAAGAAATTCATTTACTCAGGCTTCACACACTGCAAGCGATCAAAAAAGATGCATGCAAATTCTACAGAAATCACTCTTTACGTCCAAACTTTAAGACCCAATTCCTGCTATAGATTCCTTTAATGAAATAGCTTCCTTTTGATGATGAAACCACACCTCTTTGTTACAAAAAGTGATGACTCTCCAGCTAATATTGAAAAGGTCTGCTGTCTGGCTAATACTAACACTGCCTGCACATTTATGGGCAGTTCTTAATTCCTTGGTTCTTATTTGGAACTCCTTCACAGAGCCTTCCCTCCCACTGAAGGAAAACCTGGGGAAATCAACTGCTATAGCATAAGAATCACCTATAAAATTGGTTTGAACAGTTATCTAAATTGGGATATAGAGTCATATTTATCTTGGGCCACATGAGTCTAAATAAATCAAAGCCATTCAGTGCTAAATGGCAGGAACACAGATGTAGCAAGCTCCTGACAATACCATGACATCAGAGATGAACTCTTTTTGTTCTGGAGCCTTTTCTTTTAAGGGTCAAGTTAGCTGTATCCATGAATGACCGTCACAGCAGGCAAGCGATGAAGACTGAAGCAGAGTGCCAGAGAAACAGCACAATTACACCTGGAATGAAACTGCCCCCTTTTACCAAAGTCTTGGCTCAAAATGAACTCTCTTTTATGAGACTGCTGCTAACAACAGTTTTCTGCAAAATAGAGAACAATGAGCTAAGAATAGAGAAAAACCTGGAAAAGGTTCCTGAAAAGAACTCTAAATTATAATCCACCTCTATCGGGTCAGGCCCACCCCATTTCTCAGCCGTTTTCACTAGGGGCAAACCCAGTTTAAGCTTTTCCTTCTTGTTTCTCCTCACCCCTTGGCACCCTGTACTGTAGAGCAGAGGAGACCAGGGAACTGCTGCAGCTTAGAAACAATCGTTTCCTTGCATGGTATTTTTTAAATACAGTCGTAGTCCTGACCCCAACAGCAACCATTCGTGCATCAAGTAAGGTGGGAATGGTGCCAGAGGAACAGATAGTCAGGACAGAGGATCCAGGAATATCTAAAATCAGGAACACCACTTAGAAAAACATAAGGTGAAACCACATTCAGTGGAACAACAGTGCACATTTGCTATTAGCTTCTTGGCTACAATTCAAATCTACAGAAGTGCAAAGACCCAGATTCCATTTCCACTCGCTCAAGGGTATATACAGACTCACTCCATTCCCTTCAGTGAAATTACTTCAGATTTTTCACTGCTGCAAATTAGAGCAACATCTATCTGTGTTTAACACTATCCTGTGAGGAGGGAAATTGTTAAAAGCCTCCCTCTAGTTTAAGTTCTTGCTGTGCTGAACTTATAAGGACAAGTTACTACTGTTGGCTTCAGCTCCTGCAAAGCTTCATGGATCACTATGCCTTGGGAGGAGATGTGCCTGTGTCCAATCCCACTGAAATTCTGAAAAAATCACAGTGTGATCCCTGTTTCACATGCTCCTCTTTTTCAAGCCAGATCCCCTTCCTCTACAGGTGCCTGGATGTCCAGGGAAATTTCTCTGCATCCTAACTCAAAATGCAAGCTCTATTTTTATAGAGGAAGAAAGGCACAACTGGTACCTTCCTCACATGTTCTACATGTAACTGAGATCATGATTTGATCAGAAATGAAGAAAGTAACTGGAACAAAGCTGCAGTATCTTTTGAGAATGGAAACAACTCAGGGAAAGCAGAGCTCAGCTTACATGATCTTTCTTTCACTATATACAGGTCTGTTTTCTGAGTCCTTTACATTTCTGACATGGATGTCTGGATAACAGATCCTCTGCATTGACTGCAGACTGAAGTACTGGTGGACATACAAATGGTTACAAACACAAAAAATTTAGGGAGAGCTTACTTTGTTTTCTTCGCAGATCCTTCATGAAAATCCACCAAGTCCAGAAGAGGCACTGCATAGGTTCAGTGAAAAAATGATCTAAGCTTCTTATAAAAAATACATCTGAAAATAAAAGTTCTCTTTCCTGTTATCAACCCTCATAACAACAACAACAAAAAAATCAGAAGGGAGATAAGTTCTCTCATATGCCCCTTCTCAAGCCCCTCTCTGTTTAAATCAGGACTTGATAAAAGACGCTTGAACCAGAAGAAAAACATTCATCATGTCTACTAGCTCACCTAGTCAGGATGGAGAGATGGTTGCTGTTTTTATCAGCAAGTGCAATAAAAGAGATTTTAAATTACCTCAAAAAGTGGATGAAAACTATTCAGCATTTCATTTCACATCTCCATTTAAATGGTAATACGCTCAGTGAAGACAGAGCATCAGTCTGTAGGCAGTGCTGTAATTTGGGATCAGTGCTACCAAGCTGCCTTGTCCTGGTGCTACGCTGATGCCCCGGCACATGGGGCAGAAAAACTGAAAGAACTCGAACACCAGCCTGTTATTTGTGAACTCCCAAGGGACTTCAATTTCTATACACAAATAAAATAGTGAAAACTGTGCAACACCTACACAGGCTTACCTTGCCTTCTGGGAAATGCTTCACCCCCATATTGTACATGCAGGAATCAGGGCATGGTTAGGCAAATTAGTCCTGCATAGTTTATGCAAAAAAACAAAGAACCATTGGGCAGCAAAGAATGAAACAGTAAATGAAATATGGAAAATGTTACTTAAGATAAAGTCTCCTGAGCACAAAGAACTCTCACTTGGATCTCCATCAACGCTACAGAGGGAAATGTGCTTTCTGCATCTGCTGCTGCTGCCAGCACCCGGGGTGAGCAGGTGTAGTCCTGGAAAAGCTGGAAGGAGCCATGGGGAAGCAGCGATGGGATCCGAGGCAAGACAGCCAGCACTGCAGCCCGCCCAGGGACAGACGCCTCCAAACAATTCTGGGATTATATTACGCTTAGGTAGCATCCAGCACAGTAATTTCCCCTGTGCCTCTAGCTCATGCATGTGGAAACACTAAACAACAACAGTAATTACAGCTTAAGGTTACTGTCCTTTGTCTTCTTGGCTAAGCTCATCTTTTAGTTTTCCCCCATGGTTCTTACTTCAGTTTCCTCATTGCCCAGGTTTGGCCAAGACCACTGACCACCACACATGGCTACAGCCCAGCCTCTTCTTCAGCCACGGCAGTAATGGGGCATCTGGAATCTTTTCTTCTGCTTTATGGATCCGTTGGAAACTTTAAAGTCCCTCTCTATGGATTTCCTTCATGTGTGAAATGGGCCTTATCCATATTTGAAACATGTTTTGATATCTTTTTAAAGAGTATTTTCATATATATTGTAAATAGTCAACTGATACACTTGCTGACACATGTCTGATGGACAAACAGATCATTCCCGTGGGTGATCTTCAAGTGTTCAGTCCCCAGATCAGCCCCTTTCTCATTGTTTTCTATTCTGTAAGCAGGCAGAAATTATTTGCAAAGAGTTTTTGACTTTCTGCCTCAGACTGAACTATTCATTGTTTTCAAGTCAGGTAGTAATGCACCTTGCACAAGCATCTCAAACACAGAGCTAGTAAGAAGAAAAGCACAACTGAAAACCAGCTATCCTTACCAGAGTACTTTTATTCTTCACACACAGACATTCACCACTTCACACAGGGTGCCATGACACGACTCGACTTCAATTTCACTGATCCCACTAAAAAGCAACGTCCTTTTTAAGCCTCCCTATCTCAATCTGGAATTTGCATTTCTTTCAGACACTCTAATTTTCGTCCAGCCTTCACCAACATACGAAACCAAGTGAGAACATTTCGAAAATAACCCCCAATTCCAATGATACATATATATATATCAACTCTGCTTCAACAATATCAACTCTGCTTCAACAAAAAGGCAACAAATATATGTATATGTTTTTGCAACAACAACAAATATATATATATGGTATATATATAGGTATATATATTTGGTATATATACCAAACCCACTATTAAAAAAAAATGTGCTGCAAATGTTTTTGTTCAGCAACTGGGCAGAGCAAACCATTGGCCTGGGCCAAGTCTCCTTCGTTTCCATTGCCCAAGAAAGGCCATGGACCAAGGACTCTGTAGAGGTGAATGACACCTACCTGTTTTTTTAGCCAAGTGAAATGAATATTTTTACTTTAATTGGGCACTTAAAGTATAAAAATGCAGATTCTGTTTCTGTCACTGAGGTTTGCACCATCAGAAATAAAATGATTTTAAATCTTCTTCAAAATACGTTTTTGCCCTTAGGAAAATTCCCAACCAGTTTCTTCTTTCATAAGCTCTTATTAAAACATAACCTGCCTAAACGATGAAAAGATCCCTGAGCTTTATGAGACATGAATATGGCTAAATCTGAAACTAAAGAATTTAAAGAGTGAGAAGGACGATTCTCTTTTCCTTTTCAGAACAGTAGTAGTCCACACAGAAATACTCTTCTATAGCAAATAAGGGAATTACTCCAAGAAAAGTTCATGTTCCAAAAGAAATAAAATAGATTTCAATCAATGTCTTCCCAGGAGATTACTGTGGTTCAAAGAAGAACATAAAGAAGAAAGCAGTGTTCAATTATGTCAGTATTCCCTGTTCTAAGCATAGCAGAATTTTTATCCAAGCTCTGTCCGAGTGCTTGGTGCCCTGTAGTACCAGATCCATTAAATGCAAGAGGCTGAACCTTAACAGAGGAATTCTGTTTGTTCTTAGCTGACAAACACAGCAGTAATAACGGGGTATATAATGTTTATAAAAGTAATAACAGGTATTTAATGGTTATAAGAGGAACCTCACATTTTTAAGCCGCTCTGCAGGCAGTGCCTAGAAAAACACGCGCCGCTTTTCCGAACAGCGGAGGGGCTGGGACCGCAGATGCCGGCTGGAGCCGGGAACTCCTTGTTCCACAGGGACAATCCCTGCAGGCAGAAGAGCAGCCAGCCCCGTGGAGCCCGGGCAGGGAGGAGGCGACACCACGAGGCAGCCGAGAACTGCCTGAGGGCCATGGAAAGGAGCAGAGCAGCGAGAGGCTGTGCTGGGGATGGGACAGAACCACAGAATGGTTGAGGTTGGGAGAGACCTCAGGGTGGCACAGGGCGGCATCCAGGTGGGTCTGAAGACCTCCAGAGAAGGAGCCTCCACAACCTCCCTGGGCAGCCTGTTCCAGGCTCTGTCCCCCTCACAGTGAAGAAGCTCTTCCTCACGTGGAGATAGGTCCTTGCTGAGGACACAGCCAGGGCATCTGGACCTCCTCCAAAGTAAGGAAGCAGGAGAGGGTGTGCAGAGGTGGCGAGGAGAAAGAAAACCAGCTATCACTGTTCAGCCTGCAGCGTTACATAAGCTGGAGCCAAGCAGCAATCAGCTTAGCGATTCTGCTGTAAGACCAGTGAAATAAAGGAAATTAGATCTGGCAATTTTGATTCTTCTGCAAAGATTTCGAGCTTGCAAAGCTCATGTACCCACTCTAATGGATACTTCTGTTGGAAGGAACAATACTTGGAATCAATGGAGATAAAGTGAATGGAGGTAAACTGTTTACATCAATGAAATATTAAATCTGTCCAGATACTTAGTGTCTTTCCTTTTAACATAAGGTAAGCACCACTATAACACACAAAGGGTGCAACATACGGACCTGTGGTCATTCACTAATCACTTCATTTAGACAGATGAAGTCCCAGGACTGGTCAGAGTCCATTCAGTACCGTATGGGGCTGCTCAACACAACACGGGGATATTGGGGCATCTATTACAGTCTTTTCACAATGTTTTATTCCATGCAGCACTTTTCTGCCCCTCAGCATGGAAGTTCACAAGGTCAATAAGCATTATTCAACTGCAACAACCCATGACACACATATTAGCATTTTAATTATTATGGGCTACTCTATAAGCATCCATTTTGCTTGAAAAGCCATGTTTCCTTGCAGCACCAAATGATTACTGCAGAAAACCATTCAGAAACATTTTGAATCTCAACCTTTAATTCGTTTCCATTGTATTCCCCAAAATTGCAATCAACTTTCTCTAACCTTTATAAAACCCTTTTTGCATTCATGGAGCACATTGTGCACTGATTCCACAGGTGTATTTACATCTCCTTGTTGGCCTCCTTGCTGTGCAGCCAATGATTATATATATATATATATTATATATATGTGTGTACATATATACATACACACATACACACACACGATACTGCTTACATACTTGGAAGATGTGGATTACAGAATAAGCTGCAATGAATTAATAGGCTGAAAAGCTGTTACAAAAAAAGTCATCAAACTTGAAACAGAAGCAAAGCACAAAGGTACAAGTGCAGGCACTGCGTAATATATATATTATGTGGTAGAGTAACATATACCACTACAGCAATCACATTTAGCTTTTATCTCCTAGTATAGAGAATATGCGTGCTTCTGTATATATATCTATAAATATATATATAGTCAAATGTCCCAGAAATCTATAAAAAGGCAAAAATGTCCTAGAGTTATGTTGATCTTGATTAAATTGTGCGTCCCTGGCTACACTGACTTTTATTTATTGCTGATGACATATAAAGCAAATGCTGTTTTTTCTGAAGTCAAAGCAAAAGAGAAAAAAATATTATAAATCTCTTTTGCTTCACTCCAAATATTCTGTTACACTCTAAAATATATGGGCATCATACACTACCGGGGATAGTATTTTTAGAACTTCCATAGTCTTTGCAAAACATATGTCATCTACTATCTTCCCAATCTTTTAAAAAGGGTTTCCCTTTGATGCCTCCAACATGCCAAATTTTCTGCGAGGCTCAGAGATTTGCCAAAGCAAAACAACCTTTTTCCCACATCTTCCCGTGGTCCCTGGAAAGTTTTTCTAGCACACGATTTATTCATGCTTAAGCACAAAGCAGAGCTGAGCTGTACACACATTTGACAAACTGACCATGAAGCGAACCCTCAAGCTGGGCACAGAAAGCTGTCCTGCACACTGGATTTTGTCATCGCTCCAATGCTGCTAGCATGGAAAGGAGGGCACGTGCTCCGAATCCCCCCGGTCCTGCCACCCCAACGCACACGTGCTCTCCCAAGTGAGGCTGACCTGAGCATTGGCAGAAGGAAGGAGAGCAGTGACCGTGCAGACCTGGGACATGTTGGCACGGCCACAAGCCCAAGGCCGCGGCCTTCACCACCCGCTGCTGCTGCCTTGAACGTGAGCAAGACTGGCACGTGGGCATGACTGGCAGCAACGCTGTGACAAGGGCTCCTCAACACTGTGTCCAACGGCTCCTCAATGCTGTGTCCAAGGGCTCCTGGGCGCGGGGAGCTCTTGCTCCTCTCTGCAGGCACAGAGCTCAGCGGCTGTTAGCTCAGCCCATTGAAGCGCTGTGTGTCTTACCCTCCATCAACCCAAACTTGCGCCGCCTGACAGGTTTCATGTTAGTCCAAAGTCACGGACTCACGTTGGCTGCTCTCTTCAAAACCCCACCAATACACACTCCTCTGCTGTCATTCACTAGGTGATCGTTCTCCACATGTCAGTAATTCCAAGGACAAGACAAGGGGTAATGGGTACAAATTAAACACAGGCAGTTCCATCTCCATGTGAGGAGGAACTTCTTCACTGTAAGGGTGATGGAGTCCTGGCACAGGCTGCCCAGGGAGGTTGTGGAGTCTCCTTCTCTGGAGATCTTCCAAACCGGCCTGGATGCCGCCCTGTGCCCCGTGCTCTGGGTGTCCCTGCTGGGGCAGGAGGTTGGACTAGGTGATCTCCAGAGGTCCCTTCCAACCTCAACCATTCTGTGGTTCTGTGAAATAACACAGAGCTAACACTCAGAAATAGTAACAGAAAACCCTGACCCGCGTGTGCTTCGTGGCTGCCACTGCTTACGCTGTAATATTAAGCAGACCCTATGAGGGATTCAGCGCTCCCAATTGCCCAGACGGCTCCCAGAGGCAGCGCCTGCTCGCTGAAACAGAGCCGCGATTCATGAGGCAGGAAGGGAAAGGCAGAGGACGCCGGGGGAGCGGGGCTGCAATCACGAGAACAGAGATCGACCAGAGAGCAGCAATACACAGACTATACAGAATATGACTAGAGACGACTCCAGGGAGCCAGCTGAACCACCCCGGGGCCCGAGGCAGGATTAGGCAGCCCTGTGCTGGGCAAGACAACTGCCTGACCTGGAATTTCAACCAGGCTTCAAGGTGCCTCCTTGGCACTCCCCAGGTGCCTCCAGACCCACAGCACACTGGTACTTTTACTGTGGGAAATCTTCCACGAGTATTTGCATAGCACTGTCTTCACTTATCAGTTTATTATCTTGCAGTACATTAACTTACACTTTTTTTTTTCTTTTAAGTAGAGACAATTTTAGATTATCCTGCAATTTATTTTTAAACTCATTCCATGTAAGTTGTCTTATATTTGAGTTTGATGCTATTTCAATAGCAGTCTATCATCCATTTTATTGCAGTCTATCATTCTACTCTGTATAGCTAAACTGTGTTTTTTCATACAATATAGCTATATAGGATTGCCAATATGCTCTAATATTGCTGTTGATGGATTTTTTCCCCTCTGCAGGTATCTGTCTAGTTACTACATGATAGGTTAATTCAGCCTAGTGTTTGCATAGTGCTGGATATAACTGTATTTGTTCCACTAGCAACAATTGCATGGAATATTTGATTTTCTGTTCTTAATAACCACTGTGATGCTTTCCATTAGAAAGGCCTTGTACTTTGTAAATATAAATACACAGTTTAAACAAACAATCCAGCAATACTCCACTTACCACCAAAGATTCAAACGTGGAGACAGGGAAATTCTTCAGTGTCTGATTAACGTAGTTTAAAGCAAGGGAGACTATCGTGTCAAACTAAGTGACAGCTTAAGCACTGGGGTGACTCAAAACCTCCATCTTCTTCATAACAGAAAGAAAGAAAGGCTTCTTATTCTTATTATAAAAACTGACTCCTAAGCTATAATCATGACATCTCAATTAAAAAGAGGCTGAGTATTCTACAGTTGGAGTCACTGTTGGTCAACAGCAAAACACATCTAATAGAGCTTGCTGGGAACAGTTAATTTTCAGCAACCTCTTGTTGCATGTGTAGTGTCTACAGAGGCCAAGGAATTCTAGAAATTCATTTCCCTCAAGTTCAGTTCTCAAAAAGCAATCACAGGGAAATTAGAAATCATTATTTGCAACAGCAAGATCTGTCCAAGGTGCACTGTGGAGTCGTGACACAAACTGGCTACTCCACCATGTGAATTATCCTCTTCCTTTCAACATCATCTCAAACACAGACAATTTCATGGTCTAAAGACCTGCTTCTGTTCTGGACTCGTGAGGCTCAGCAATATTCCTTTATTCCCTTCAGTAGTACAAGAAGGGCAAGTAACTTCCTATGCATCAGCAAAGCTTTTTTCCCCTCACTTGCATCCAAAGCCCCTACCTGCAGCCCTGGTATCTTCTCGTCTCGCTTTCTGGTTTGGAATCACTCAGGTCACACCACACAAGCTGCATTTCTTACGGTCATTACCTTTGTCTTAGTGGTCGTATTGTGGTTCCTCTTGCAATATTTAAAATACAGGTCGAATTCCATCTCCTCATAAATGCATTCTGCCCAAATCTGAACTTTTCAGCTCTATGCTCTAGTCTGTTGCTTCTTCACCTTCTTCACCTTTCCGGGTAATCTCACTTAAGCACCCTTACATTTAAATAATCATATGCAAAAATCTGCAGGCATCTAAATATCATAAAAGCAAAATGTTTCATTTAAGTGTTAAATTAAGCGACATACCAGTTACTAAATGACTAGTCCATACAGCTGACTAGTGTCCTCAAGATAATCTTTCCTTGTCCTGCTTGCCAACTGTTTCTATGAATTAGAAACAGAGCTTAGAAAGGAACTTTGACCTGTGTGGGAAGGGAAAATGAATGATGTTCAAGATGGGGCAGACCTGATAAAGTTACTAATACAAGAATCAGGCCTTCCTCTGTGAACTGGAACAAGCTCTTGGAAGCCATTCGTTGGATACACTAGATACAGCCTAAGATGACTTTCTATAAAAAATATATACATATATACTGTTGTTTTCTGCCCAGTGTGCCTCATTTTGTCAGGATGACTGATGAGAAGAAATTCCTCAGTTCTGTTTTGGTGAAGATGCTGGCAATGCCCTCCAGCCAACAGTGTCCAGGTTGGAGGGTGGCTTGTTTTATTTCAGCCCGGGAAAGAAGACATTTCCTCTAACGAGCTTTCTTTGGCTGTTCAATATTTATTACAGGTACTTAAACTGAGCTTTTATGACCTAATGTTCCATTTCCTTCCAAAAGGATGGCACCAGTGCTTGCATAATGCTGCCCAAACGTCTCATAAAACTGGTGGCAGCTCCAAGCTTCTCCTAGGCGCGACCTAGGCACGCGGACACAGGGGCATCACACACAAAGGCAAAACTCTACGTAGCCTCCACTGGGCAAGTCTGTCACCTCCACCAGCCGCAGGGCAAATTAAAATACAGGAGCTAAAAACAGGAAGGGACCGCTATTTTCTCCCTTCTCTTCACACACATCCCTGTCTCCTGGGGTTCAGGGAGAGCTGGAGCCTCCTCCTCAGACTGAGATGATCAACCATCAGGCTTTACATTTACTTTGAGTGCCTCTTTTCCACATGGAAGTGGAAAGTTTTGCACTGAACCAAGGTCTCTGCTGCAATGAACTGCAGGGAAATCAAAGCCTGTGCCTGCAATCCACAGCCACAGATTCCAGCAGCACACAGGCCAAATGCTGATCTTTCCTTACAGGACAGGTTCTTCCACAGCTTCCCATTCACATCTGGGAGTGAACCAGCTTTCTCCTCACAGATACCACCTTGGGGGACAACCCGAGCTTCACTTCAGACACCCAGCACATTAAAAGAGGAGGTATCTTTATTTTCAAGCTGAAGGCCGCAATGAGGAGGAAAGAGGGGAAGTGACAGAGCCCTGTGCAAATGTGGCCTGCAGGGGCCACGGCATTGTGGCCACTATGGCATCGTGGCCACCATGGCATCGTGGCCACCACGACCGTCCTGCTTCACTCTGGGGCCTCTCGTGCGGCTCCAAGATACAGGGGGATCACAGGGAACAGGAAGAGACTTGCATGAGGGAAGCTTATCAGGGAACAAAGATAACTGGCATCAGCCAGCAAGCTGGTAAATCCAAATGGGAGGTATGGGAGAGGAATGGAGATGGCAAATATACTCATTTTTATAAAAATAACATAGTCATGAACTGTATTCATGGCTATGTTCCAGGAGCAAAATTGCCTGCAGCAGTACGAGAGGCTGGAGGAACAGATTTCATCCCACCAGCAATTACGGGGCGCTCACCTTCCCCTGAGGAAGTAACAGGCTGGTGGCTCCCATCCCAACAGGCTGCTGTTCCTGCACACATCTCAGCTGTGTTGCCCCTTCCAGTCCCTTTCAGCAAAACACGGCAATCGCCATAGCCTGGATGTTTATTTTCCAAAGAAGTCATGGTCTGAGCTCCAAACCTGCTCTCTCTCAGTGGAAGATTTTCATTTCACTTTCCCTCCCTCCACACGTATTTATATCTATTCCCCCAACACCACCACAAATGCGCTTGCATACAGATATCAGCACTGGGATGCGGCTCTTCTCCGTATATTAAAGCCTCTTTCTTGAGTGGGATTAATCTTGGCAGCTGTCTGACAGGAGAGACTGTGTGGGAGGAAAATGGTTTTATCTAAAACTCAGAAGAAAGCAAAATAATCTTTGAGAGAACCAACTGAGTTTCAACTCCTGCCCCTTCAATGGAAGGCTATTTGCCAACAGAAAATACCCAACAACAGGAAAAACACACCAGTTCTGCTCTAAAAGGTAACACAAGGACTGTACACTTTCTTTTGTGTGTCCACATTTCAGAACACTTCTTAATAATACAGCTAAGTCTCTCCGTAGCAGACCCGAATCTAAAGCAGGTTTAAAAATTACTTTGCAGGAGGGAAATCCCACTGTTTTCCTTTAGCTATGGGGGAGCCAGAAGGGCTCTGCTTCTCATCCTGGCTCTGCTGTACTTTACAAGACATTTTTAGAACAAAAAATACAGCAGGAAGTATCTCCATCTTCCTGATTTATTTTTCCAAAGCAGTCACACTGGAGACACATATCTAAAGACAGACATTCGCTGCAGTAGAAGCTGGGCTCCCAGGAAAGTTTCACTTGGAAAATGTCATTTAGCCCTAACCTTGTGTGAGGACGGACGCCCTGCTTGCAACTCCAGGACAAAGAACAGCGATACCCCGAGTAAAGTATCCCAAAAAACAAACCTAAGATTCTGGTTTGGAAAATTTCAGGCGAAGCAATTAATAGATAAAAGCAGATGAAAATATTATTCCTTAAGGAGAGCGCTCTATTTGCCATAGAGAAGGTGTAGCTTCTTCCACCACTTAGGATCTCACACTGAAACACACTGCAAAACACCATGTTATTTTAAAAGTTAAAAAGTAAAAAAAAACCCAAAATACTTGAAATTAAAGACATGCGAAAGATAAGTTCTGTAACAACTTCTCAGAGAAGCTGGCATCGAATGTCTCTTATCTAAATGTTTCTTTCCAAACGATTGTACCATCTTCCACACAAGTTACATCTGCAGAATCAGTGTAATTTGCACTTCCAGTAATTTCTCGTTCCAGATGTTAGAGATGAACTTGTCTTTTTCTGTTCCTAGGAAAAACAGGAACTTTCCTACAACCTGTCCTACGAGCAGGCTGGGAAAGTGACTCGCTCGCTGGGACTCCATTGGCATTAGCCAAAACTGAATGACCTTATTTGTTTAACTGCCTGTACCTTTGAGATGTGCCCTGCAAAGGAAGCCATGGACCTAGCCCAAAAACACGGGTTAAAATCACACTACATTGCAAACTCCAGATTCCAGCTGGAACTTTTAAGAGGGAAGATAAATGCAAGAGAAAAAAAAAAATCTTCTTGTCATGTCTTCTCTCATTAAAACTTTCAGCATTACCAGTTCGAAGCTTTAAAGGGATTTTCTTGCCCCAAATCTACTTTGCCCCAAAGAAATATGGGGAAGAACATCAAAACCCAAGCAAGACTAGAAATTACAGAAATTTGCCACTGTGGGAGAAGCATAGTTTCTGAACAAGCCCCTCTTGGAAGGTTTTCTGTACCTCCAACAAATAAAACAACTCAATTGCTCTACTAGAAGCAGCTCAATTCCCTGGGGTATTTGCTGCCCTGACAGAGAGGATCCCCACAAGCTCTGGGCTGACAGCAAAAGCTGCAGCACTTCATGTGCCTGCACCGTGGAGCAGCTCAGCAGCAGCCCTTGATGTGTGTCTGCTCTCACCTGCTGCCAGGATTGCTCCGAGCTTCAGCAACATGAACAGAACTCATGTCAAATTCATCATATTTGAGGCTGTTCCGTGGAACGAAGACGCTCCTGCTGGATTTCTAGAAAGGCACCTCAGCAACATCCCATTCCCCTCCCTTGACAGGGATGACTTTCAGTACACAAGTGCTGCATGTATTTAGCACATCTCAAAAACCATTTTGCTAAAAACCTGCAGTAAATTCTGCATAATGAAACCCTTCCCAGCCTTTTAGAAGGCATGCAGAGCATGAGGATGAGGCAGGAACCTGTTTGCCTAGTGCTCTGCCATCCATCTCCCAGGACTCCCGAAAAATACAGCTCCTCAAGGGACTTAATTGATTAAAGAGCATTAATTAATTGAGTGAACATCTGTGCTGTTTTGCAACTAATAATTAAAATCAGCTAGGAATTGTAATTTCTTTAAGAGAGAAGTACACAGAATAACTGCAGCCTGCTTTCTCACAAAATTGGAATGGGGCTCAGCAGCTACAGCGTTTACCGTGGTGGTTTCTCAGCTGGCAGCAGTCAGTTTGCTTCCTGGTTAGCCTGGTGACAATAACATTTTATTCTTGGCTTCACATGTGAACATATTAACCATGACAGTGCTGACAGTTGTTGCTAAGTAAAAAGGAGAGCAAATGGTCTAGAAAGATGCTGTTAAATTTAGAAATTATTTGTGGAGTTTGAAATTAAGTGCTGTCAACACAATTTATGTTTCTGCTTATATAAAAGAATGACTGGAATTTTAATCGCTTCTCCAAAGTGTGCATTAAGGGGGAAAAAAAAATGAGAAATAAAACATGATGGTTTTAATTGTTTTCAAAATGTATTACAAGAAGTAACTGACCTATTGGGTATCATAAAGGCTGAAAGACTGACTGGTAGGACAAAGTAGCTGGGAGGGCTTGATGAGAATAATGTTGTGTCACTCGTGTAACTGGGATGCTGCTTCCATCCCAGGGGCCAAAAAGCCTTCAGGATCAGCCTACAGACAGGATCATCCTCTTCCTCACACGGGGATATTCTGTGTTATTTCAACACAAGACTTTATTCACTGAGGCCAAGCCACTCGGGATGCCAAGGCTCGCCACCGGGAAGTGGAGATCAACAGCAAAAATAACAGTTTGCTGCATGTGAAAGAAGCCAAGAACCCAGAGACCACAAATGAAGATGACTACAGAAGAGAAGGCAGATGCATTTAGGCTGCCCATAACAGTGTTTTGTTACAGCAGGCACTGAGTCTGGAGCCAGGCAGCTGGAGAGCCAGTCTGCAACCAGCACTGGAGTGCTCAGTTAAGGGGTTGCCCTGAGAGCTTGTGGGCTCAGAAATGCTTGCAAATTTTTCAGAGATTTACAGAAATACTTGCTTCCAGTTCCTACTCAGGGTGGGCTGAATAGATCTCTTGCTCTGAGTGCATTTAAAACAAGGAGGAGCTAGCTAGGAGGAGCTAGCTTTGGGGCACTGAAAGATGGGCTGAATGATCTCTGGGACACCTGCAGCAGCCCCAGGACACTTGACCTCCCTCAGCCCTCACCATCTCACCATTAGGTGATGGAGCTGGCAATAATACGCATAAAGAAACATATAGATATTTAATTGTTTTCCACCTTTCAGTAGTGATTTTTTTCCTTAAGAAATTCTTGGCAGTAGTTGTGATCTCTTTTCCTTAGCAGTACAGGGAGTTTAAAACCTGCTGCAGGATTAACAAATAATCTATTTACCCTCATGATACCATTCCCTAAGCTTATCTAATTTCTTTGGGCAGAAAATACATTTTTTTTTGTGTGAAATCTGGCTCCACTCCAGCCCAATGCTACTCACTGTAACAACTCTGAAGAAAAGAAAGATTTTGTCAACTGCAGTTCACAGCCTTTTGCAGAAAGGGCCTTTCCCTGCGGTCGGAGGGGCTTTTGCTTCTGAAAAGTGAGCACAGCATCTGCAGACTGAGCTCTTGAAGGCAAAACTGAAGTTTGACAGACTCAGGAGGCAACAGGTCCTGCAAGTGGCCACATGAGCAGGGAGAGCTTCAGGCCTAGGCCCCAGCACCTGCCCCCATTGTGTGTGTGTGTGTGTGTGTGTGTGTGTGTGTGTGTGTGTGTACAGCAATTGTAAACATCAAACAACTGGGTTTGTGGTCAGTCTGGGCTTTTATATATATTTATATAAAATATATAATATATTTTATAAATATATATTTATATTATTTATATATATAAATAAATATATATTTTATATATATATAAATAAATAGACTGTTCTCTCTCTCTCTATATATATATATATATAAAATATATAAAAAAACAAAACACACATGATAGATGCAAATAATGGTGAAACACTTACCCTGGAATCCTTTTCCAGGCGGAGCTTGTGTTGGAGGCTGCGTCGTCGTCGGGCCTTGGCGATGCCATTGTGGTAAAAGAAGTACCCAGTGTCTAGGAAAGGCAGCTGTGGAAGACAGGAAAGAAACCGTGGAGCCAGTGCTTCATAAGAAAGACAACCTGGAGAATTTTACCTGGGAAGCATCAGGAGGCCATGGCAACATTGGAAGACTTACCCCAAATTGCCCCAAACCCTCTTAAGAATGTTATTTTTGGACGATGTGCCCAGTACCACTCAGGTTGTTTGCTACAGGTTTAGAGGTGTTACCTGTGCTACAGGTGCTATTTCACTTGTAAACACTTGGTGCTATTTCCACCTTGTGTTTAAGGTCAGTGGTGCCACTATTTCTTTGGGACTGCCCACGTTGGCACAGAATTATTTCTTACTTCCTGACAAAGCCAGGAAAATTAAAAACAAAAGGAATAAAATGAACTGGAAGGGATTTAAAACTCCTACAGCCACCCTCAGCAATAAGGCATTACACAAATGCTTCGTGCTCTGCAAGAACAGCAGAGCCTCTCCGAGCCTCCTGCAGTCAACTCAAAAGCACCATTTGCATCACTAGGTCTACAACCTTTTCCTCATTCCGGCTTAACAGGGAGATTCCAGTTGTTTGTTTAACTCTAATCAACTGTGTTTTTTAAGTCAGGGCTTAAAAAGGTTGCAGAACCTGAAAGCAATGAGTGCTTCTCAAGGAGTTACACGTTAACACCCTGACATTATAATTGCAAAGTTTGGACTAGCTTGTGCATAAAATGATTAAAGGAAACAGTTCAAAACAGTCATGAGGGCATTACCTCTTAAATCTGTCATTACAGTGGGTAGTGTGTTGCAAATATGTTATGGCATATGGAATTGGGTGGCAATAGAAATGTCGCTTGCACACAGTGAAATTTGGAAAGTTTAAAACTCAGTCACATGCCAAAAATGAATAACTGTTTTTCAAAGTCTTTTTTATTATTATTTCAATTGAAAATTTCATGCGAAACTGAAGTTTTAGCTTTTAAAACTTTACTCAGTATGATACAAAAATGCATTAACACAAAGCAACTTTAAAAAAAAAATCTAAACTTTTTGTTCTAATAGAAGAGTTCTTTTTAAGTATATAAAAAAAGGTTAAGGAGATTTAATCAAAACTGTTGTGATCCCTTAAAGCTGATTAGTGGGGCTGTCTGGAGAGCTCTTCTGGGCAGGTTATCAGAGCGCTTTGCATCAGCTCCATAATGTGCAAAAAACAAAGCAAGAAAAACATTAGCAGCTGAACCAGACAAAATGAGCTACAAAAAGCTAATGGCAGGAGCCACACAAGTCTTCTATATTACACACCTACCTGCAGAGCCACCTCTCTTAAGGTCAAATTATTTATTTATTAAGATAGATGTTTTATTGTTAAAAAAGCCAAAACATGACACCTTCACAAGCAGGTTAACAAGGATGCTCCAAATCCAAACTTTATCACTAGATTCATCTTTCCAAGAAACAGCCTCTCAACCCCCATGCAGGATATATCACTTCAAACCTCAAAAACATGCAGGAAAAAAAACGAAGCAACCATCTCAGTTACACCTTGAAAAATGTGTGCCCATATTATCCACAAAAATCCAACAGGAATCCAACTAATTCTCCCCATCAAACCAGACCATCTCCTGTCCTTTTATTTCAGGATGAGCCACCAAAATCTATCCCAGGTCAAACGCTGATGATCTCCCCTCAAATATGACTCACAGCAATTTGGAAGACATCTGGAAATACCTATTGTGTGCTTAATATTTTTGCCTGTGGCTCAGGTTCGTTGTGTAAGAGAAGAGTGAAGCCTCCTGCCCTCGTGGGAAAACTAGCAATTATGCAACCTAACCACTTACTGGAAGGCGCTTGAGGAGAACTGTTTAGGTTTGGAAAAGAGTCTACTCTTGCCCTGAAGTACAAACCAGGTGCGGTGCAAGGTATCCATGAAGGGCTGTCTAGGAGCCCAGGAATTACCAGCACTTCATTACTTGGTATATTTGTCTAAAATCACAGGTGAAAAAATTCCGCAAGTAAAAACAAAATCACAAATAAAACACAGCAAGGGCAGCAAAATCCTTATATATGCACCCTTCTTGTCCCAGAAGGGCAGAATTTGTCAGCTTTGCAACCTCCTTGTGATTTTAACACTCTCTATATTATCCTAACTATACTATATGAAATCCTGCTTAGCCTCCTTCCTAAGAAGATTGCAAACCCAACAAGAACATTCAAAAATTTGATGTTTGACCATACAGAGGAAAGAAGAACTCTTTAAACGGAAGGGGCTTATCTAGCAGAGAAATGGCTGGCACCTACCGTTCATCAAGGAAAGGAAAGGGAACGCTTCACATTTCACACTGTTTTAGCATGTCTGTGACCCTGAGATATCTTGGGTTTTTTTTTCTTAGGCTCTTCATCCAACAGAGAAGCCCAGGAGCAGTAATTATGGAAACGAAAATAAGCTATGAGTGGTTCCTAGTCCTCCTGCGCTCTCCTCCTCGCACCTGGCAGTCTTCTGACATCTTCTACATTTGGTATCAGGGTTGATGATTTGCTGAAATTCCCTGTTCCCCGAGCAAGAAAAAGGAAAACCCACTCACTGTCATGATGCAGGTTCACTGAGAGAGATGGAGGCACAAAAAGGCACAGTCCCGTATGGAGCCCGCAGGGCTGCTCCTAGCAGGGAGAAAAGCAGAGGGGACATCGCCCATTCCTCAGCTGATGCCCCTGATCTGGGACGGAGCAGCAAACACAGGGCTCCCCCAGCACCAAATTTAACATCAAATTCTAGTTATTTGCTTTGGTGCTCTACCTGTTCTAGCTACATCTCACTAGCAAGTTATGGTATACACAGAAAGCAAAATAATAAAATAAAACCAGACAACAGAGCAAACAACCCTTCCCTTACAGGGCCTGAACCACCTCTGGCTTTACACAGGCCGGCAGAGCTGCACAGCTGGGCTCTGTCCTCCCATTACTGCTCACTAATTAGCCCCCCAGAAAATACAGCCTAAATCTGGCAGACATGCCCAGGGCCTCCTTGGTCCCACTTGCTCAGCTGCACTCTAGTTGAAGCCCAGCAAAAGGGCCTTGCAGCTTGAATCAGGGGAATCAGAAACCTTCTCATCCCAGACCCACCAAAGGCACCGAGGATGCTTATAAATATTCAGCATGAATTTTCAAATTCCCTTTTTTCCCTTCACCCCCAATTAGCACTAAAAATCCTTTTGCTTTTAAACACAGTGATGGGAGCTGAGTCTGCAGCCCAGGGCACTCAGGGCAGCAACAAGGGCTGCCTAAGGACACAGGCAGCTCCAAAAGCCGCAGCCTGAGGTGCAGCCAGAGTAGAGCAAAGGCCCAACATGAAAACATTCAGTTAAATGGTTAAACTGAATGGTTAAAATGGTGCTGGAAAAAGGCACAACAGCAGAGAGGACCAAAGCCCCACCAGGGCTCACCCGAGGTGACAGCCAGCCCGGGGGTCTCTGTGCCCCAAGCAAGGGGCTCACACCTTCTCATTAGGCTGCATTAACTACCTGGAAAACTCAGTGTAGACCTCAGGGGGAGCTGGGATCCTCCCAAATTCCCAACAGCCTCCCCATTTTCCAGTATGGATCTTCAAGGGCAAGGCACCTGTGTGCTATTTAGTTGCCTCCAGCAAAGAAGTAACAAAGCTCCATCCCACTTATCTTCGCAATTTGGTCGAGGGAGATGCTAGATGCAGCTTCACCACTCCCCAGTGTTAAGCTCGTGTGAAAATATCCATCGCAGAACAAATGATTCTTGTGATATTAACTGATTAATTGCACACAACAACTATTTTTTTTTTCTACAGAAATAAATCAGTTGGCTTAAAAATGGCTTGCTTGGTTACTTACGTGTGTGTTCAGCTTTGTTTCACATGTATCCAAGCATCCCCATGGGAAAGAGCTACCAGCGCTAATAAGAAAGAATTGGGACTTCTTGGTTTAGAGATCATTGATCTGTTCTTCCTTTCCCTGCTCCCTCTCCACCCAAAATCGATGGAAGTGCTGCAATACACATGGTAACAGGGATATCTGCTGGGTTTATTTAGGACATTGGTTATCCTGTGAGAACACAAAACCTCGCTTAAAATATATTAAGTCTTTCTCAAGCCAACCAAAATATTCCTATAGCCTCCAATGGTTTCTGAAAAGTCCTCCCTGTGCTGCCCGGTGAATTATCTTCTGCTCTGGAAAATATGAAGAATAGAGGCTGATGTGGAATGCAAAGACTCTGCAGAATAAATGCCTTTGAATTTTATTTTAGAACAGCCTTTCCTTTGTCCTTTGTGCATGTAGCAACAACAGCAAGAAGATGAAGCGTTGATTTCCCAAAAGGGGGACATCAGGGGATTTGCAAAGGCAGGGAAAGAAGTGGAATAATTAGATGCAGTGCCAGGCTGCTGTGCCTGCACGTTCACTCCAGTGTCCATGCGCAATTCACCTGAGTCCCCCTAGTTTGTAGCAAAAAAAAAAAAGCAGCATTTTTGGAGCACGTTTCGTTTGGCCTATTTTAGGTGGCCATGTCAAAATGAGCTGCACTGAGGCCCAGAGCTCCTTTCGTGTTCCAGAGACTGGAAGCAGTCATTGCCTACTTGGGGGCAGATCAATTCTAATCTTAAAAAGCTAATTCTCATCAGTTTGGTTCTTGCTCTACCCCACTGACTCGGTTTCAGATCTGCTGTATTTGGAACTCGGTCTGCAGTAGAAGGACTCGTGGAAGTTTTGTTTTCAGTGCAGTTACATGGCTGTTAAGTTTCTCACTGAAGAGCTTTATCCTGCAAAACCAGTTTAAGTCAATCACTACTAACGCTGTAGATTTGCTATTCATTCTATCAGTGACTTAAAGAAGCCATTTAAGGCCTTTAAGAGAGTTATTCTAGCTTATGCGAATGGACTTTTTTTTCAGACTTTTGCGTTATTCTAGTTTATGTGAGTGGATCTCTGCATTTTAGGGGGTTTTATCCATTACTTACAAGTAACTGCAAAAGATTGAAAAAGGCACCAAGACAACTCATCACGAGCCCCTAGCACTCCAGCTGTCGTTTCCAGCAGCAACGTTTGGCCACTGCGAAAATGAGACACAGCCTCTTCCATCACTCAAGTGGCTCCATAAAGAAAAAGAGGAAGAAAAATTAGACTCTAGCCATTCCTTAGGGGCACACTTCTAAATGCGCTCCTGCTAGTTATGATTTCATGGAATTACACCTCAATTATGCGGTAGAAATTAGATCACAGCCAGAAAATACACAGGTTTTGACCCAGCTTACTAACTGAAGTTCAATCAGCTGGCGACACTTAATGCTCTAAGCACAAAATAAAAGTGTTCGGCCAGCTCCGTATTTTGTTACCACAGGCTGGGAGCTTGTGCCCTGTTCGTGCCTGCCTCCCATGGGAGGGCAACAGGGCTCCTCTGGGGACACTGAAGAAACACTGAAATGCCAAGGGATATCATCAATATATATTTATGTGCACACACACACCCGTGTAATATATATGCATGTAATCAGGTATCTTTCTAGCAACCGATATTTGGTAAATATTTAAATAAGCTTAAATAATACATGATGGAAATCCCTTATTTATACAAGCACATCTGCCTTAGGGAAAACTCGTACTATAAGCCTAAGAAATAGTTTGATTTAATTAGATTCTGTGCATTTCAGTGGTATTTCTAGCTAAGCTGGGTCAATTCCGGCAACAACAATCAGCAGGACTGACAAGGGGCCATTTCTCCCTGTCCTGAGCCACATCCCACCCTTCCTTCTAAGCACATAACCAAACAGTTTGTCTAAGGTTGTCACGCTTGAACCTGAGGTCAAATTATTTCTAAAAACATTGAAATAGAAGTAATTCCGTATTTTTAAAGTATCGTGTTATGATAGATGTGCCCTTGCTTGAGAATCACTAGTACTCAAGCATAGAGAGGAGTCTAGACGTGGCTGCCCGCTGACATGCTGAATTTCGGCATGATTTTTTAATTTAATTCCATGTAGAAAGTGCATAGGACACCAACACACACACAAGGACTCGGCTAATGAAGCACCTGAAAGCAAAGTCTTGAGCTCAAGAGACTCAAGCCTTGAGCTCAAGTCATGAGCTCAGACTTTAGTGCTGCATAGACCGAAACTAGCTGGTTACTGGCAAGAGCTACCGAAGAAAGCACAAAAAAAAACAACCCACAAAATTCAGTAATAAAAAAAGGTGCCTGCATTTAACCAGCACCTGAGGAGGATCTGTAGCTCTCTCCCTGTTCAAAATCTCCCTTTTCCTTCTTCTCCATGTCTGTTTAATACTAGGCTGCCAAGCACTAACAGACAGAGGGCTTCACAAGGGGTTTCTGTCGTCAGACCACAGGGAGCAGCTCGTCCAGTTGCCAGAGTCAGCTTGGGGAGAAGGATATGAGCTCGACAGGATGAGAGAGGGAAGCCCATGGGCTAGAAATAAAACCTATGGTAAATTACAGTACAGGGACTGTAATTTAAGGTAGCTGGCTCAAAAAGAGCAGGCAAAGGAAGGTGCATGGGAGGCGCTTCCAGCAGAACCCAAGGGGAAAAGGCCTTTGGAGGAAGTGACCAGCCCACATGACGAAAAAGCAGCTGTGACCGGGCGGCGACAGAGACAATTCCTCACATTATTTACCCCATCGTGAGCCGGGGGGGACAATTCCTCTCAGCTCCAACACGACTGCGACTTGGGGAGCGAAGGTGACGGCCCCGGGTGCTGCAAGAGCTCCCCATGCTCTGGTGCTAGCAGCAATGGTGGCCTAAGGAGGAGAGTGGCGCCCCGGCCGTCCCCTTCCCACCAGGCCCTCCCTCATCGACCTTCTCTGTGAATAAGTCTCTTTACTGTTTGTTACTACTAATTAATAAAGGGCAGCTGTTTACTGCTGGTAGAAATTGCATGTGTGGATAGGATACATTATCTCGCTTTCGTTACTCCAGCCAGGCAAGGCGAGCGCAGGGGTTTATTTGGTGTCTCGGAGCACTTGAGCCTTTCGAGCCAGGAATGCTGCTCTCCGAACCAGAGCAGGCTGCGTTGAACATGAATAAAATATGTTCAGCCTGACGAGAAAATATGGGACTTTAAAGACTGAAATTGAGCATTTTAAGCACATCAGAAGAGAGAGAGAAAAAAAAAAGCGTATGTTGTTTTATCTGGATTTTATTCTGCACTGTATCTAAACTGTGAGAGAAGGTGAATGGTTCTACACTGAGAAGAAGAAAAGCGCCAAGTTTCATTTCAGAGGCAGGGTCAGAATGAGCAGCCGGGAACACGCACGGGCAGCCCATGGGGCTGCTCAGCCCCACAACAGCCACTGCACCCACGTCAACAGCCAAGTCTTGCAAGCCTGAAAATACCTTCATGCATACCTTGCAAGCCTAAAAATACCTGATTTTTGATAGTTCTTAAGCCAAACTCAGAATTGACAGTTCTGAGGGAGAGCTGGTTCAGAGTCCCTCCTTAATTGCTAATTTTGGCTGAAGCACATTGCTGCAGATAACAGAGGCAGGGAAACAGGAGGTCCCTGAGGGCCTGCAGGGAATCCACCCGGCGCAGCTGAAAGCCTCCAAGAGAGGCTGCTGCTGCACTTGGCATTTATAAACATCGAGAGAAGCCAGTGCTCCCCCTGAGAGCTCATTCCAGAGTCGCAGCCCCTCGTTTCACACGTGGTTCATAAAGGGCAAACGGGCAGACAGGAGGATCCTCCACCATAGGCTGTACCCCATTTCTTCTAGGAAGGAAGAGATCCCCCTGTTTAGCTCCTCTTTGATACCCGATGCTCTTCCAGTCACACTGCCAGTGCCGTTTCTCAGTAACAACTAAGTATGTATTTGTGGTCCTTCAGGTTTGGTTCTGCAGCAGGAAGCAGGGCTGCTCTATTTCCCTCATCAGGAAGCAGATACTCCAGCTCAGCTCCCTACCTGAGCGCCGGTCCCCAACACTGGTGGAACACATCCGACATTCCCGAGTCTGACTTCAGAGCTGCTGCCATGAATCCAGGACGAGGGGGATTTCCCTGTGGTCGCAGAGCCCTCCATGCATCCCACCTGCACTGCAGCTCTGTCCAGGACGGCCATCCCAAGGCACTGCCCAGGGGCACGGAGCTCACCCAAAAGCTCTGTTTTAGTAGCACCTGGTTAGCTTTTGGGGATGAACATAGGAGGGTTAAAGGCAGAGCTCCCACGGATTAGCAACAGGAGCCGTACACCGGCTTCCTGGTGGTTCGTTAGGAAAATCCTGCCTTGGGCAGCCAAGCGGCTCGGCAGCCACCAGAGGCCGGTGAGAGATGAGACCTGCGCTGCTCAACACAGGTTTCAAAGTCGCCCCGCAGCCACATCCTGCAGGGATTTGACCCGTTTAAGCATCTGTGAAGGTTCAAACAAAAAGCCAAAACGAACAGGGGTTTCTGATAACAGGGATAGCACTACAGAACAAAGGTAAATTTTCAATCTATAGAACACAGCCTGGTGGTTTTTACTGCGTTTCTCACTGATATTAGCCATAGATACGACAGACTGGAGCAGCACAGGAGGGTTTCCCAAGTAAAATATTTCGATTAGACCGGCAGCTTTATGGTCAGGATGTTGTGTGGCACATTGTGCAAGGACACAACATTGTCTTCCACGTTCCCACTGCAGTTGGGCTCTTCTGAAAGGCAAGAGAAACTCAATGGTGCCAGGGTGCCCCTGGGCGCTCCGAAAGAGCCAGGTCGTGGTGGGGCTCCAAGGCCAATGCCCGAGAGCAAATAAATGCCAAGGATGCCACAGGTTTGGAGGTGCAAGCACTTAACCTCAGAGCTGGAAGGCGACTGATGATTGATTTTTCTAGTGATTCAGATTGGATGAGGAATCCCAGCCTGGAAACAAAAGGCTCTGCCTCTTCCACAGCAACCCCGACCACCTGGTTCTGGTTGCAACGTGGCAATAGGATCTGTCCATCTGGCCTGGTATCAGAAATCAGGCTTCCAAAACAGGGCTCTCATTACAGGTACAGTTACCTCTCTGCTGCATCAGTTTGTAGCCTCAGGACAGAAGAGGAATTTGAAGCTGATCTAGGTTAACAGCCATAGGTATCCGTATCATCTATTAAAAACAGCCATGAGACTATCTGTCTTTATCCAGTGCTGATACTGAAATAATACCCTTCACTTATAACCCCCATAGCCCAGGTTTGCAATAACTAAGACATTGGCAGATCTGCAACCCAGATCTGTGCAGCACCGAAACCTCTGCGCACCCTTAGAAGTCTTTCATGGGGAGCTCCATGAGGGAGAGCAACAAAGTGGGAGCTGCAGCGACTCCATGCAGCACTCGGAGGGGATTTCACTGCAGGGAAGCCCGGCTGCGATGCCAGGATGCAGGACACCCGGTGTGCAACGCCGTTCTGCTGCAACCAAAACCTCCCGGGAATTCCCTGCCTTTCTTCGGGGATTTTCTCCATTTTTCTCCCTGACACCGGGAAAATTAATGTAATTTCAATGAAAACAAATAACTGCACTTCCCCGCTTGGGCTTGCAGCAGCAGAAAACAAAACCAATATACAAGCAGGAAAAGAATTACCCTCACTGCAGTGCATTTCCGGGGTCTCTACCACGTGCTCAATTTTGCCCATGTATTGAAAGAACTGTTGCAGAATGTAACATTATCCAGAGTACAAGCCATGCAGAATAAATAAAATTATAAATGTGGGCAGCTTTATAAATAGCCAGAATTTTGTATCTTCGTGTTTACTGGGCTGAAGCCCAGTAAACAAAACCAAACCTATCTGCAAAGGTGAAGTTTAATGCGTGTGTTTTGCCAAGAAACAGAAACACGTTGTGTTTCAAAACAGTAACAGAGCAGTTACAGCGGGGATCTGACCTTCTTGTTTTATATTCAGCTAATGAATGCTATGAAAACTTGACAGGGTAATTATTTTAAACTTCAAACAGAGCCCTCACCGCCAGCAAACCAATTTGGGCCTCTAGTAAGCAAGGAACTTGGTGCTTTAGGGATGTGCTAGAGCCTGAGTTTTCCCTTCCTCATTACATTGACAGCTTTACACTTTTCACAGGCATAAGCAGGATATTTAGCAACAGCAGATTCTTGCTGCCGCTGTTGTTCTGAGCTGGCCAGGCAGAGCAGTTGCTCCTGGGATCATTTCTGCAGCAGAAATGCAAAACCAGATAAATGCAAACACCCCACAGTGAGTGAATAAATTCTTTTCACACTTCCCGCACCATACACGTGGCAAATTCTCGGCTACCACGGTGCAACTCTGATTTAATTCCACCAAGATCGATGGGTTTTCTCTCAAGTGTAAAGAGGAGCAAATGCGACTGGCCAGCTGGGCGCTGGTGCTCCTGAGCTGGATCCCTCACTGGCTGCAGGATCAAACTTTCCCAACAACTAATCATTTTTTTTCCCCTCATTTCAACATATCACCCCAGACTACCTCTTGGAAACTGCAGCATTCTTTTTTATGGGAATCCATTAAAATTTTGATGCATATACAATTTACATTGGCACAAAACTTTTTTTTTTCTTACCTTAGTAACACCAAATTGCAATAGGGAAACCTAGGAAATTAAACCTTTCAGTTTTCTTACAAAAAAAATACTATACCTTCCATTTCCAAAGAGGTCTTTCTGTTTCCTTAACAAGGGATTACTTGGGAACAAACATCCTTTCCTCTAGGCTGGCATAAAACACAGAGCTAATTATTTATTTAACACGGGCTAGTGCACGGAAACGCTGCAGCGGGAGCTCAGGCTCTGGCAGGTCCAGGCAGAGCGACCCAGGTCCTTGGCCATCCCAACCAGCCTGGATGCAGAAAATGTGGCTACTGCAGCAAGAACTGTGGCTTGGTTCTCTGGGAAGTTTTGTTTTAATTACTTGAGTTTGCAATGCGAAAAAAAGAAAACCAATCTCCCAGAATCTCATCACAAAATTCCTGGCCAATTCCACCTCAACCAGCAACTGCTTAATCAAAAATGGGGAGAAAAAAAACGTAACTGCTGAGGGAGTTACCTTGTTTTTCTGCAAGATTTGGGGGAAGAGTTAATAATCTTTGATAGATCAGGTGATATAATCAGGTAAAAAAAACTCAAAAGCACATAAACTTTGAGCCATGTATAGTTCTCCATGCTTTAAAATCCCTCTCCGGTTCTTATTTTCAAACCTGAGGGCACTGAATGCCAATTATGTAACAGTCTCACCTCAGTACTACCAGAAGTGGAATATTTAGATATGAAGTCATTCTGTAGGCTGTATCGGCCTCTGTGTTGCTGATGAAATAAAAATAGATGCAAAAACTCCCTTCTCCAATTAGGAGACCTTTCTGAGTGCTCCTTACAACTCTCCTCTTTAGAAAGCAACTGCAAGGAAAGATGCCAAAATCAGGAAGCAGCACTTAAATAAATATTGCTCCTTCAGCCTGCACTAAGAAACGTTTTCTGGTAGCAATCACGCTAGAAGGCAAATAAAAAGGTGGGGAAAAAAGCTCCTCTCATAGTTCTCTGGGGGCTGTCTCATGAATCCCGAATCCTTGGTAAGAAGATAAAGGACAGAATGGTCTTTATGACAGCACTTGTTCCACAAGGAATATACAGAATCAGTTTTTGCAGGTACAATGGTCTGAAAAAATGCAAACTTTAAAGCATACAAAACAGAGTTAAAAGGAGACTCTCTGAATTCAGTACAATTCAGGGAAAAACGGAGAAAAAATGGCCAGTGTTTCTGAGACAGTCTCATGTCAGGCTCCTAACTCTACAAAAAGAAATTTGCTTTGCTGAGTGCAGAGCACTCAATCAATTATAAAAGCTCTGCATTTAAACCATGCACTTTTTCCCACCTGAATACTTGTAGCAATTTCAGAATGATGATAGGAAACGGAGCCAAAGAATCAATTAGAAAGACATCAAACTGTTCACAACATTAATCTTCAAAGCAATGTTTTCTTGTGTATTTCCATAGAAATCTGTTGTTAAATAACTACAAGCGGGATTAGCTCAGAATATATCTTTGTTTTTCTGAAAAGCCATAGGCACTAAAAATACACAATTATAAATCAGCTCCCGTGAAGGTAAAATAGGGCTGTGACATGTCAGAAGTGTAACAGAAATCCCTCTTGTACCTATGTTAAATTTGCACTTGGACAAAAAAAAAAGCTGATTCTGGGCTAAGGCTGGGAAAGTACTTCTGGTAGGAATACCTGCACTGCAGCCGAGGTGACTATTTTCAGAGGACAGCTCTACTCTTGGTATTGGAAAGGGCATCGTATTTGCTTAAATAATTAATCTTATGGCCCCAAACACATGCAGCAGCGTTATCTCCACCCAGCCCTTTCCCTGGAGAGCTCCCCACCGACAGGTCTGCCTCGCTCCGCATGCGTTTAACCCCTAGCAAAGCTGCTGCTGCTGCCCCGCGAGCAGAACCTGCAGCCTGTAAGCCGAGTGCTGGACGTGCCCCGTGAGGACAGAGCAGCTCCAAAGCCTCCTTAGATCAGCAGCCCCACAAGGCACCACAGTAGATGGCCCAGGTTTGGCACCCGAGCGCTGATACGGATCTCCCCCACAGAGGCGAGAGGGCTATTGGCCTCTGAGGGTCATCCTCCCATAGAGAGGCAGCTAAACCCTCCAAACTTTCCTCATGCTGTAGAATCACTGCCTTGTGGTAAGCACAGCTGACTTTTTTTGCCACGTTTGCAGCTTTCCAGCCTCTCTGGAGAGACCCCCGTCCACAGGGAGTAGCCCCCGGCAGTCCCTCGGAGCGGCACCGTCCCTGGTGCTGCACCCAAGGGTCTCCGGTCCCACTCGCCACTCTCGCAGGGCACCCAGAGGCACCTCCACAGAGCGTCTCCTGCGCACAAGGACCATGGCGGGGAGGAGCCCGGGAAGCGCCCTCTTCATCCCGCAACAACCCCTCTTCCCAAGCCCACGCTGGGGCACTGGCTCTGTGGAAGGCATCATGCGAAAGGGGGAAGAAGCGAAGGTCTGTGGAAGGGCACCTTCCTCTCCCGGCATCAGTGTGACAGCAGGCAATACAAGGGGAAACCACAGACCAAAGAGCCCTATCTAGGGAGTTTCATACAAGCCAACCTCCACCCCAACACAGACCCCTTTCAAAGGGCATCTGCAGCCAGCCCTGCCACTACCTGGACAAGACAGCGAGCTCCAAACAAAAGCACCTTGCATCCCAGCAGCAGGACTTGCCCGTGGCCAAAGCAAACGCTTTTGTCCTCATTCCTCTTATGAATCCCTGCTGGGGTTGAGAGGAGCGAGCTGAGCGTGAGGGGAAGCCTCACTTCATGTTTTTTCTTTATTTGCTCTCTGTTTTCTTTTTTAATCAAGAGCTCCATTCCTTTCCCCGCTCCAGGTTCAGGGTGTGATTCCTACCCGCTTCCTCGGAGGCTGCAGCAGGTTCTTATTGCATAACTACCGAGAGAAACCAAACAGAACCGAAGAGCCGACACGCAGCAGCAAAACACGGAGGAGCAGCGCGCGCGGGCCCCGGGAGCGCCCGGCACCGCAGGACCAGGGCACGACACGGGTCTCCCTCCTGCAGTCCCGCCTCGGGTCCTGCTGCACCCGCAGGAATTTAGGGATCTGTTTGAATGGCGGGATCTCCATGGGGCTGGTAAGAGATTCCCGGCCCCTGGGGCTAGCGGGGCTTTTCCTGGCACCTCAGGGCAGGCTGACGCTTCGGGTCCGCCCGCTTGCTCTGTGGGGAGACGCACGGGCTGCTTATTATCCACGGCAGCTTCCCCGGCCTGGGGATGCCCTGTTCTGCCGCCACAAGGGCAGGGAATCCCGGGGAAGCTGCCACCCCTGTAAACTTGGTGCCGGAGCCGCCACGGGAGCCCCGTTGCGACCCGATCCGTTCCGAGGCGTTCCGCTCCGATCCGCGCAGGCTTCTCCATGGAGATGCCGCCCGGCTCCTCTCCGAGGGGCTCCGCCGCGCGCGGCGCCTCCCGGCACGAGGCAGCCGGGCCCGCGGGACCCCCCGCCC
>VZSG01000766.1:65964-110381 GCA_013398315.1 Nothoprocta pentlandii | reverse complement strand
CCATGGACAGCCCTGCATACACCTCCCCAGCCCCCCCATCCCGCGGGACACCTCCACACACACACCACACCGCATCGCCCCACAGATATACACCTCAGAACCACAGAGTGGTTGGGGCTGGAAGGGACCTCTGCAGATCATCCAGTCCAACCCCTGCTGCAGCAGGGACACCCAGAGCATGGGGCACAGGGTGGCATCCAGGCGGCTTTGGAGACCTCCAGAGAAGGAGCCTCCACAACTTCCCTAGGCAGCCGGTTCCAGGGCTCTGGCACCCCCCACCCCAGCCACCTCCACATACACAACATCTCCCGCACACACAAACCCCACGGATGCCCTCACAGACACTCCCCCAACACACACACACACCACAGACACCCCTCCATAAACACTCCCCTCCAGTTACCCCCCCACACACCCCACGGACAGACACCACCCCCACACACCCCACGGACACCCTATATACACCCCACTCCACACACCCCCCACATACACCCTATGCACAGGGCTGAGCACCCCTGTGCTCGCTGTCCCTTGGGCAAGACCCCGTGGGTGCGGGTGTGAGCAAGGGACACCGGGCCCTACTTGGAGGCGCAGGGAGCAGCAGGTCCCCGGGAGAGCTTCCCACACCCCCTCATGCCACAGGTACTGAGCGAGGCATCACCATGCGCCTTTCTGCAGCAGCCAACGCGTGGATGAGCAGCCTTTCCCATGACAAAGCTGGGGGCAGATGTCACAGGACATGACAAAGCTCATGTCCGTCTTGGAGCTCCATGGGAGCAGGCACTGGGGCTCAGCGCGCGCTGCTCACACGAGCATTTGCAGGGCAAGCGCTGGCACGAGGCCACCTCTGCATTCGCCAAGGATGCGGGCACTTCCATGTGCTGGAGGGATTTTGGACAGTGCCAGAAGGATGGGAATGCTTTTCTGTAAAATCAACCTGCAGCTTTCCAAACTTCAAGGGGAAATGAACAGTGTGGAATAGTCAAGCTTATATCAAGATATATTTTAGCTTGTTCCTACAAATATGTTTTCTAATCCATCACTCTAAAGGTTAATCCTTTGATTGATCCCCAAACAGTCCCCCAGGAAAGACTCGGGCACAGAAAACATGCAAAGTTGGTACTGTCTTTAAAACAAACAAATTGGTAGATTTACCCTAATCCTTTCTACAGATGGTTAAATGCTGTGGCACACAGATCAATGTGGAAAAAGACATGGGAAAACAACACGGATCGCAAGGGAGAGTCTTCCTCCATGATCCTAAAACACTTTAGAAAATGACAGAGTTTGCCATGTGACTCTGAACCCAAATGGGTGATGATTTGTCAGGACAAATTATTGATCTCCTCCTTCTGGATAAAAGAAAATCCCTATTCAAACAGAAGGGAAATGGTAACGTGGAGCCTGATCCAAAGCCCATTTACATCAAGTGCTGTAAATGGATGATTGATGTTGGAAAAAAAATCAACTATTGGGGAAAGTTAAAGCAGTGCAAATGGCACAGCGAAGAAGGAAAACATCTTTGCAGCCTCATTAAGAAACTATGTCAATAGAATTCTGCTTTTAGATGCCTGTTCTAAGCAAAGATAGTTATTGAAAATAACTTTTCATATTATTTCTTGGAGTCAAGTTGTTTGCTTTCAGCAATACTGAGCAACACCTCCTGGCAGCATCTCCCCCAGCATTAAGGCAGATCCTGCAGTGTGACACGTTACCAGGTCACGCTGGCCATGTGAGACTCTCAGGTCAGTAGTCTCTGCTAGAGACCACCAAACAGCCAGGGGAAGCCCTGGTTTCCCATACATGGCTGCTCCTTAGGATCAGAAGCAAAGGGAGGGGGAAAAAAGCAGGACAGGTGGAAATTCTGTGCTTTATAATCTCCCTTCTGTGAGAATACATGTAAGCTTTCTTCCCACGAAGGTCTTCCTGGACGACTTGCCCCTTTCCAACATGTTCCCAGTGTTCAGAAAGAAGAACATCAACAGTAGTCCTAGTGGAGTGGCCCTCCCATCTCCATGAAATCAGCAGGATAAGATCCTGCAGACATCTGAAAACAGTGACCAGATGACACATCTGAGTGAGGAGTTTATGCTTCTAAGTCAGTCACAGAGCATTTTCTGAGAACCCCTACTGCCAGTTGGCAGCACCTCGGGAGGTGATGCTGATGGGGAACATACATGGTAGGGACATTGCAATCCCAAGGAAATACCATCTAGCTTAAAACAGTGTCGGGCTTTGATGGTTTGATGGTTCTAGTTACTTGATAGTAACTAGATTTGTTAAAAAATCTTTTTTTTTTTTTTTTTTTTTTAATGTAGCAATTGAGTTAAAAGTCAAGACTGACCCATTATAGCCATTTGGAGATGTTCCAATAATTGCTAATAGCCATTTTCTAAAAACTGTAATTGTGCCTCTTTTTAAATATGAATTGCTCCAGCATCGACTTCTTGACGTTGTTTTTGTTATGAACGTCTGCTGAACTGCTGAACTTTTATCAAATTTCTCCTTCCCGGTAGCTTTAAGGTTGAGCTGATAACGACATCTAGCCAGCCCTCCTTGAGTCCCATTATGTAAGACATATTTTCCAGCCCTTCAACCATTCCCATTAAGCCTTTTTCAATTGCTTGCCATCCTCCCTGAATGCAAACTGTAGCAGCACTACATATTTCACCTGGGGTCAGGGCAGTGTTAGCTGCTTGTTACATCCCATTTCTATTCTTACTGAGTACCTGCTGCTTCACCAGCCAAGGATTTCATTTGCTCTCCCTGAAGAATCAGCTCAGTATCCACACGGACACACACACCTCTCTTCAGGAGCTCTTTAAAGCTGCCACTCTCTAGGACAAGTTGTTACACCCAGCAAAGCCAATGATCTTTGTCCCTAAATATGTATTACTTTATTATATTGAAATACATGTCATTTACTTCCAAGCAGCTTTCCAAACAGTCCAGATCACTCAGCACTCTTTTATTGTTTATGACTTCCTTAACTTAGACTTTATCAGTAATGAATTTATATTGATGCACTGGATTTAGCAAGATCTTACGGAGATCATTCCTTGGCCCCAGTCCTCTGGAACATCTCCAGACACAAATCAACTTCAGCAATAATTCCCACTTTGTAATTACACTTAAGGACCTAGCGTTTAATCAGGTTTTAGTCTGTTTCCTAAATGCCACTTTGATTTTGCATCCCATTTATTCATCAACATGTCATGCTATATCAAACGGTCTCCCAGACAGGAGCAACATAGTTGTACACACAATGGATGAAAACTTGCATTTTTTTCCCCCAAAATATATCAGTTAGTGCAGTATAACAGATTAAATTGCACCATAAATCTTGCCTCATCTAACAGAAGGCTAACAAGCAACACTACCAGATTTACTTCTCAAAACCAAAACAGCCGAAAACGTCAAGAAGTGACAAAGATAGCTTAGCTATTCCAGTTCCCAAATGGATTGCTTCTTAAATCTCTTAAGAACCACTTTAAGGAACATCTTTAAAGAACGACTACAGTATATGACTATGTCACAGAAGTCATTGGCACTCAGGATGCAAACATGAACAGAGATGTTTCTTTCTGGGGGGATTACACGGCATGGTGGCATACCAGAAAGAGCAGAAGCATTTGCAAGAATTTCTTTGCTCGCTGTGGAAGTCAACTGCCTCCTAAGCAGGAGCTGAAGCAGGAGCTGAAATTGCCTACATCTCTCATGGCCCTAACAGGTGTGTGAGGGGCAGCACTCTGACAAGACGGAAGCTGAATATGGCAATAATCAGATTTCACAGTTAGAAGGGAGGGAATTGCATGCACATCCTTTTGCACAAGCTTGGGTTTCACTTAAATGTACCTTGCAGATGTTGTGAAGCGAGCACACGGCCATCCATGCTTTCCATGGACTCTGGAGTAGGCTCAAAGACACCACCTACCTTTGGAGCAACAAACAGGGTTAAAAGGGTAGAGATTCCAAAAAGAAAAACTGGATTTTTTAAGAAACATACTTGAGTGAAAAAGAAACATTATTGTTTGCTGGTCATGTCTCAAATTTATTAGAGCGGGGAATGAACAGACATACTTGAAGAAAAGGAAGACATAAAGCTTGATACTCTCTGCACATGCAGAGCATTAGTGTAATTGAAAGTGCAGCTTGAAAAGAATAAAGTAACATGCAACCAGAAAGGTCCTGCAGGCCCATCGCTGTGAGCTGGCCCACCTGAGATGTGAATGAAAGCCACTGCAGAAGGATGAAGGTTAAGTCAAGCCTATGGCAGCGTGTAGCAGCCAGCTTTGAACTCCTTCGTTCTGCTACTGGTATGAGGACAGCAAAGCACAGATCACAGCAGAGCGGCCTGCTGAGAGCTACTGTGGGCTAAGTGTCAAAGTTGGCATGTCCATCCCCAAGTAGGTTGTCCATCCCTAAGTGGGTCAAATGCAACTGGGCTATTTGAGCACAGCAATGAAGAGACAGATGTCTGAGGTAGCACAGCAAACTGATGAAGACAAGGAAGAGTAGGACTGGTCCCTGTGGGGAGGAGCTTAAAATCATTGAATCACAGAATGCTTAAGGTTGGAAGGGACCCCAGAGGTCATCTAGTCCAACCCCCCTGCTCACGCAGGGTTACCTGGAGCACATGGCACATGGTTGTGTCCAAGCGGGTTTGGAAGATCTCCAGAGAAGGAGACTCCACAACCTCTCCGGGCAGCCTGTTCCAGGGCTCTGATACCCTCACTGGTAAGAAATTTTTCAAGTTCCTGTGGAACTTTTGGTGCTTCAGTTTGTGGCTGTTTCCTCTCATTCTATCAGTGGCCTCTGCTGAAAAAAGGCCGGTCCCATCCCTGGTTAAAGAGCTTGAAATATGGTTATCTGCGATAATTTCAAGATCACTTGCCTTATTTAAAAATACCAGTCTGAACAACTGTTCATTGCTTTAAGCATTTGGAACCATTTGTTACTGTTTAAATGCACTTAGGGCAGCAGCATTGCCAATAGGCAAATGGCTCCCGATCTGCTCTGTATTCTGCAAGTTAGTGAAGAGGGAGGGCTTTGCATCCGAGACATGTAAACCCCAAAGGACTGGCAGTCAGCAGACTGAGATGAAACGATTCCCATCTTTACTGTGTGGGTCTTGTTGCACTTGGCAAGCCTACAGAAGTGTAGCCCACAGCTCCTGGTTATCCCGGCTTGGAGCTGCAGGTGTAATCCTCCCACCCCACGACACACACTTACCTACACACATACTACAGGGTCGGGCAGAACTACGAGCACAGAACTCCATCCGAATCAGTGACAAGACAAAGGTCACAGTCAGGAAGACAGGTGTAAGAACTGAGCTCCAAATCACCATGTGCGGTGCGGCTGGCCTCAGCAATGACCATGTAGCAGGTCGAGGTGCAATTTCCTGCCAGTTAGCTTTGGTTTCCTTTCATTTATTAGCTCAGGAGGAAGATCAGAGGGGCTGCAGAGCCACATAGTGTCTGACAGACAGTTGAAAACTACTGAGCTAAACAGTTGGAAGCAATTTCTTAGGCATGCGAGTTAGACACGAGTTTACAATCCAAAGTGGATGGAGAGAAACAGTTTATGTTTAAAACACACACTCACAAAACAGAATAATAAACCCTTGCAAAAAAACATTTAGGAGCATTTGGTTACGTCTGCGCTCAGGCACACACAGGCTTGTGGCTTTCCCTGGAGCTGGAGCATGCACGTCTCTGCTAAATGGGAATATGATTACCCATGTGCTGAAGTCGTTTCCTGAATCTGACTCTTAGCTAATGCTTAATATCCATGTAGACAAATGTTCTGCTTAGGCAGTCATGGCAGAGAGGTACTAAAAGTAATGAAAATACGTGGCCCATTCATATTAAAAGGATGCGCTTATCAGATTTGCCAGGCTTGCTGGGGTTTTGTGCTACTGAATTCTTTGCTGAAGCCAGAGCCTGGCTGGAAAGGAGGTCTGTGCAATGATGTCAGAGAGCTGCGACTGCTCTGCAGAGCCTGCGAGGCTTGGGGCAGATGGTGACATTTTAGGAGGTAACAGTGGCTGAAGGGAAACTCCAAAGTGAATCTGGAAGTGTGGGTGTAAAAGAAGAGGAAGGAAGGAAGGAAGGAAGGAAGGAAGGAAGGAAGGAAGGAAGGAAGGAAGGAAGGAAGGAAGGAAGGAAGGAAGGAAGTATAAAGCTGGAGGGCATCATGCATCAGGGAAAAGGTTGAAAATGGAACTCAAAGGGGACATCCAGAAGATCTAGCAAGGTTGTCTCCAAAAAATCTAACACCTGGTTAAAGTAAAATGCTCAAACTTTTACCAGGAAACCTGTTTCCTTCAGAGGGGATTTGCAGGTAGCCCCAATCGCAGAGGAACAGTGGAGCGAGAGGACAGCAGCAGCAGCAGCAGCAGCTCGTTCAGCTCTCTGAGCCTCGGTGATCATTCACCTCCTTGGCAAAGGCAGAGGTGGGGAGAGCACAGGGCAGTGCTGACAACTTCCATGATGATTCTGTTGGGTAAAAAAAGCACAGAGGTTTGATTCTTAATTCAATAATGCTCAAGATTTTTGGTTGTACTGCTGTCTGTTTCATCCCTTCATTCAAACATATGCTCCTATATGTTTAATGTTTACATGTTTAATTATGTTTATTTATCTTAGTATTTAGCAGTTACCGTTATGAAACAGCGATATATTCTCAGAATCGCTTTTCTCATTCTGGTTTCATTTCAATCGAGAACAAAAAATCAGTCGAAAAGTAATAACATTTTTTAAGCTCAAGTAGTAAAATTAATCTGATTACAGAAAATCATTTATAAAGGCAAGACTGAAAATAAAACAAGAAGACAGGAGGCTGAGAACTCTGTGGTCGAGTTAATGTTGCTTCTATGAACAACAGTTGTGGCACCATACGCATTCAGATAAATGCACACTTATTTCACCTTTATCCTTAAATTTGAGTTTCCAAGTTTCTACAAGGTAAATTAAACTGTTCCATCACTAAGGTTGTTCTGCTTGCTGACAGGAAAAGAAACCTCTCAAGGCATCCCTGTACACACGGGCTTTTGGTGGGACTTGATTACAGAATCTCTTTCTTTTCCCTTTCAAATGAAAGCCTTGGAGCTCATTGCAAAGTAGAAGCTAAGATAGGAGAACAAGAATCGTCTCCATCTCTGCTGGGCTTCTTTAATCCCTTCTTTTCTTCAAATTCAGCTGCCAGGTGCTGCCAGTAGCTTGCTACAGGAATGAGGTGTTTTTGTTTGTGCTCTTCCTTGTAGCCTTTTCACACATCTACAGCTCAGCCCCCTCTTTAGACAAGGGTCTAGACCAGCAGTTCTCCCCTCATGTCATCGTTAATTAATAATGAATCATCACTATCAAAAAATAGGAAAGAAAAAAAAGAATGCCCCCCCAAACTGCCTAAAGCATGATAGGAGAATAACTGTTTTAAGTAAATAGCTATTTATTCCTGTCACTTCAGAAAGAAATGCATCACCTGGGATTCCCTCTCACACTGTGACATTACCAACATCACAAAATGAGCCCAGACTCTGCTCAAGAGGTCCCTTCTACATCACTACAAAAAAAAAAAAAAATGTTTGGCTGAGTCTTATTCTCCCTTGGAGAATTAGGATTCCCCTTGGGGAATCAGGATTCTCCCTTGGAGAATCTTATCTCCTCTTGGATCTTGGAGATCTCTTCTTGGAGCATCTAGTCTCATCAGGAGCAGATGAGACTAGAAGTCTTCAATAAAACTTTTGGAACAAAATATTGAAGTTTTGCTTCTTCTAGTTCTGGAATTGGGTTTTTATTTTTAACTTGGTGCCACAGTTGTATTTTGAGGAGTCAGAACCTTTTTTCCACCGCTGGTGGCTTTTGGGGGAAGCCTCCTTAACACACTTCCTTGAAGCCATGGCAATACCTTATACGAAGAAATTAAACAAGAGCAGCAGCAGCACAAAGGGCACAAGACAAGAACAATCTCAGTGGGAAACCTATCGATTCGGCTTTCTTATGGGGGTGAGTAATATAGAGCGGCCCAAATAGTTTTGGCTGTCACAGTTCCCCATCTCAGATACTGAACAACCTGTGTTACGAGGAGTACAATAATGAAAAGAAATAGGAAAAGCAGGACAAAATGAACAATAGGAAAAAAAAGAAGCCTGTGATGATCTATTTGCAATGCAACAATCATGCATCTTATCACATCACGCTGCTGTATCTCTGTGTAGACTCCTCTGTGTGATTATTGCTGAAACGTGGGACAAAGTACATCCTATGCTCAATTGATACAGGCTGCAGAACATCAAGCGCTGAATGAAGGACTATTTTTTTCTTCAAATAAGGAACAGATGGCCACCTTATTTAAGCTGCTGCTGGGGAAAAAATGATTCCCTATCAGACACTAGAGGCTAAGAATGGTGAGATTTGGGTGTGCTGCCTCCTCCTGAGCAGTGGTATCAGCATTCAGCCACTAAGTGGTATCAAGCAAAAGCAGCAAGTCTGGGCACTCTTCTTGGCCAGTTCTGCCCCTCGCTTTGGGTGGGGTATCAGCTGTGCCTACAGCCTGGCTTTGGTGCTGAGCAAATGGCTCAAACCACATCTCAAGGCACTTCTGAGGTCCAGGTTCACTGCTGGCAAGCGTTACTGCCAAAGAGGTCCTAAAGCTCGTCAGACTAGGATAGAGTTAGTTCACAGCACTGTGTATTTCATCGCTAGGTGGCATTGCTCTAAATCTTTCAGGCCTCTCTTCTGAGCTCATTACTGTAAGGGCTGTCCCCCGAACAGCCAGCAAAACACGAGGGTTTCACTGAGGTGGCTCAAAACACCCGTACACTGCCCTGAATCTGTTCGTTAAAACAGAACAGATTCACTTTATGTTTTGCTAAAACATAGGAGTCCATGTTTTAACATAGACCTCAATCTTTCTGCTTGCTGCTGTGGAAAACAAACCAAACCAAACCAACGAACCCACAGTCCTTAATGAGATGTTCAGTTACCCCTGGTGAGGCCCTCGGCCACTCCAAGGTGTTCATGAAACAACCCAGGCGTCTCTGGCGATGAGGGGCAGCACCAACACGCTCAGGCCACCTTCATGTTTCCAACTGTGGTATCGTGAGCTGCTCCCTTCTCCCAGTTTGCTGCATCTCTCTATGGGCTCATTGGCCCATGGAATTAAAGAAAGCTAAATAGTTATTTTTAGTTTTTTACTTCAAGTGTTGAATTTTCTGCGAAAGCAGTTAACAAAAAGTCTGACAGTGTGAAATGGAGGCTACGGTATCTATAAGCCTGAATAAAGTTTTCCACAACATAAAAGTGATACAAGAACTTACATGCCCATTTTGAAACACCCTTAGCACAGCATGTTTGTCCAATGCAGTTTTGGAAACGATCAAAATCTCATCCTGATTTCAGTAGCCAAATCCTATGGCTTGTCTCTAATGTTTATGATCCGATGAGTATCAGATCCAGAAGAGGATTTAAGGCCTCAAGTAGATAAATTTTAGACAGATCACGAAATGTTATCCTACAGTCCCTGAGCCTCTATGAGTACCTGAAGCACAGCCCACAAAAAGCCTGGTTATGTACTTCATGTTCAGGAGCTGCTGAATAAGAAACGTAACAAGGTCTCGGAGAAGGGCCTAGAGCTCCTGGCTCCCAGCTCCGAGCTGAGGGCCTCAGATTCCAACCAAGAAGCTCCGATGCTTCCCCATGTGCCCCACATCAAGTGAGGACACAGCTCCACCCAGGCAATCCCTGCATATGTTTACTATCCTAACAGGGTAGCCTCTTGCTGCCTGATACAGCCTCGGTTCCAGTGCTGGATGTTTTGTTTTTCTTGTTCAAGGCTGACCATTTAATTAAACACATTCTGTGCCCTGACGCCACTGCCTGCTTCACTGATGTGACCCTCTGGTTTGTACTTGCCTCCATTTCAGCAAGTCCACATGGTTGAGTGGGCAGCAATGACCATTCCCACTTTCCTGAGCTCAGATCACTGCCAGGCGCTCGGGTGTTCTGTGAACAGCAGCGCTTATTCCATCGCTTTCATTCTAGGAAAGAAAGATTTGAAATGCTCTGGGGAGAAAAACATGGTTAATCCAGCACTTTTTAAACCATTTCAGAACCTCAAAGCAACAACAGAGAGCTTTCCAGTAACAGAAATCAAGTCAGTCAAAAGAGTAAGTATTACCTCGAGTTTCTGCACTGCATGGAGTAATTTTCCCAAAGGCCAGGAATTACTCTCCATTTGGCTCTTTCTCCACTTTTCTCCTTCTTAAAGGGCCATCCCAGCCTGGCAGATGCACGTATCCATCCCCCAGCTCCAGACTCCTCCAGAGTCTAAGGGCCTCGCAGAAGTTGATCAGCAAGTTTTTTCTTTGTTCCCTGAGCCTATACAGCCTGTCTCATTCCCTTCGTTCTCCAACAACGCTCCAAATCTGGTAACTGGGTATGTGTAACTGTTCAATCAGATTGATAACGCTTCCTCAGCCTCGCAAAGCACTTGAGCCGAGGGATGAAAGCAGCACAGCACTAATGGAAAGTGCTGCCTGCAGCCTATTAAGGCCTTGAATACACAAGGGGAAAAATAAATAAAGAGAAAACAAGTTTTTGGATTGGTTTGAATTGGTTTAAGACCAACAAATCTCCCTTAGATGAGCTCTCCTAAGAAGATCTAAGTAAATCAGTTTCCCGCCCATCTAGTGGGCTTGCTCTGAGCCCACATGGCAGGAGGCTGCTCTGCTCTCTGCTTGAGGGACACCCCCGACATCCCAGTGCCACAGGAGGATCCTCCTCTTCCTCATCCTCTGAATCCAGATCTCTGTAAAGTGCCACTACCCATCTCTACCTGATAGGTGATTGGGCTAACAAGAGAATTTAACAAAGAAAAGCTAGTGCAGCAATAGCTTCTCCTCAGCAGAGAGAGCTACAGATAAAATGTGTGCATTAAGGGACCTGCATTCCCTCGCAGTCTGCCACTGACCTCCTCTGTAATTGCTGTAAGCGTTGCAGTCTCACCTACAAAGTGTGGCAGTCTCACCTACAAATTATATATATCTAATTTATATATATATACATATATATATAAATTAGATATATATAATTTAATCAGGCAGTCCAGTATTGGAATATTTAGATGAATGATTATGAGGAATATAAAATCTCACATTTGATCCTCCCAGAAGCAACTGACTGGATTTCACACACTTTCTAAAGACCCTTTCTAAAGTTGTTTCTCCAGTGGGCTGCCTGCATAAGGCCTGGCCTGTCTCCCTTCAGGGGGGGACTCTGTTCAGGCAAACACTAGAGGGGAGAAGGCCTTCTGCAAAAAAAAGATGTAGTTGTAGTATCGCGAGAACCACTCCTGTGTATCTAAGATACTGAATCTTAAAATTGGCATCTTCTGCAAGATTGAAGTGAAAATGCTTCTGAGGTCTATCTGCTAATGATCTTTCTACTGATGGTCGAGGGTATTTACTAGCCAGCTAATGTTTCATATAAAAGGGTTTCCCTTTTATCAGGCACTTGATGAGCTGCACGGACAATACTGGGAATCACGTGAGCAATTCTGGTCCCTCAGATTCCAAAAGACCTGAAAGGGCAGCAGGTCTGGAGCAGAGCAAGGAGGGCAGCCATGGGGAGAGAGCCGGCCCTGAGGTGGCCAGGGCAGGCTGGATTTCCTCGAGCAAAGAGGACAACATGAGAAACAGGGTAGTGCTGCTCTGAAAGAACATCTAAGGGACAATGCTGGGAGGGAAGGGACACTAAAGACACTATTAATTCATAATGAGGAATGTTTAACTGAAAGTTCAAAGTGTTTCCGAGCATTAAAGCAGTGAGGCTCCCAGTTGGTCTTACAGCTGGGAAAGAGTTTTTAACATGTGGCTCACTGAGTCAATGAAAGGAACTGTGCTCAGCTTAAGGGCTGGAATGGCTCATCTTGAAGGACTATCCAAGCTCTTTGCACCAATGTTTCATTCAAAAAAACAATTAAAAAGGCAGGACTCCAATTTTGTCAGAAAATACACACCTGAAATAATCTGCATAGAAGTCCAGTTTCCCTTTGTGGATTTGCAAAAACCTTCATCTTGGCTTTTCTACTATTGCAGTTAAAGCATCTGCTATGAGGGGAGTGGGAAAGCACAAAGGAAGAGGCTGGCAGTGGGAGTGCAGAGCAGGAGGGAAGAAGGGCAGAGCGAAGAGGGGATAAAACCAAGGAAATGTGGCACAAAAAAGGCAGAGGGACCCGTAGCAGAGAGGTTGCCTCTTTCCAACCTCAACCATTCAATGATGCTGTGATCAGAGCTCCTAAGTAGCTCTGACCAACACGTTGGCTTCTACTCATTCATGAAGGGCTTCTGGCACGTGTGTGAGCAGCAGCTGCCTGAGCCGGAGGAACGGAGCACACAGACACACCGCAAGGGGCTCGTGACAGAGTCTTCCTTAGCTCTTATTGCACTGAAATAACATCAGTGACATTTACAACTAGGGATTTACTGAAAGGGAGCTAAGGATCTTCCTAATTTGGCCTGTTCCTTTAGCAAAAGAATACAGCAAGGAAAAGCAAAATTCAGAAATGTATGTTAAAAACATCACATTGCCAAAGGTTGTGAAAATTGTTACCTCAGAGGTTCAATCCACACGAGTTTGTTAAACTAAATTGTAATACAAAATTTCAAGGTTCCAATGCACATTTAGCAGCAGGAACGGTCTGACCTTCCGGAGGACCAGGAATGCCTGGGAACGCAGAAATCCCTCTCTCTGAAACAACCTCACGAGCTGAGACACTCTGACCACTCACTTTCAGTTAACAAACAGAGCACATAGCTGTGCAGAGATGGAACAGATGCAGAGTGGGCAGGTGAAGTTGTTTTACCTCGAATCACACTATGTTCTCACTGCCAGGCAATCTTTCAGTCTTAACGGTTTACTTATTTTCCCTCCTGGCACTTTTGAGCCAAGAGGAGGCTCCTAAAAACACCATGTGTCCCAATGTTAATCAGCAAGAAAAGCGTCCCTGGGCACTGGACAGTAAAGATGGATGGCAACCTTCAGTGTTCAAATCTGGCCTTAATATCCCCAAATAGACACTAAATTTACCACTGCTTTTGGCTCTTGCGTTTTGAGCTCTGATCACCTCAACCTGCTATCCGTGCTGCACTTTCAGATGCAATTCACAGTGCAGAACTTTTCAAAACCTTTCTCAGAAAAGATCCCATGAATAAGAAAGAAGTCTGGACCCAGAGCTCAGGGCACTCCCACTATGTCTGTGCGAGGCTCAAAAGCACTGGAGACTCCACTGAGAGGCAACCAGTGGCTCTGTTGCACCCAAGTCTCCACGTGAGCTGCCCGGTCTGTTAACTTCTCATTAAGGCACCGCTTACGTGAGGACAGTTAATGACAAGGAGCGATGGAAAAGGAAGTCCAAAGCAGGGCATGAAGCAAAAAGGTGAACAACGTGGGTAGCCTTTAGTCTTTGATGTTGCAGAGTTTGAGTCCTTGCACACGGCAGGACATTTTCATCCTCAGAGATTAGCACCTGTTGGTATTGGATTTATACCGTGACTGTCAGTTTTGTGATGGGCATAATACGGGAGATTAGTGAGACGTGGCCAAGCACATGGTCCTTAATCAACTGCAAACTGGTTCCACTGGAGATCTCCATGTTTGGCAGGAAGAGCAAGAGGTGCCCGGTCAAGTTGGGTAGCAGGAAACAAGCACTAAGCCTTAAAAAGAATAAAAACAGTCATCAGGAAAGGCTGCCATCAAACAGTGTTTTATTCATTACTCCAAATCTGGACATTCACAAAATTCACACCACCTCTTTTTAAATCTCATTTGACTGGATTAGACTTCAAGATCTTTCCCAAACACCAAGCTCTCCTTGGGCACGTTACAGGACCTGGTTTCCCCAAGGAGCAATAACTCCTTGTTCTTGTTGTAGCCGCTTACTGGCACAGGCTCAAGCAACGAGTTCTTTCACCACAGAAGGTGGTAGAAGAAGGAGGTAGGTTTAAAATTACAGGACATAAAACAAACAAACAAACAAACAAACAGAATAGCTGAGACCTGAGAGACTGAGCAGATCAGTAAGAAGGATTTTCTTCGGTACAAAGAGAGGTGAGAGCCTGGCTCCCTTTTCAGGGAGACACTTCAGTTTAATTTTTTCACAGAATCCTTAAGGTTGGAAGGGACCTCTAGAGTCCAGCCCCCCTGCACACGTAGGGTCACCTAGAGCACGTGGCACAGACTGCATCCAAGCGGGTTTTAAAGATCTCCAGAGAAGGAGACTCCACAACCTCTCTGGGCACCCTCACTGTCAAGAAATTTTTCCTTAAGTTCCTGTAGAACTTTTGGTGCTTCAGTTTGTAGCCGTTTCCTCTAGTCCTATCAGTGGCCACCACTGCAAAGAGGCCACCTCCTCCTCCTCACTGCTTCCCTTGAGGTATTTATGACACTGGTCAGGTCCCCCCTCAGCCTTCTCTTCTCCAGGCTGAACAGACCCAGCTCTCTCAGCCTTTGCTCTTAGGGCAGATGTTCCAGGCCCCGGATCCTCTTCTTAGCCCTGCGCTGGACTCTCTCAAGCAAGTAGACTGTTCCCCGTGCAATCTTCCCCAGTGACTTTCAACAGGCCTTGTACCTCTCAATCCTTCTGAAAATCCCCCCCTTGCCTCTTTAGCAGCTATGGAAACATCTCCTGCAGTCCTGTGTATTTCAATTACAAAGAGGAAAAATTGCCAGGAGAAAATGCTGCATTTTCTGCCTCTCTTTTGGTTACCCAACCTCTAAATTAAAAGCAGTAAATGAGTGCCTCTTTCACAGTAAAGTCTGCCTAAAAATTGCTTTCCTGCATAGCCTGCACTATGGAATTTAATTCTCTCTGTTCTAAAACACAGAGAAGATTTTTGCCTCTGCGTGAAATGTAGAGAGAAGAGGGGAAAATGGGGATGCAGAGCCTTGCCACGGTGCTGTGGTGGTGGCACCCAGCCCCAGGTATCTCCAACCAACCAAACCATCCCAAACACCAACCCCTCACTGAAATGAGGGGTTGAATTCCCATGGCTTTGATTCAGGATGATTAAATAGGACCTTTTTTCCCACTCTTTTATCGTTTCTGGTAAACTGCTGTCCTCATGTATAGCTGCCAGTGGGAGGATGTCAGAGCAACAAGGCCAACATGCAGCCCATCTCCAGCACCCAAACAGGGCCAGGTTCTGACCGTTGAGCCATTTCTGACCCAGGCTGCTGCTTTTGCTTCCTTGCTCCTCAAGCTGCATTCAAAATGCTTCCTATTACAGATTTTCCTTACGAAACAGGAATATCATTCTGGTTTTGGGCCAAGATTGGGCTGAACGATGGCAATATGTTAATGCCTCAGCTAATCACTCCAGCACCTTCCAACTGTAAATCACAGCTCCCTGAAATCATCCTTATGGCTGTAAATGTTTTCAGATACAGTCATAGCCAATGCATTAAGAACACTACCCAGCAAACGTGAGACTTACCTCTCAGTGTACACAGGGAGCCTAACAGTGCAAACGATGCCACCAACCAAACAGAAAATTTATTATGTGAATAATCACCTAGTCTTTAAGCATGGATGAACAACCAGGAGAACCCAATACATGTCGTTAACAGCAAATACAACACAGCTCAATGTAATCACCAAAGAAATGAAGACTACTGTTGTGTCCAAGGAAAAACAAGAAGCTTCTGCAAGGGGCAAAGAAACATTTTTGTTTATCCCAGTTTGGCTGCACTGTTGGTTAGAGAAGGGAATGCTGAGAGGGGGATAATGTAATAAGAGGATAACATAATTCTCCTACAGGAAGCCAAATTTTCCCTGTGAAGAGATAGGGCAACTCTGAGATGAAAGTTCTTTCAATCCAGCTTTAGGAGAAGAGAAATTCTGCATTAGCAAACTTCTCCCTGCAGCATATTAACTACTCTCTTCCTATTGCCAAAATAGTTCATAGTTTTTGGTGCATCTCAGCCCAAGGGAAAAACAGCTATGGGAGTCTGTTCATGCTAGGAACACACTAGGCATTGAAATGGAGGTGAGATCAACACAAACAAGAAAACAGTTGTTCTTAGATTTTTTTTTTTCCCATAGGTGTTAGTATCTGATATGTTCTTGTAACTCTCTGATGTAAATCTAGATTTTTCTATCTTCAAAGGTGCTGAACTCACACAACTAACATTTTGCAAAGAATTAAGGCAGGAGCTTTGTGCTCCCTCAGCACAGCAGGTCTCCTGGAGGACTCTCTCCTTTGTACAGGGTGGCTTTTTTCCACTTGGTATTCAAGTGAGCAGCCTCACCTGACACCTTATTCATCATCCAACAGTGGCCAAGAACAGGACCGTGCCTGCACTCCTGATGTTACCATTCCAGTACGAGGGTATAAAGGGACTGAAAACAACATTCCGAGGGTATAAAGGGACTGAAAACAACATTCCTTGAAGCATCAAATGCTGGCCAGGTGGTCACATCTCAGTGATTTGTGGTGAGTTAGAAACCGTCTGTGCTTTTGCTGTATCTCACTGCCATACCAATTGGCTGACATCTGTGATCTGCTCCCTTGACTGTAGCACTGATTTACTTAAAAATCACAAAAATCAAAGCCATGCAAACATACAGTCTAACTGGGAAGGCAAGAAGGCCAGGGATTAGAAAAAGAAAATATAAATTCCTTACTACGTTGACAGAGCAAAAGATGTTTTTCTTTCCCCTGGAAACACCAACATACAGTGTTTTGGAAAAGAAACCATTCCCCAGGGCCTGTGAAAACTGGAAAAAACAGAAGACTGGATGGTGTGTGGAACAACCACCCATGACACCCAGAGAGAGGGGTCCCCCTCTGCTGCCCTTGGGGAAAAGACGCCCCACCTGCACCCCGCAATGCCCTCAACCTACCCCACCATTGCACACAGCCCCCACCATTGCACACAGCCCCACTCACTGCACACAGCCCCCACTCACTGCACACGGCCCCCACCATTGCACACGGCCCCACTCACTGCACACAGCCCCCACCATTGCACACAGCCCCACTCACTGCACACGGCCCCCACCATTGCACACAGCCCCACTCACTGCACACGGCCCCCACTCTCTGCACACGGCCCCTTCCCCCCAATTGCACCCGGCCCTACCCATTGCACACGGCCCCTTCCCCACAACTGCACACGGCCCCAAGCCCACACTGCACACGGCCCCACCGCAGGACAAGAGGAAATGGCCTCAGGTTGCACTTGGGATGTTAAAGTTGGATATTAGGAAAAGCTTCTACGTGGAAAGAGTGGTGAAGCCTTGGAGCAGGCTGCCGGGAAGTGGTGGAGTCACCATCCCTTGCGGTGTTCAAGAACGGTGCCCTTGAGGCTCTTAGGGACATGGTTCAGCAGCCATGATGGTCATGACTTCATGGTTGGATTCGACAAACTTCAAGGTCTTTTCCAATCATAATGATCCTTATGGCACTGAGTCCTCACTCTCTAGCAATCAAATATTATTACTGACACTGCTGAACTCTCACAGAATCTGGAAACATTGTTACAGGGATAACTTAGAGGATTCACTGAATTTCCATCTTATCCTTTGATCCCAGGTTTCTATTCTGCAACCCATGCCAAACCTACCTCTATTCTTGACATGCCCTATGAACCCTGTATATATTTCCCTCTGTGTCTTCTCACAAAACAATGTCATAATATGACCCAGTCCTTAAAAGACAATAACATTTTAGATGCAATTCAGTGTCCTACTACTGCAGCTGCTTCAATAGCCCTTCCTTAATCTATTAAGAAAAACACTACTAAAAGATGCAGGCAGGAAAATATGCAAATATATATTTCACAGATATGCACAGATCTTAACAATCTTGCAAGATGAAGAGAAACCTGACTTACAGCATGAGCATCCATCCTGTCTCTCAACTTGAAGCCAAGATATACCAAGAGAACGGGCCATGTTAAAGTTAACCCCATCTAGGCTTTGCTGTCCCTCTCTAAGGGCAGAGAATTCAGTGACATTTGGAAAGGGCAGCTACTTGCACACCATGCATTTTTCAGTAGCATCCATTTCAAAGCGATATCATTACACGAACGAGCTCTACCCACTGCTCTGGGAAGTGCTTTGCCTGGCCAGGTTTTGGTTGTTGTTTTCTGCTCTGCAAATTACTGCAGAGCACAAAGCTCTGGATAACGTGCGGTTCTGGACCTGCTGCTGCTTTCACGTGAAAGCTGTCACTATAAAAACAAGCGGCACAGGGCCTCATGGCACTTACCTTCATAAAACACTCAGTGTCACAGAACGAATACCAGCAGCCCCATTATCAAATAACTCCAAGCTTGAGCAGGAAAAATAAGAAAAAATGCATCTCAGTGTGAGATGCAGCAAATGGCAAGAAATTAATGTTCACAGCTCATCTTCAGAACACCAGATATATACCTAACCAGTGAAAATCCAAACATCCTACCATAACTACACAGACAACACCTGAAATCAGCACCTGTTTTATGCAACAACGTAAATGCATCCATAATCCCTAAAAGATCTTACCTTATAGCTTCCAGAATCTGGTCTTTAGCTCCAGAGCTTTTTAAAGACTGCTCGAATTTCACATATGTAGAGTTATCTACAGAACAAAAAAGAAAACAGCTGTAAATATACAGAAATCCAAGGAAAAGGCAATTTTCCCAAATGCATGCACATTTCATATGCAACACAGAAACTTTCTTTTCAACGTATCCTGTAGCAAAAAAAAAAAAAAAAAAGAGAGTATTTCAGTTTCTTTACCGTATTGCTATGGATATTCAGCCTAATTTGCTTTCCTTTTAAAAATGTATATCTCTGGAAAGCAGAAGACCTCAGAAGATGAGTAACTGATTATCTTGAGATATCCTGAGGTAATCAACCCATTTAACAGTGGCCTTGGTTCTGTTTAGTGGGAGCTCATCTATCCTGTCAGCGGTTCATTTTAGTCCATTGGCAACTTGTTAGCCATCAATCTTGCTTAATTATTCCTAGCTAAAAACAAATTGTTGACTTGGCATTAAACAAAATTCAGCTAACAAATCTTCCATGAAATTAAACGCATTTATCCCTTTGTTTGTTAACTGAAGCATCAGTGTTGCTTTTTTTTCCCGTATATCCGTGTAAGATTTCAGTTATTATTCTAAGCAAATGAATTCAGCCCCAAAATAGAAACAGCCATTAAAAGATAATGCCACAGGATAACTTTTTGCTTCCAGTTCTGTCTATATATAAGCTTAAGATCTTCATGATACTCCAATCAAGCTGAAGTAAAATGCTTTCCAAGTCCAATTCTGTGCTGTATAAGTCATTATAAATTGGGGAGGGGGTAAAGGGGAACAACCTTGTGGCTCTGAATTAAAAGGAGATTCACAAAGGAAAGAAAAGGGCAGTCAGAGGCCACTGTGTTTACCTGGAATGCCCCAAGCAAAACCTACAAGGAAAAATAAAGCCCCCAAATGCAGCAGCACTGTCTGTGGGTCACGGTATCAAAGGGGAAAGAATCATTCTTCCCTGCGCCAGCTCCCTAATGGGGCTGTTTTGCCAAGAGCACAGACAGGATTATGATGATCGCCTCCAGGAGGAGGCTTCCTGCACGTCTCCCGTTTAACCTTAACCCTGTTAGGAGAAATCGCTGCTGTTGGGCAGACCGTGGCGATGGGAAACGCTGCTCTGTCCACAGAGCCTTTCGCTTCGCAATTAGCGAGCCCAACACGGGGCTCCTCTGACGCCCCCGTCAGCGGGGGTTATAGAGGCTCTGTGAAAGCAGCCGGGGGGCCAAAGCTTCCCTACCCCTCAACAGCCACAATGGACCCCCGGACATGTTCCCTCGTGGGGTGAATTCTCTTCTTCCATCAAGGCTGTATGGAGAGGGATGGAGGCAGCGCAGGGCAGCTGGTAGGGCAGAACCCAGGCTTTGCTCACAGAGCAGTTGATTGCCCCAGAGTAGGTGATCCAGTTGATCGCCCAGCTTTGCCCAAGAGTAGCTGATCCTCTTTACTTCTACCTGGCTGTAAAATGAGAGCCCCACAGCAAGGCCCTGGCTTCCTCTCCTCATCGTTGTGCTGCACGTAGCAGAGGCCATTCTGTTCCCGGACGTCCAGGGTGACTCCTTCAAATGCCAGAACCAAGTCAAGAGCCGTGGTCAGGAGGACAAATGCACAGGCACCTCGACACGAGCCAGCACTGAGGGACACGTCCTGCCTTCGCTCCCATCGAGACCATCTCTCATCTCACCACTTGGCCCTCAGGGATAACGTGACCTACCAAAATGTCAACTTCGTAGCAAAATGTTTTTGAATCAAAACGCTCTGCCCAGATTCAGTAAATCCTGCCAACTCTGAGAAGTGACGTTAACAGAGAAGGTGGGTGGCCAGTGACATCCTGTTTGTCAGGGACTCTGTGTATGGTCATGCAGGGAACTCCGAGCCAGCCTGTCCCTTCCTGCTCTCGCTTTTCCCCTCAGGTCCTGGCAGAGAGGCAGGCCTGTCTGTGGTCCTGGCAGGACAGTAAATGAGGTGCTGCAGCACTAGGGCTCTATTCGCTACATGAGCTAGCTAGGTAGGCATTGGAAGCACGGACTTGCATTGTAAAACCACATCTGCCACCAGACAAATGCGGTAAATGATGGAAAGGCAGAGGAAGCAGCTGGTGGGACAGGGATGGGGTGCTGCGTGGCTGACGCGGTGCTCTGGGACTGTGATGGCAGCACCAGCAAGGAGCAGCCACAGGAGGAGGCCCCCAGCCAGGAGCTTCTCTTGCCTCCTCCAGGGAAGGCACTCGCTTCAGTGGGTATTTTCAGCAGGGAAAACACTTTCCAAGTGGTTTTCAGTTTTCTTGATGTTTAGGAATAAAAGTGCCAGTGGCCTTCCCAGCTGCCCCCCTCCCAGTGACCTGTGTCCAGCCCTTCACACTGGCACCGACCCTTTGCTTCCCTGAAATCAAGCGGAGGCCGGTAGCCTCGCTGCCACGCTGCAGGTGACCCCACGGGAGGGGTGTCAAGCTGAGGGTGCTGCTGAGCCCTGCGCCCTCCCAAATCTTGAATAAAAGCTAACGCAGGCAGCACCCTGCAGGCCACAGTGACCGCGCGAGCAGCGAGATGGAGGAGGGCACAGTTTTGTGAGAAAGCAACAAAACCAGAGCAAGTATCTCTTGGTTGTGTCGGTACTAGGGCTCCCCACGAAAGAGCAGGTTATCAGGACTGAATCGCAGAGGGTAATGGACACGTCATTGAGAGCATCTGCTAGTTTTCCATAGAGGAAACCCAAAGCAAACATGAATAAATCATGTTGAAAGCATGGAGGGAAGGCAGAGTGCTCAGGAATTAACAAGGGAAAAGTGGCTGCCAAGAGAAATAAGCACCACATCCTCGTAAGCAGAAACACTGAGGAGGGACAGCAGGAGCCTCTCCAGAGCTGTCGAGAAAGCAGCCCTTTCTGCGGGCTTTGGGAGGCAGGAAAACAAGAACCAGCAGAGATCTCCATTCCTAGGGGTTTCCCCCTCACGTGGACTCCGAGGACCAAACACAATTCATTAAGATACCAGGGTTTCCTCATTGCCACAAAAATTTATAACTGCAGATTGTTTCTGTGGGTGCCGTGATTCTCACGTGGTGCCACACACACTTCTCGTTTACCGCTGCTACAAGCGGACTTGGCCACTGTTTCCCATTAAAAGATACAGTTTTCAGAAGCAGCCTCGGTTCGAGCATTTTCTAATTTACCTCTTGAATTTAGACCATTAATATGGGCACTTGCTCTAAGGAAAGGCTGGACTGGAATTTCTCAGGGAATTCAAGGACCCATCCAGCGTGAATCCAGCCTACAGGAGGCGGGGGAAGGCTGAGTGTCCGGTTCCACGGCCGATCCCACAGCAGGGCTTTGGTGCCGTTCCGTGTGGATGGCAGCCCTGGACTGGGGAGTCATTCTTGACCAGCCCGTGGCTTCTGCATCAAAATTCAACATTTGGGGTTTCTCCTCTTGTGAAGGCAGCAGCACTGAAGGCTGCCAAAGGGTGAAGAGGGGGTGGCTTGGGGACTCCTGCAGCAGCCAGGGGTGCCCGTGGCAGCGGCACCTGCAGTTCAGGGCTCCCTGCAGCCAGGAACGCGCTGCAGTGGATGCTCTGCATGAATTCCTGCTTGGCAAACACAGTCGTGATTGGTCATCCACTCTCTTCTGGATGCTTCTCAGATATTCTTGGTATCTGTCCCTGTGTGAACACTTCAAGACATCACCTCAGGTAAGTATGTAAATACAGGTATCTTCAGGTATGTAAATACAGGTATCTTCATGCAAAAGATGATCCTGTTCCTCGCTAGAGTTTTATGACTTCAAGAGCATCAGAAACAACAGACCTGGGGCACCCCAAGTCGCTGGGATGTTTCTCTAAGTAGTAGCGTAGCTGACCTATTTCCCCAATCATCCTCTAGAGTCAATGGGAGTTAAGAACATCACTAGTTACAAAGAAATTTGTAACTAGCAACAAAGAAATTTGTTTGTCCAGCAAAACGGCACTGAACAGATCCTGCCCATTCTGTGCCACCGTTAGTGACCTTCACTTGTGGCTTGTTTCAGTTTTCCTGTTGCTTCCCTCCCTCAGAGGAGCAAAGTCAGCATCTCTGGCCACCCTGGGCGGACCCCGAGCGATGGCAGCAGCCTCCGGCCAGCCTGGACGCTGGGCCCACACAAACTGCAGCCCCTCGGGGTGCTGAGCGCCCGCTGCCCCCGGCTGCTGCCCCCACAGCTGCTGCAGCGACTGGTGTGGACAAGGGCAGAGCCCTGAGCCCCTGCAGGCCCTTCCGCACCGAGGCTTGTGCTTGTGTTCGCTGTGAGTCAGTCCCTGAATGCACAGACTCTCGACCATCCATCAGACAGCACTCTGGGTACAGCCGACTAGTATTATTTTTTTTAACCAGGACAGATATTTCTGAGGTAGAAAAGCAAAACTGCCAGGGGGAAAAAAAAACAATATAAAATTAAGCACAGAGATCTGCATGACAGGTAGCGTGACTTCTTAGAAACCTTTAATTGCCTTTCAGCATTTGCTGCCAGTGTTTTCATGTACCCAGCCAAGCTCTCAAAGATTTCCCTCTTGAATCCCCTTCCAGAGCACAGCATCTCCCTGCTCCCCTATCCAGGGACTCTCCCTTTCATCAGCAGGCCTGTTTGCAGTGGGCAAAGCTAAGCTGCACAAATCAAATATAAGCACAAACACAGGTCCTAAGTTAAGGTTTTACCAGTTCTGATGCTGCCTGAACTGTATGTGAAACCGGAAGAATTGAAGAGCTGCAGATTGAGCCTAAGAGCGAAGTGGCACTTGAGAGGTACAACAGGCTGGCTCGTCTCATGCTGGGAGTCAGAATTACTTGGAAGCAGGCTGGAAACAAACAAACAAACAAGTTTTTTTTTCCGTCTATGCAGTAGATACCTAATTCCAGAGCTTTCAATAATTGAATGTTCAAGAAGCCAAGTTATAAATAGTCTGAACAAGAAATCAGCTCCATTCATCGTGGGCATATATTTATCAGGATGCTCTAGCCACAGTCTCCCAGTTGGCAAAATGGTACCAAGGAGACTGCCAGGGGATGGGAAGGAGAACGTGTGGAAATGATTTCCAGCATACTTGATTTCAGGCACTCCCTTCCTGAGCTTTCCCCAAGTTGAGACTCTCTACCAGGCCAGATGAACTTTGGGACTGACTGAGAAGGGCCGCCCTAACATAATTCCAGCTACTTTGGATGCTTTTGGAAGTTGTAAGTAGAAAGCATGGCTTGGAATGCAGTAAAGCTGCATTAACCTTAAAGGAGAGCTTGCTTTGGATCAGGGCCCTTGGAAGCAGCAGAAGGATGCACCCCTGGAAGCATCCTTCAAACTGCCCTTGTTAAGAGCTCTTCTCATATGCAGATCCCTTTCTGTAGGAAAAGCTGACAAACATTTTTTAAAAAAATGAGTTTTCTCCTTTTCTGAGCAGCTGATTGGAGTTTTCAAACAAAACCTGTACTCTCTTTAAGAGATTTTTACTTTGTCTTATCAAAACTCACTTTTTGTCACGAAAAACACAGCAGCAGCAGAACAGTCTGTTTCTCCTGCAGGAGAGAATACAGCCCAGGTCTCCTCCTCTTCCACAGCCAGCCAGGCTTGTTCACATTCAGCAAACAAGCAGATAATAGCCACGGGGAGATAGCAGAGAAAACACAGATTATGAAAAACATTATCAAGAAAAAAGGATGGGCAAATATCAAGAATAGAGAAGGCAAATAAGCTAAAAATCAGAAATACAACTAATGCCATTCAAGACAAATATTAGCTGGGCTTAATGCCAGTTGGACGAATAAGGTCAACATTCAGCAAAGCGGATGGAGACCATCCCGTGTCCGTGCTCCAGGGAGGAGGCACAAGACTCCTTTGGAGTTCTGTTCTGCTGGAACAGGACTTGGCAGGAGAGAGGGTGAGAAAAACTTGTTGACAATAATTCTGATGAACGGAACACGCTAAACAAGAATAAAACCACCAGGCAGCTACACAAGCCCTTCACATGAAGCCAAATAGCTCTTTGCATGGGGTGACTGGGGGACTGTAAAAGTTATGAAGTAAAATTAAAATGGTATGAAAAAGCCCCAGTGTTGTTAAGCAAATTAAACACCAGTGGGAAAGAAAGGAAGAAAAACACGTGGGGAAAACTCTGAAGGAGCACCTCAGATTTACAAGAAGAAACAGAAGTCTCATTTGCTGCCATAGTGAGCATGGCTGTGTTCCTGAATTGCTCTGCAGACAGTGGTGGATTAAGCCTGGAAAGAGGGATGGGGTAGAGCCACCGTTTTATTTATAACCTTCTGATAATAGAGTTGATCGATGCGAGTGCATTAAGTCACGCACACTGTGGATACGATCGGTTCCTATCGCCACTCTCAGATTTCCACTTTGGTCACCGAGGTTTTACTAGAAAAAAAAAATGATCATCACATTCAGCCTCTTAAATAGCATTTCTTTCTGTGTGTTCGATATGGACTATTTAGAGTGTTAATGTTTAAGCTCAATACATTTTGGCAGCTCTGCTCAGAATAATTTCCAGTGTGAAACCCTAATAGAAAAATAAGCCTTTTAGGCTGCATTAAGCAGTCCCAACCAAGAAGGCACACGGCTCATCCTGGCTGTACAGCTTGTGCATGACAGAGCGTACACTTTGTGTACAACGCACTGACAGGCACCACTAAAATTCATTTGAAACAATTTACCTGCCTCATCTTTTGTGATCCTAAGGAGTAAGATTCCTTACTGTTAAGTTTAAGACCATTGCAGCCAGCACACAAACCTGTGCGCTCCATCACTTGAGGCAAGAGACTTCTATTTTAACCTCGGGGCTGTCCCTCACGCTGTCATTTACCGCCTTGCGCCTCCAGCTGGCGGATGCCACGCAGGAATCCCCCTGTGGAATGCAGCCTCCCGGGGCTGCCGCGGCTGTGAGCTGCTCCAGGGTGCCTGGATTTCCCCGGCACCGGCTGGGGTCCCTCCGGAACGCGAGGGCTGCTGCCTGTTCTGCCAGGGCTGCCTCAGGGCCGCCCAGCGCCTGCCCTCCGCTTCCACCCCTGCTCCTCTCCCACGGCTGGTGGGCAGTAACACTGACGTTTCTGAAGCAGATGAAAATGTCTCTCCTGTCTTTGCTGCCAGAGGAACAAACTAAGAGGCTGAAGGCACAGACACCCTCACTGACATGGAACTTGTAGTATAGATGGGATCTGTCTGCTCTTCCCATCTCCTCTAGTACCTCCTCCCCTTTCCTTCTATTCCCTCATCCCCACTTCTGCCAAAACCCTCAGCCACAGATTTCTGTGCCTGGCTCACACATCCCCTCAGGACTTCTCCCCAGTGCAGGGAAAACTGCTTCTCTTCTGGCTCTCCAGGCTATTTTGTTTTTCTTCCACATTTTTCCCTTTCTCTCAGTTTTGATTTCTTGGCCTGAGCACCAAGTCAAAGGATCCAAAATTGCTGCACTTAAACCTAGGCTTTGCACTGGACTCCTAGCTGAACTTAGGCAGGGCTGGTGGCCTTCCCTAATTCTTGCGTCTGTATGGAAGGTTTAATAAAATCTGCTGTTCTTTTTCAAGTGCTTTATAACTTAGGAATAAGAAGTGTTCCGTGACAACTATGAACCCTAGTGAACTTATCATTCCTCCTCTTGGTGCATACACCCACATGCTCTGGGGCACCACAGTCACGCACAGACACCAAGGAACAGAGGCATCAACTTGGACCAAAAACTAAAAATGTAGTAATTGTAGACAGCTGGTGACAAAGACTCTGTCACTTTGGACACTCTTGCAATGCCCAAGGTGCTGTTCAAGGCACGTATCTCTGGTGAGGACCCTGCACAAGATTTTTTCCAGGGAAACTCCAAAGCCTCCAGGTATTGCCCAGAGCTCAGCAAGGTGCCGGAGGAGGGTGCGTTTGGATGGGCACATCAGCCCTGCCTCTGCAAAGCCATCTCTTCCAGAGCTGGAGCACTGCAGGGGGACAAATTACCGTGTCCAAGGAGAAAATGCCTTCAGTGCATGCAGTGAAATGTCTGCACACACCCGCTGATTCTGCAGAGCTGACACACTGCAACACAAGAAGTGCTATTCTGGCTGGTAAAAACCAGAAGATATTGCTAGTTTGTTCAACAAGTGCAGAAAACCTCCAAGTTCCACACATTCCTGATATGCATCACGTATGCATATGCACTGCACATATGCAGCATATTTTTGTTTTGTAACAAACGTTTTCATTAGCTTTACCTTGTCCTGCACACCCCGTGCTTTCCTTCACGCCGACAGTCACAGCTGAACTTCGGAAAGTCTTTAAGACGGGTTCCTCACCTTTAAATCTGTGGTATTTCCTTTAGGCCTTTTCTCACAGAAAATTTATGACAAATCACATTTTTTTTCCTTGTGTACTCATTGGACGTGTGTCTGGATGTAAGTATTTATTGCCTATTCTTTTTGATCTGCCACGTCACAAATGCCATAACCATCAAACACTTTTCAGCACGCGTGGCCGCAGGCAGCTCAGCCATGGTCATGAACCCAGCCTGGCTGGTTAGTCCCTGAAGGGCCCTTTGCTAGAAGGTGCTTCACTCTCGTCCAGCAAGAGCTCCCTGCTTGAGGCTTCAGCACCATGAATGCTTCCCAGCACTGCCTGTCTCCACCAGCTTCAGATGGGCCAGCACTCAGCTATCCAAGCTGACATGCAAAGCGTTCTCAGCTCATTCACACCATGGAAGCACGGAGTCCTCCAACTCCCTGTATTTAGACTCAAAATAGTCATTGAGACTGAAGAAGGCAGGATGAGGAGCACAAAGCTCCTTTCTGTTCCACCGTGATTAGCATCCTGCCAGGAGGTCAGTCTTCCTTCTCCCAAGCAAGCACCACAGTTACTCAGCTAGAAATATATCTAGTCCCAAGAGAGGGGGCTGGATTTGTGTTTGTTTTCACCCTGCCTGCCGTATTGTGTCAATAGCTACACATCCTGAGGAGGAGGGACACTCAGTTTAGGTCCTCTTTCTAAGAATTAAATCACAAACAACTTCTGAAATAGCTGAAACCATTTGCAAACTAGTAGCAGGAATACAAGCCAAAACAAACCAAGGGCAGCCCAACTGCTCGCGTAAACATCGCTTGATGGCAACTGAAGAGAAAAACTTCAGGCTCGGGCTGTAACAGCTACGTCTGACCCAGAGCACAGTCAGAACTTGTTCAGCTTTTGCTGCAGAAGCCCATGTGGATGGTGGCAAATAGTAGATGTTCCCCACCTGCCTCTTCCTAAAAAACAAATAAAATAATTCGTTATTGACAAATTAACACTTGTACTGTTGCTACAAGTATGCATACATTTGTTTGGTAATGTTTCACGTCAGAATGTTTCGTATCAGGGCTCACAAGACTGACCACCAGCTGGGAATCCCACTGCCCACATTCCACAGGGATCCACTCCGGCAGGGTGCCAACAAACGGCGCTGAATTCAGCCTGAATGTGACTAATGAATAATTCTCGTCTTGTCTTCCGCCCCGAAGGCTTTGCCCAAGCGAACTTGGTGAACAGCCTCAGAGCCTGTTGTGCATTAACAAATAATGAAATAATGGAGAGGGATTCGTATGTGCCACTCAGACACTTGTGACTGAAGATGAAGAAGGAGGCAGCAAAGAGAGAGATGGAGGAGGAAGCAGCAAAGAGAGCTCTAACAAACAGCATTTCCTTCAAGAAAGCGGCTAACAAGTTCACGGAATCGTTCTGCCATGGGAGGTATGAGATGCTTTGGGAAGCCCAGCAAGACTTAAGTTATTCCACAAAACTGGGACCTAAGGCACCACCTGATCAGTATAGTAAGAGCAGAGCCAAGAGGGGCATGGAGGAGAAAGGCTTTCATGGGCACACAGCTCACTGCCCCGGCACAGCGCCTGCCTGCAAAACCAGCAAACTCGGCCTAACACAAAACTGAGGGGATGCCAAAGGCCAGGTGAGGCCAAGGGCTCGGCTGTTATTGCTGTAACGACCTGTGCTCAGGCCTGTGGGGAGCCACCGGGGTGCCCGGCCACTTCCCAGCGCCAAAGATCCAACCTCGAGGGGAACAAATGGACGGAGGAGGAGAAGACACCAACTGAGATGCAGCAACATCTGTGGAGGAAAATAAGCCCTACAATATTTGTGCTTGCAGAGAGTGGCAAATACAGGAGTTTTCAAAGAACAGATCTCGTGGAAACTACGCAATTCAGTAACAGAGAGGCAACAGGAGGCTTTACAAAACGTTTAGAAGAACACAGATCTGAAAAATCTACCCAAGGCATCAAAATTAACATGTACAAAGTTGTCCATCATCTGAAAACAAAAGAGCAGTGGTAGGAACTAAGGGTGAGGGATGGTTCTGAAGCCCTGGATCTTTGCACAGTTTAGGAACTAGAAAGATAGAGACAAAAAAGGAAGATAAAGAATCAGGTAAACAAGCACTAAATGTTAGCGGTAGGAGAACTGAATAATGAGAAAAATAGGTATGCTTTTCTAAAGAGGTTAATAATAGAGCATATGACTCAGACTTAAAAAAAGCTAATATTCTCCCTGATCTTATTCTGCCCCCCCCCCTTTTAATTTTCCTCCTCAACTCTTCTTAACAAAAATAAAATATTTGGACAATTTTGTTAAACTGTATAGTACTTTATAAGCAACATAATAACTACAGTGTAAGGAAAATCTAAGAAAATATTGGGATAAAGAATAAGCTGCCTCACATGCAATCCCCTCTGGGGAAGCACATTTCTCCAAGCACCACTGCTGATTTTATATCCCGGTTTCTGTTGCAGAGCATCGAGGCCGGGGATCGCAGCACCCTCTGCTCACACCATGCAGTTGCCTCGGAACAAGATGGATTTCCTGCTGATAGGGAGCTCGAGGAAATTGCCCTTCGCGTGTTCCCGCAGGCTGGAGGCCAGAAGGAAATTAAAGATCCATTGGCCAACTCTGCTGCTATGCAGGAGCGGTGCCTGAGGAACCCGGCTCACCATCCTTGCCATGTTGGGGCAGCCGCTCTGCAAATGAAAATTAATAAGATTTGGACTGAGAGGAGCAGGGATTAACAGTGTTTCATCCCTGGGAGCGGCTCTCAGCTGCCAAGGGTGCCAGGGCACAAACCTGGCTGAGGACCAGGCTGCCCAAATTGCCCAACACAGCTCCCACCTTGCAGATGAGGAAGGGAAATCACTGCAGCTCCCTGAGAAATGCAACTGCCAGCGCTCACAGAACAAGAGATTTCCTAAGGGTGCCGAGTCAGAGCTTCCCAACTGCTGATCTTACCTGGGCAGGGGAAGGAGAGGGGGTGAGAAGGAAGGGCAAGGTCTGTCTTCTCTAAGCGCAATTTTCATAAAGAGAAAACCAAATCTTTCCGTGTATGACTAGGCAATCTGTACACAGCTCTGAAAAGCCTGGCATTAAAGCAGCCGGCTGTGTCGAAGCAGCCCAGGCAGCAAAGCCCTAAATCACAGCCCCACTCAGAACCCGGGCCGGGGGGCCAGGCTCCTGCGCCCCAACACCCATTGAGCCCCCCACACTCTGCCCTTCACTGCCTCTCCCCATTGCCACAGCACAGGGAGAGGGGCCCTTGTGCACAGGGCTCCTCTGCCTACATGGGGAACTTCTCCAACAGATATTTGGGCTCCTCTGGAATCAACTAGACTTCGTTTTCTTTGCAGTCGCTTGAATTTCCCCTTGCAGGTGCAATTTGGCAGCTGTCCAGGAGCTGGCTTGATTCTCAAGCACATCCCCCATGGGATTCCAGCATCTCTAATGGATCCTTGCTAGACCTGCCATTGGGACACCAAATTCAGGAACCAAAGCAGGAGTTAGATGGTTCTATATGGCTATGCATCATTCACTTGCTGCTCTGGCACCTCAGTGATCCCCACAGTGAAACACATAAAACTGTAAAGGAGACTTAGGTCCCCAAAAATTACTTCCCTCTTGTTATTTTAGCCCCCGTGGTAACGGCACCAAAACACCCTCCTGCACAGGCTGCACCTACCCACATGCCTGTAGACACCTGTGCATGGAGCACACCGCCTCCGACTGCGGAAACGCTGCTCCCTGCGGGGCCAGGAATAACATCCCCCCGACCTGCAGGGAGAGGGGGAATCCTCCTGCCCAGCCCAGAGATGGTTCTCTGCAGAACCCAGCGCTTGGGCAGCTGCTCTTCCTCATATGGAGATGGAAATTCCTGTAGGAAGGTGAAAAGGTGAAAACCTTACACCCATTGTCCCTTGTCCTGTCACTGGCCACCACTGAGAAGAGCTTGGCCCCTTCCTCCCAACATTCAGCCGTCAGCTATTGGTGCACATTGATCAGATCCCTTCTTATACATGTTGAACAGATCTCCTCTCAGCCTTCTCTTCTCCAGGCTAAACAGGCCCAACTCAGTCTCTCCTCATACGAGAGATGCTCCAGTCCCATAATCATCTTTGTTGCTCCCCGCTAGGCCCTCTCTAGAAGCTCCACATCCCTCATACTGGGGAGCCCAGAAATTCAGTATTGAAAGGTTTCTAAACCAGCAGCCTCCCTGCATAAATGTCTCGGGACTGTCTTCAGAGACCTCAGTTAGCCAGAAGACAACAGACAGGAGCAACCTCTTCTGTCAGAGGCTGCAAGATGATTTCCTAGGTGGATGGCTAATTCACCAAAAGACAGGGAGCACGGGCCGGCTATCTGAGGTGTTGAGCACTGAGGAGGGCACTCGTGCCAACAGCCTCCAAGAACCCTCTCTGCACGCTGGAAACGTCTTGCAAACTGGTTGCTAGGTGCTCTGCTCCTTGACATTTAGATGCCTGAGCAAACACACATCTGCTGTTTAGCAAAACGTCACAATAAATGTCATTTTTGAACATTGTCTGCTACAGCTCTGAGCAGCTTGTGAGCCAAACATGAGAGCACCATTTCAGTTCTTGGGAGCGAGCCCTGTTACAAGGCAGCCACACACAGGCTGTGCCTTAAAACGCTGCTGCAGCTAGTCCAAGCCTATGCTCCACTGCCAGCAATACCTGTGTTTGAAGCCTGAGCCAAAATAGATGCCTGTGTCAGTTACCTCCTCTTATTCCAGCACCTCTCTGTAATGCAAGCTGGAAATAAGCAGGTGAAAAAGCTCAAGCGACCTCTTACATAAGCTCAAGAGAAGGGTTACTGGATCTTTTAGTAGACACGATCCTGGACCTTACAACTAAGAGGTGTGTGTGATCTTTGCTGTAGCAAAAAAGACTCCAAGCAGACTCTCACACACACCATGGCCACCTCCCAAGAGCTGTTAAAGAAAAAACCATCAGTGCCGGCTTGGCTCGACTTCAGCATCCCACACCTCCTGCAACACTCAGTGTCAAACCAGGGGCTGATCAGGTCTGAATTTAGGGAAATTGCAGAGAGGCGGCGCAAGGGCTGGATTTGTCAGCAGAAGCCGACTAATCCTACTGCAAGACTATGGCTCTGTATCCTGCCCTACCTTTGCCTGCAGAAGAAGGCTGGAAAGTTTGGGAGGAAAAGCGTGAACTCTGTTAAAGGGAGATGAATGAGCTCAGTGAGGAGCTCCCAACCAACTCCACCCAGGAGCTGCTGGCCAACGTAGCACCCGCTCCGGTTAAAACCAACACGTTTGCCCCACAGCCGCAGGTCGCAGTGTGTTGTAACATCGTTGTCATCGTTGTAACAGTAACAACGATGAAAAACTCCACTTCTGTCACAGCAAATGGCAACAAAGAGATGGTGACGGTGACAGAAAAAAAGGTCATTGACGTGTCTGAAGACGCACGTGTTGAAGGCGGCCACACAGCAGGCTAAGGCAACCCAGAGCCTTAATGTGCAGAGCTCGGCGTTAACTAGAGCTACCCACAGCGAGCAGGGGAGCCCGAGCCACAGCAGCTGCTGCTCGTGCACCTTCCTCCGGGGGCTATTTTTGAAGCGCTGAAGTGTTTCAGGGCCATCTCGGTGTGCTGCTTCTCACAGCGCCCAAGCCATCAGCGCTGAGAGCAACTTGCGGGAGGCTGAGGTGGAGGTGTGTGTTGCCTTTGGGCTAGCAGTTTTTATTACAGGTTTTGATTATTAACTCCGCAGTTTGGGGCACAGGCTGACACAGGAGGGACACCAGGGACTGGAAGCGAAGGCTGGTCCTGAGGGGAAGCCTCTGAGTGACTCGGTGGCTCTGCTCTCACAGAGAGCGGCTGCTCTGGGAGGGCCTTTCACACCACGCTGCTGGGTTTAAACAAGCCTAAGGAAACGCAGCAAAACAAAAGTTAATTTTCTGAAAATAAAGCATTGGGCTTCTGGTTCCTATTTCTACCTTTCATCAGCTTTCTCACATAATTTGTGTCAATTGCTTAATTGACGATGGAAACTTTTGTCTATACAGTATCAGACCAGGACTATATTTCAACTTCAAGCATCAAGAAACATGCGTCTTATTTGGAAAGGAAAGAATGCTGCGAAAATGGTTGCTGGAGTGATCCAAAAGATTTCCTTATTTAGGGAATGGCTGCCAGCTAGTATGAGATATAAGGTCACCTAAAATGAGGACTCCAGCTTGCGAGAGTCGCACTAGGGTCTAAGTTGTACAGGAGCCTGCCTTGAACCAAGACTGTTTTAAGCACTCGCCGTTATTAGGCAGCCTGTTTTAATTCCCTCTGGAGATGGCTCCAATAAACCTCTCGGTTTTGTGTCAGGATACTCCACGTCCTTAAAGAGCAGAACTCCACCTGGGCAGTTAATGTGAGGACTCCCCACCTCCCTCCGCCCAGAAACCACAACCAACCCAAAGCAAACAAAAAAGAGGCCCTTTTACACCCACCTCCACCAACTGCCATAAATCATATGGGTTCTATAAAGCTGGGTTTGCAGACTGGTGGCCCAATCATCACACCAAAGTACATCTATTTTCCCTCCTTTACACCTCCTGAGCACAGGATTTCACAGAAGACAAACCCAGCCCGCACTCCATCTCTTTTAGGCTGCAGTTATGCTCTATTTTTTGCCACATTTTTGTATTATTTTGCAGACCACAAGGTTTTAGAAACCAGGAACACCTTCCTCAAGCTTTGGAATATATTTCAAGAAAAAGACCTTCATTTATTTGAAGATTAGTCCATCACATACACCTTTCCAGCACATTCTCCTTCTGCACTTACGGATTCCAGGGAAGTGGTTTATCCAATTCCCACGTGCAAACCAGGGAGACCCTCAGAAGGCACTGCAGAGCTGACTGCTTGACTGCATTGCAGCCTCCACTATAGAATGGAGAATTAGCTAGGAACACGTTGCAGAGGAAGCCTTATCTTGCAAAAATAAGTAAACAAAACAAAACTGAGATATGGAAGTTAGAAAGCAGTATCTTAAAGCTCTTAATTTAAAAAGGGTTCCCTGGAATAATTTTAGATGAGCTTGCCTACCATGAAGAAGTCAACGATATGGGGGTATCTTACCATTTTAAATAAACATTTTAGGATACGCCAGAAAAATATTTTTCTTTTGCAAGTGTTCTGCTCTAGCAATTTATTTTTCTAATTCACTAAATTAAAACAGAGAGTAGGTCCAATTATCCAAACCTGATTTGGAGCGCAGAGATCACAGTGAGTAATCCTGCTTAAAGAAGCTGTAATCGATGTCTGAGACACTCCCTTATTACCTTATTATCATTACCTTATTTATGGTACGTATTACCAAGCTCTTCACCCCAAACAGTCTTCCAAAGACAGTATCTGCATAAGCAGAGACGTGTGTTATTCCACATGTGCAGCCTCCTGAACAGCACAACACCATGAAACACAATGAAAAGGGAGGAAGAAGCCCCTTTTTGCTGAAGATCTCAAGTGAGCTCTTTGGAAATAAAAGTCCACGTATTTCAGCATGTCTGCAGAACCCTAAGAGGCTTCCTTTACTAGATCAGAGGAGCATAAACAATAAATAGAACATGCTTTATATAGTGAATTGGATGCAATTAAAAAATGTTAAGGAATTCATTGGCTTTGCTGCACAAGTCATTTAGTTTGCTGGGAAAGAGCTTACTGTTAGGTGAAAAGATATAAGAGGCATGGCAGTCCTATAAATCTCTGGAAAAACAATTAAATGTTTTCATGCATTAACCTCAGGCAAGAGGTCCTGCTTATTTCATAAGACTCTGTTTTACCCAGTTATATAGGGGCAAAATACATTCCATTATTTCCAAAAATAAGCTCCTCCTATCATCATCTCAATATCAGAGTCTATATCCTGTCCAGCAACAAGAAAATTAAATGCTATTCTAGAGATACGATGCGCTGCTTAACATCCCTGGTCTCTGGCCTAGATAAACATTAAGCAAAAGCTGGCTGGAAGGGAAGCTGCTGACAAGCCCTGCAGCCAGCTCCCTGCCAGGCAGCACGGGCATAAAGCAGCAGCCTCAGGCAGCTCCCACAGCGACATCCACGAGGGAGAGCAAACGCCCACGCAGAATTTCCCTTCTGAAAAAGCATTAAAAGGTACTTCCCTCGCTGCCTCCAATGCAGAGTATTGCCTTGGCTGCTGGCGCTTCTTGGAGGGATGCGCCCATCCCACGTGCTCCATGTGGTAACCAGGGATGCCCTTGTGAATTCCCTAAGTCCATGCTGGATCTCCAGCCTCACAAGACCCTGCTGGCTGCAGAATTAAATCTGCAAGATGATTTTCTGCTTATTCAGTCAGCAGCCTATATGCAGTCTTAATGGTTGTGCATAGCCTCGGATGTGTTATAACTCTGAGTCTGATACAAGGCATTAATTTTGGATGGAAAATGAAGGATTCAAAATTAAAACGAAGGGTCACGTTTTCAGCGGGCACAGGAGCTCGGTCATGCTGACACACTTCTGCTGTCTCCAGTTCAACACTCTAAGGAAGTGGTCTGCAATCCCTTCAAGTCCACACAGAACTGTCAAACCTGAAGGGAAAAGGAGGAAAAAAGATCAACTCAGGTTTAGTCAACACTGTGAGCGAGTTTTATGGTGACTGATGCACTAGAAATATTACGTATTACATTGAGATTATCTGGCATAACCTAACTACACTCAGCCGAGTTTCCACCAACCACTTTAATTTCCCAGTGATCTAAGAGGCATCAAGCAACTAATTGTGAAACTAGAATCTAGATGTAGCTGAATGGAGATCTACAGGCAAATACTATCTCGTGACCTAAGCATTAATTTAAAAGTGATGCAGCTAAACAGATTAATTTGTTGCACTAGCCCTGCCTTTCTAAACACAGGATATTGGCAGTCTGTAACTTGCCTCCTCTTGGGTGTTCAGGTCTCATCTTTTCAACACGGATCTACAGAAACTGCAGAGATGAGAGGGGTCTCTGAAGTCAAAGGCAGCTTCATGCATAAGTAAAGAGTGTAGGGAGATTTCTCACACATCCTGTCTGTGCAGAACTGCTTTATGCACCATAATGGGGCAAGAGATGACGTGAGGTGGTCACCATGGCCGAGGGGCAGCCCTACATTGAGCAAAATCTGCTCGCATTTGCCAGCAGCAAATCCTCCTCCAAATACTCCTTACGGGAGCAGCATCAAGCTGGATTAAAAGAAACCTTAGCTAATTTGGCTGAAGTGAAATGAGAGGGGAAGCACGGCAGGAGATGGTCCCAAGGCACCATTAGCACATCCAGCACCGAGGAACCACCGTAGGGTTTATCGGAAGGACGCGCTCGGAGAGAGAAGAAAACACAACCCAATTCCTCAGCGACTGCCTTAAACCCTAACAAAGCTGTTGGATGGCCAGATTTCATTACCGGGAATTCTGCTTCCTTCAGTCTTCTCGTGCACCTCTAGGTATGTGGTCCTTTATTCACAAAGGGGATGAAACCTGAAAGTCACTTCATTACTGTTGAGGATTATCAGGAAAAATGCAAAGACTGAGTCCAGAGTAAAATCCAAATCAAAACAGTACCCAATTGTGTAAGAAAAAAGTATTTTTCATTTTTATTTTTTAAAGAGGTGTTGAGCTGCTTTGCTTCTGCTGTTTTGGATGGAAATTGCACTCTTATAAATTGAGAGTGATTATACAAATTCAGCCTACCTAATGCGAGATTGTGGCAGAGTTTGTGGTTACCGACGTTTATGGATACGAGTGGCCCAAGCACAATTCAGCTAAACGTTACACTGGTGCAGCATAAAATTATTTTTCAATCTCATTATTTTAACAGATGATGCTGCAGACCAAAGTGGTGGTGAGTCAGCGCCCTCTTAAGGGCATTTTTGTACAAATAACGTTCCTTGAACGCAGTTAGGTAGCTCTGTAGTTTTATACAGAATGTTTTCCGCAGCCAAAATGGCAGCTTCTGGATTTCCCACCATGCTGTCTCCAAAGTGCTGTGCAATGTTTTGAAACATTGGCTGAGACTATTATCTTAGGGACTTATCTTAAGACTAGTTCTAAGGGAAATCAGCAAGGTACGTGGGATACTGGGTTGGTTAAAAAAAGGTGAAAATACAGGCCAGCGTGTGGTACCAGATCCCTTCCTCTGTCTGGAATTAGTATATTTTCACTTACCTGATTGTAGGTACAGGGAGAATCAACAGACTTACTTTCCGAAGCTCCGTAGCTAGACAACGTTGCTGTATTTTCCTGATCATACAAACGCACTGCAGCCTGAGAGGAAGAGAAAAACCCAGAGTGCCGTTCTGTGCCAGTAACCGAGAGCGAAGCAGCGCGCGTGTCGGACGGGACGCTGCCATCAGATGCCAGGGGAAGGGGTGGCACAGGGAGCCAGGTGCTCTGCAAAGCGCCCCTACCCCTGCAGGGTGCCTAACCTGCCGTGCTACATGATTGCGGTGTAAATCAGGGTGAGGTCCTTACGGGATCAGAAGGACCGCCTTGGCTTTTAGGCCGTCTGCTGGGCAAAGCATGTGTGTCCTTAGAGTAGGATCAGCTGGGATGCTCGTCCGTCTGTCCGCAGCACATCGTAACTAGACACAGGCCGAGGGGGCAACATCGAGTGGTGTAACTGGTCTGTCCGCTCCTTGAATCTCTACGATGATGACCAGCATCTAAACATGGGCTTAGTCTTATGGGATATAGTCTAAAAGAGCATCCACGTGTAAAGTAACATAGCCAGGAGCCTTTGCAGTCATATTTCATAGGGATTTAAAGAGATTGAATCAAAAACCTTCACGGAATCACAGAACGGTTGAGGTTGGAAAGAAGCTCTAGAGATCATCCAGTCCAACCCCTCTGCTCAGCTTCTAAAAATGGATGGCAATTAGCCTGCACTCCCTAATACAAAAGCTTGTCTCTGTAATCACTGGCTATAGAAATAAAATTATTCTTGAAAAGTGTTCCAATTACCTCAAAACAAATCTACCAAAACAGCATCTTTTTGTCAAGATGATGATCAATTCTGCTAGGTAGTAATTCTAAACAAGAGAAAGGCTTTGTAGGAAGAAAGAAATCAATTAAGAGCTGGTCAGGACAACTTGTAGACAAAAAAAGAAAGAAAGAAAACAAAGAGGAGGAAAAGGGTTTGAAGTGCTAATACCTAAGGGTAAATACCTCAGGAACTGGGAGCACGCTGAGGCTCATAGACACCATCATGATGAATCCCCTTCTCGCCTCCCTTTGCAGCAGTCACCCACAGGTATCATCACCTTTCTGCCAGCAGTCCAACAGATTCTCCATGAACACAATTTGAGAACATTGACACCAAGGTCGCTGCTCCCATTTCAGGCCTACAGAGCAGGTCATGGCCTAGGGGCATTTCTCCTTCTGCTGACCCTACCAGCTGGTGTAGGGAGAGGAGCTGCCCTCCCCGGCCGTCCTCACCTTGCTCCCCACACACAGGCACGGGCCGCGCGGCCTCCACCAACGCTGCCACCGCTGGGCCTCACCACACACGACCCGTGAGCGTTACCAACACACTGCAAGCTTTGATAATCCTTCAGATTTGTTCAGGAAGGACTTTCTAGTCCTTTTTTCCACGAGTAAATAAAATCACCTCAGGATAAAGATATTTTCTATTCATCGGTGACATCAGTAGGGATTCACAAGAGCAGCTGTTGAAACAGCCTTCAATACTTATATATACATATATAGACACACACACACACCCCTAAGGGGAGAATGTAGGGTGGATGGGGTCAAACTCTTCTCTGGTGGCCAGTGACAGGACAAGGGACAATGGGTGTAAGTTGAAACCCAGGCAGTTCCAGAGGAACTTCTTCACTGTGAGGGTGACAGAACCCTGGCACAGGCTGTCCAGGGAGGGTGTGGAGTCTCCTTCTCTGGAGATCTCCAAACCGTCCTGGATGCCGCCCTGTGCCCCGGGTGTCCCTGCTGGAGCAGGGCATTGGACCAGATGATCTCTAGAGGTCCCTTCCAACCCCAACCACTCTGTTAATCTGCCACCTAGGAGCTCATACTACCACACACATCCATTCCTTTTGCTTAGGAGACCCAGGAACATTTTACTGCCGCCTGTTATTTCAGGTCTCATCATGACTATTTCAGGATGCAGCCAGAGTGTCACTTAGCCCTTACTGGTTATTATGGGGATGAAGAGGTAGTGGTGACACCTGTGTGTGTCCCGCAGCTCATGCACCTCGTGCTGTCCAAGGCTCCCGGGGCTCCTGCTCACACGATGAAGAGGTTGGTAAACCCACTGTGTGGAAGCAGTGAAACAGAGTCCTCTGAGGTAAACCATGAGTGGACTTTCTGAAACCGGCTGCACCCATCAACAGTTATTAAGGGAGTCTTTTATGGAGGCCTCTTTGTCCAGTTCTAGGACATTGAACAGGAAATAAGATACTGCACTTTTCAATAGAAGTTAGTACGAGAATATAAGCAGTATTAGAAGTACTTTTCTCAAAGGCCTCTGAGTCAGCAGAGCTCTGCTCAAAATCTAAGACGATTCTTTTTCTGCTTGAAGATCAACAGCTCAGGAGCATCTACATTCAAGCACCGTGAGGGTGCCAGAACAGGTAAAAGTGCAGGAGGGGTTGAGTAGTTCATGCGAATCTCCTAATAAAAACACCGTTGCTGTAACAATGGCATATTGGGTGACAGAAAAAGCCAGAAACCCATAACTTGAACAATGACAAACCTGTAGGTTCAGATGTCTTTCTCTAATATGCTACAGCTTATTTACCACAGAAAAAAAAAAAAGCACAGGCTGCCCATAATGCATTTAAAAGCAGCTATTTTCTTTGCCACTCCTCACCCTTGTCACCCAAATTCTGACCCAAGTATTTCATGAAGTATCTTTATGGGATGAGCACCAGGTAACTGGCCTGGGGCACTGCAAGACAAGGAAAAGGCTGAAACGGGATAGCTCTTTAAAGGGACACTAGTATCCGGAGCCATTTGCAAAGCAAAATTTTAATCACCTACAAGCCACTGCGTGGAAGAATTGCCCCTCGGTATAAAGCACGAGAACATGCTGGTAAAAGCCTCCCCTTGCGGGCAGAATTACCACAGTTCTTTATTTCCCTGCAGTTCCCACCACTGTTATTATTCCTCGGGTGCATCTGGCTGAGCCCTGCAGCTGCTTCCTGACAGGCTGCAGCAGAGCCTTTCATTTCTGACATGAGAAATTTTCTTACAAGGGCCTTTTAATTGATTTTCAAGGCTTCCCATGGCTGAGAGGCTGCTTTTTGGCCATGGCCCAGCGTACTTAATCAGTCTTCTCCCTGCAAGGATATTCAGGATGGCACAGAGGTTTAAATAAGCTACTCCTTGGGTTTCCGCTGAACACTCCTCGCAGCCATAGAAACGGTAACTTCCACGTGTGTCTCATGCCTGTGAAACCAGTTTCCCTCTGGCATTTGGGGACACTCCATCGTGCATCTCTAGCACTAACAGAGCTGGACAGCAGGACACTGGTGGATGGTAAGAGACTGGGGTAACTGCTGCCCCTTAGGCAGTGCTCACAAGAAGGACAGGCAGCAGCAAGGGCAGGCAGCACCCGGTCGCATCTGCTCCTGGGCCAGGTCCCTCTTTGATGGGAACAGCTCCTCAAAGGCCAGGACGCTCTGAAGGGACCCTCCTAAGGGTCTCACTGTGGCTCTTCACTCCAAATACACCGGGGCTGATGGGCTACCCTCTCCTGGCACAGGAATTCAAGTCTCTTGCATTGGACAACGGGCCCGGCAGCTGTTTTTAAGACCAGTCCAACAGCACTAACGCCGCTGGGCTGGGTTAACTCACAGAGCAGAGCACGAGCAGCCGCCCATTCCCGGGTCTTCCTCCCTGCACAAAAGGCATGAGGAGGTGCCCAGGACAGCCCAGCCCTTCTCTAGGCTCAGCTCACCATACTCGGGCACCAGGCTCTAGGACTGACCTGAAGAATTCCTATTACAATGAGAGGAAGAAAATCCCATAAAAATCTTCCAGCAAAGCTGTGTTCTGTGCTAGATTAAGCACAGGCACAACCTATAGATCACAGCTGTAAATTCAGATAACAGTAGCAAGTACTTGGTCTTTCTGGAAAAGCTTCTGGCTTGGAATAAATTTTATCAAGGAAGCCCCTTGCTAAATGTCTTCCTCTGCAAACAGCAACAGGTCAGAGGAGTTTGGGTTTCTTATGTCATTTGCTTGCTCTATTTGGTCACTCTCCATAGGTGACTCTTAGGAGTCTGCAGTATGTTATTCTGCTAGAATGCTCTCCTAGAAAACCCTCTGGCTCTCCTCTGGCAAGAGCTCAGTGGGAATCTATATGGGGAGATATAAAAATCCATAGAAATCCTTCTGCACATACATTTAGATGACTCCTCTGATTTTCATCTTATTATGCACAGAGATTCATTCAGTGACGTGAAACAATTTACTGCCAGAGCCAGGACGGTATCCCTTTTTCCAGGTCCCATCCTCAGGACATCTCTTTGCAACTCCAAAGAACACAGTGTTCAGGGGGGCCCCTGCTTTGTGCCCCAGCATCCTTTTCTTAGCTCCTGTTACCGCACTTAGGTTATTTCGTTATTTGTTTTCTTCTTCTTTCCCCCTGGCCCTTACTGTGGTGACAAACACTACCAGGAGCCTGCAGGGGCCAGCTGCGCTATCACAGGCTCACCTTCTTTTTAATCCAGATTTTTGATTCATAAAATTAAGAGCAACGGTGCTTCCTCACAATAAAGCACTGATGCCAGTGTGGGACTCCCAGGACAAGGGGACACCCAGGCACCCACCGGAGCTCGGCCTCTCCTTCGCTGCACCCAGAGGTGGCAACGCAACAAACCTCCCTCGTCCGCCCCCTGCGCCTCCATCTAGGGGTTCAACATCCACCCCACAAATTTCACTCTTCCCCAGGACAAAGCAACCTTCCAAACTCGTTTCAGGCAGCAAAGGAGTCCCTGCACACTCCAGAGCAATTAACACAGGCTAATTACAGATTTACACCCTCATTACCGTGAGGCAAGGTGGAAGACCAGGTGGAACACCAGCTTTCTGGAAATCTTCCTGCAACGATGTAACGTGCAGTTCATGAAGGAGACCAACTACCTGATCGCTACAGAGATGCACTGAGGAATTATTGCTCCTGTACAGAGCTTCCCCAGGGCACACTGCAACATGATGCCTAAAGGAGGAGGCGGGCCCTACGTTTCTGCACATGCTCCCCAAGTTTATATGCACAGCCCCAGTTTTTAATATAAATCCAACCAGATCATAACTGTTTTCACGTGCACTATAGAAGGCTGCCAAGAGACTAAATGAACTGCCATTTGTCACGCCTGCCTCGTTTACACCTGCTCTGTAGGAGCTGGGAGAGCTTTAAAACCTGGGTATTGGGCTTGCTGTAACATGTCAGTCTCTAAACTGCTCTGCTTTTTCTTCCTAAGCGATCTAGGTCTTGGAAACTCAATGGATTCTGGTCTCTCGCTTTCCCTTGCATCTTTAAATGTAATAAAATAACTGGGGAAGGCAACAAGGTCACAACCAACAAATGGATGGTTGGAAACTACTGCTGTATCATTAGCAAACATGGGAAGAACAGCAGGCACGAAGCAACCAGCAAGTAGAAACCTCCTTTCCTTACCTTCTGGGAGCCTCATTGCACTGGTATGAGGACAGAGCAGCGCAAAATCTCCACCTCATACATGTATGAAACACACAACAACAAATATATTCTAACATCAGTGATTCCTCATAGATGTTCCACAGCTTTTGCAATTCTTTACACTAATACTACTTCCAGAAAAAAACCTCCAACTCTCCTGTAATTCCAGCTCTCAGTTCCATTTATTCCCACTTAGTCTTTACACATATATATAATTTATATTATATTAATATATAATTATATGTTAATATTTATAATTATACAAAATTACATATTATATGTATTATATAATATATATAAAGAAAAAAAATTTAAGGTGTTTCTGCTGTAGCGCCAATGCTCATCTTCCAAAGCGCATGCGTGGCACAGAGCAGGGAATGAGGAAGGGGTTTGGTCCCCCTTCTCTGCAATGCACAGCAACATCTAGCAGTGGAAACAATGCTAAATATTATAAGACTGGTGTCTTTTAAATATAATTACACAAGCTGTTAATATCCATACAAAATATTAATGCGTTACTTTTATATAAGAAGCCTGTGTGTTTCCTAAAAAAGCATTAACGGCTTCCTAGGCTTAAGCAGAGTTATACTGTACTGCACAAAATCTGCATTTCCTAACAAGTGTGCAGTGCAGCAGCAGTGCAACGAGGAGGCCTGTACGGCTGAGGCAAGAGGCAGTTCATTTGAGTGTTATTTTTTTCCCAGCTCTCCTATGTCTTGTGCCTCACCTACCCAGTGCCTCCTGGCCTGCTGCCTCCCACCTCCAGTAATGCCTTGACTTCATTTTCCATTGGAGGAGGGATTCCTCAGGGCCTCTTCTCCAGGGGCAGTATTCCTGAAGGGAGCAAGGGGTCCATGTGTGCTGCTTGTGCACGTGAGGATGGTGCAGCCCCTCCTGCTGCTGCCTGGCCCCAGGCAGCACCCCGAGGCTCACGGGGACCCCAGCACTCACACTGCAAGCAGAGGGTCCCTCACGGTGGGTAACTCTAACCCTGGGAAGGCTCCTCCTCGAGGACTTGGACTTGCCTTCCAAAATAAGAGCAGTTACACCCTGAGGAAGCGGCTCTGAGCGGGAGTAACGCCCGCATGCCAGGCCTTGCTGCAGAATGGTGAGTAATGGCACAGTGGACTGAAATGGGCTGGTTTGGGTCGGGAAGAGGAGGTCTCCACTCCCACATCTGCGTATTACATGGCAGCAGCTTCCTGGGAAGCACGGAACAGCCTAACCCCCAGATCCCTCTATGACTGCACATCTTCCTACTCACCTTATGGCACTGCAGCTCCCGTCCAAATTCCATCTTGGAGCGCGTTAACTGCAGCTATTCTGGAAAATGTCAGAACCGCTTCCCATCCTCAACGGCAGCAAGAGAAACACCTGCTCTGCGGGCTGTGCCACAACGACCTGCAGCTACACTCTGCCAAAGAACAACCAGAAATGAATTTAACGCTGTAAAGACGGACTTTTTAACTTGTTTTCCAGTAAAATGAGTATTTGTCATTTAAGGTATCATTTAAGGTCTAGAGGGACACAAAGCTGGATCTGCATTTATCCTGGAGTGAAAAAATGAAGTGGAACAGATATGGATTTTTAACCAGGAAAGTTTTATCTTTTCTAATTTACACCTCAGCTCTACCTTTTGCTTTTACAATATTATTTACACACTAAATGACAAATATACCAAAAATGTAAGACTTTATGAGAACAAACGTTGCTGTGCTTATTACCACATTTTTAGACAAAAATATATCCTCTGAAGAGACTTACCCAATAAAGAAATTCAAAGGGAAAATGTTTTCTTGACAACATATGTATTTACCACAATAAAATCCACATCTGTCACACACACAGAG
>VZSG01000766.1:37976-65828 GCA_013398315.1 Nothoprocta pentlandii | reverse complement strand
TAGTTTTTTCACAGAATCATAGAATCCTTAAGGCTGGAAGGGACCTCCAGAGATCACCTAGTCCAACCCCCCTGCATACACAGGGTCACCCAGAGCATGTGGCACAGGGCTGCGTCCAAGTGGGTTTGGAAGATCTCCAGAGAAGGAGACTCCACAACCTCTCTGGGCAGCCTGTTCCAGGGCACTGGCACCCTCACTGTTAAGAAATTTTTCATTAAGTTCCTGGGGAACTTTTGGTGCTTCAGTTTGTGGCTGTCTCCTCTAGTCCTGTCAGTGGCCACCACTGAAAAGAGGCCGCCCCACCCTCCTCACTCCCTTCCTTGAGGTATTTAGAGACACTGACCAGGTCCCCCCTCAGCCTTCTCTTCCTCAGGCTGAATGAAATGCCTAGAGAGAAGTGTCTGTGAACACCAGCTTCAGGAAAACCACCTGTTACTTACCCGAAAGCTGCACAGCAGAGTGTAGGTTGGAGCAACCTGCACGCAGCTCCAGCCACACGTGGCCCTGCTTTGAGAAACGGGGACAACACGAAGGAAACATCACGAAGGCCATTAGCAACCCAGGCAGGTGCAGCAAGGGGGCACCGTGCTATCCTCTTAATTTGGTATTTAGGAATTATTGTACCACTGCTCAGGACACATCTGCCTAAGGCACAATATTCCCTCCTGCTGTCTTAATTACCATTATGAGAATTTGCATTTTCAGAAAATAACTTTATTCTTTGCAGCACTACGGATCACAAATTCAGAGGATCCTGCACCATTTCCACATTACAAACTAACCATGCACTTTGCTAAGATAATTTCACCAACCTTGTTGCCTCTGGCACAAGAGCTCCTAATCTCTTACTGTCCTGGGGTCTCGTTCTGCTGTGGTACAGTTTGATGCAGTCCACAAAGAGAGAGAAAATTGATGGGACCTAAACCAATTTACACCAGCAGTGAACACAAGCTTAGCATTTTTCATGCTCCATTTTCAAGCTCCATTCTGGGGGCAAACACCCATTTTCCAAAGCAGCTGACAAAAGTCTTGGGTCCCACTCCCCATCAGCCACACATGATTCATTAACAACACACACAAGTCCCATCTGGCCTGTGTTTGCTTTTGTAGTAGGAGGTTATTTTTAATATTAGAGAAGGAAAAAAATGAAAATAATAAAAGAAGTCTTATTAAATAAACCTAATATGGAACTGGATTATTGGCTTTGAACAGAAATGCCCAAGGATTCTGCATTTCATATTAGAGAGCACTGATTCATATCATTTTGACTACCAACATCTCATGTCAGGCCATAGAGGGAAAAAGGGATTGGGGTACAGAAAACAATTATTTAAAGAACTAGTCTCCATTATCTGCTCCCTGTGCAACATCTGATTTTAATAATACCAGATAAAAATCAGATAATACTTACAAATACAGACCTGTGCAGACAGTAACACTAAGGTGAATTATGTGACTTCCTCATTCATGACAGGGAGACAGAAAGGTCTCCAGGCCCTTCCACTTGGAGGGGGCAGAGCTCATGGACACCCATCGTAGCTCCCTGATTTCACTGGGAATGAGGTTAGAGATACAGGCTGGATAATCACAGTACAAATACATCTCTCTCAAGCTGTTCATATGAGTCATTTACTTCCAGGCTTGCAAAGTATCCTCTCCATGGAAAACAACGACTAGGCGGGCTACTGAAGCAAGTAGAAAAAGGAAAAGTAAACCAAGATGCAAGTTCAAATTTTAACTTTCAAGGCGATTGCTTTTTTTCACACTCTTGAGCTTTCCAATTGATTTAACAGCAAACACTGACTTTTCAGAAGCTGTTTCTATTTGTAGCCGTCAAAACAGCACCTAAAGAGACTGTCACAAGTTCTCTGGGCTACTTGCACCTTCCCCCAACTTTCCAACTAAAAACAGCACCCTTCACGAGGCTGCTCTTCCATGTTTTGCCTCTGAAGCAAGAGGAATGATCTGGCTATGACATCGAGCTTCAAAAGCCTGTCACTCGTGAGGAGTGCATCAGCAGAAAGCCAATTTTCAGCACTTCTCATTTTCTCTTCTTTACCCTCTTCTAATAGAAAAGGAAGATGCGAGTTAACACTCACTGTGACACCCACTTACCTGGTATCATCCCTTCCCTCAAACCACTGCTGCAGGGACCCATTTGAAGAGATTCCAGCAAAAGGGGCTCGAAATTGGGGATTTGCAACTCAAACCCATGCAGCAGGTGCCAGTTCTCACCTGAAGAGCTAAAAGCCAAGCTTGTCTCAGAGGTTTGCGTGAAGCACCAGTGGTTAGAAACACTTCTGTCCTTCACCCTACCTCAAAAAAAATCCTGAAAAAAAGCATAAAATATTGAGCTCTACAAACAAGAATGAATTCAGCTGCTCTTGAAACACTTGGATGACACATATCATGACATGTTTCACTTGGACTTCTCAAAGAAATTTTACATTTCTAATAAATTTAAGATGCGAGTTTTGGTCAACAGCATTGGTTTTCGAGTTCTCAAACTGCAAAGCAGTGCTGAACAGAGAAATCTGCTTGTCAAAAGGAGATTGGATTAGAAGATTTCTTTTTTGACACTGTACCCACTGTGTCAAAATCTGCACATCCGCTTCACACACGATTACGAAAGAGGAGGAAAAATAGAAGGATAAATGAAAAAGTATTTTAACTTCCAAACTTTCTTAAGAAGCTTTACTTCATCAAGTGCTTTTTGAGGGCAGAAAGAAACTGTCCTTTTTCCACTGACTCATCTGAGCACAAGGGAAACAAGGCTGAAATGAAATGAATATACAGCCCAACTAGCAGCTCTCCCGCATTTCCAATGACATGTCTGAAGGAAAGAATTCATTGCTGGGGCTTCATTCTTATGCCCTTACTCATCTCTTCTCAACTTGCTCTTACTCTTTGCAGAGTTCTAAATTGAGTCACTCCATGTGGATCAAGTCGAGAGTAAGAGAACACAGTTACAACAGGAAGATGGAAAAACAACTGATGGCAGAAACTGATGGTTTTCAGATGGAAAAGCTGGAAGAAGGGGCAGGAGGAGTCCATGATACTTCTCAACTATGAGACCAGAATAGAGAAAAGGTGAGTTATGGGTGAGTTAGCAGTGAGGCATCTCCTCTAGAGCAGCTGCTTGGAGCACTAAGGTGAAATCTCTACTAGGCTGAGAAGAGAGCCAGACTTGTCCCCGTGTATCTGGAATCAGAGCCCACCTGCCACCAAGCAGCTTCTTAAGGATTTGGAGGATAGTGACCCAGGAAAAAGTACCCAGGAAATTAACTCCTGATCCCCAGGAAGAGGACAGAAGACAGAGAAAGAAGGAAATCCAGTTGATGATATTTGAATAGCTGGAGGTTGGCACAATATTCTTTAAGAGTAATTTTCAGAAGGAAAAAAAAAATGGTTTGCTGGATAGCCTAGTTCTCTCCTAATTCTACCGTGCTAAGTACTGCATTGAAATTCAGCTGAAGGTATTCTAGGTGTTCTAACTGGAGGAGAGAGGATGGTCTTGTTTTAATATGGGAAAAAAATAGATACAGCTATTAGAAAAGCTGCCATCATAGCAACATGGAACTGCAGACTTGGTGCTTAAGCTGCACTATCCTACAGTTTTATTTGTAAGCTACACAGAGATTTTTTAATACTTTAGAAGATCTGAAAATAAATAAAGCCTTCCTGCCCATGAAGCTTTGTATTTAGCTTCCAAAAAGATAATCTGTGATGTCCTCTAGGAGAAGCAGCTGCTCTGTGGGACTAGCAACTGCCCCAAGGTTCTTCCAGAAAGTGGAAGGTCTTTCCCACATGGAGGGCTGGGGCTCTGAGGGCTGCGTCTGTCCATTGGGAGCACCTGGGCTCAGGTCTAGGGAGCCCAAGGGCCGGATGATTCCCTGGCTCATCCCAGCAGCTGCTCCGCAAAGGCCACACATCCTTGTCCAGCTGAAACTGGCCTGGACTTGCCCCAAACCACCTTTTGGGAACTCTTCCTTCAAAAAAAGCAGCAATTCCCATCCCGCACCACACCGCTGGTGTTCTGGAGCTTCACTATGGCCCTGAGAGAAGGCAAAACTCTCCACCAACTGGGCCTACAGGAGACATGCAAAAACATCACGTTAATATGGGATAAATACTTGCAATAACTACAGTACATTCAGGGCCTCCTTTTGATGCATTTTTAAATATATTAAAACCACTGAAATCTTGACTTAGCTACTAGATTTACCACTTTTCAGGCCATGTATCCATTTATAAAGTAATAAATTAAAAGCCAACTAGTGCCAGGGTATTAAGAGCATTTTAGGAAAGAGCTTAACTTCTGCCAGCAAAAAATGTCAAGTCAAATTCATGTAGAAAAGAACGTAGGGAAATGCCATAGTGCCCCTCACCAAGTACTTTATGTAAATCCTTACAATATTTCTAAGTAGTTTCATGTTGTGATTTGATTACCCGATAACAACATCTCCTAATATCTGCATTTCCCAGACCTAAAAATAGTAAACATTTTCATTTACTGAAGTGTCTTACTTGCCACTTACTCACATCTGCATTGAATGAGGCAAATTAACCAAAACATCCACAAAGGCTTCGTTTATCAACATGAGTATTGCATGAGATGGTGCCAGTCCAGAACAGCAGTCTGTGACATAGTTTTAAAAACTGCTTCTGTGTGAAGAATCGGGCACCAAAAGACCCCATAATAAAAACAAGGGACAAGCTGAAAAATACAAGATCCATCTGTCCCCTCTTTATCATTTAATGCCTAATAAAGTCCAATGACTTCATGAAGTCTCGACTTCATGAACTCCGCATGACTCCTAGAAGTGCTGAAAAGTGATGGACATTTTGCCTCACACTTCTCAAACGTGAAGCACTAAGAAACTTTAAGTTGGCAACAACTATAGAGACCAACCCATCTTCCTGGCCGTACATCCAACTTTCTTTTCTCTAAACAATTTTTCCACTCGAAGACATCTGATTCACCTTCACCTTTGGAAATTTATAAATTGCCTGCACACAATGAAAATGCTTCTCTGTCAATTAGCTTCCATTTGGCCATCACAAGAAACGGCCAGATGTTTAGCTGAGCCCCATCTGTTTGGGTTCACTGACCAGAGAGAAGTAATGCAGGTGGAACAGGATTTCCATTCATTAAGTATAAAGGGCATTATTCCTCCGAAATATCTGCCTAATATTTCTCTCAATGTCTTTTCTTCATTTTGCTAAAACCATCTTATATTTGCTTGACGTCACCCAGCCTATCAGCCCTGCAACCTTCTACCATAGCAACCCATTATCCTACACACTCATATAAACTAAAGATGGATGTGGCACTGTCCCTATGCATATGAAGTTTTAATTTAGGTCACTGCTCAGGGCTGCAGCTCGTATCCAGAGCACAAGTTAGATAAGCACAGCGTGTACCGAGGCAATTTATACACGGAGGTGGCTTTGCTAGGCTGCAGCGCCAGAAAAAATATTGCTTAAACTTGGGATTTGGTTTTCTTCTTAACTACTGTAACCATCTACTGCCAACCTGTGATGGGAGGATTTGGGGACAGAGGACTTCTGCATGGCTCCTCCCTCAGCACCCAAACAGAAGGTCATGAGCAAGTACACACAGAAGGAAAATTGAGAAACTTCAGTATTTTCTCCTGAATTCTGGCATGAAAAACAAGATGATTTCCTAGATATGGCAGCAAGGACTTCGTATTATGCTCACAGTGCAGCAGATGCCTTCAAACCTGCCTCTGAGCAGCGGGAAGGAAGAGAAGATGGTACAGGCAGGACACGGTAGTTAGCCTGACCTCGGGGTAGGGTTTTAGAGCAAAATTCTCAAAGGGGAAGAGAGAGAAAGAGTAAGAAGGACACAAATAACAGAACATAATTGAAACATGAATTTCCAGTGGTAACGTGAAGAACCAAAGACAAAGGTCTAAAGTGCATGATATGCCCCAGAGAGCATCTCTCTCGGGCTTTCATTTCCCACCGTGAGTTTTTTCACTTTTCCTTCCTATGCCCCAACTGGGAAGCGGAGCCTGATTTTGTTCTCGTCCAAGAGGACTCTACAAATCCCTGTTGCTAGGGAACACCAGGGGCTTCTTGTTGTTTTGCTGTTAAACTTCATTTCCTTTCCAATTTCTCCTCCTCGATGTTTTTACTCACGGTACAATCCAGAATTAGCCAAGTGCTGCAGCTGAGTGCTCTCCATTTACAGAAGAGAAGCCCTCAAGATTGCAGCAGGTATTTGCAGTCCCCTGTACCAGGGCCTTGCTGCTTAGAGTGCTCAGGATGTCAAAGCGCGATGCAGTTGCACACAGAGACACCAAAGCAGTAACATCCAGCATGCAACACGTGCTGGGTAAAGGGTTTAGAAGCTGGCATACACTAGAAAAACAGTCTGTGAGTTACATAAGATCTAAATATATATACATAACAAAACCAGGAACACTTATATCTCTCTGAAATGAATAGAAACGATGTGCCCTGCTATGTCTTCATGGCCAGAGATCCACATGCCTTCACAGTTCTCCAAAAAGAACATATTTTTAGACCCATATTTTTACCAAACCTGATCCCCATGAACTTGCTGTTCTTTTACAGGTGACCATGTTTGACAGCACACATGAAGTTGCTGTCTTATTTTCAGCTATCCCCAATACTACCCATCATCATACTCTGGACCAGCATTTCTAATAAATTATGTTTTCCTTTGCTAAGACTTGAACTTGAATACTGTCCCTTACCAGTTTTGCCCAAAGACTATGGTCACCAAAACTCTGAAAAATCTGCCAGTCTGAGGGGCAGGGGGAGGAACCACACACACACACACACACACACACACACACACCTTACAGACTCGGAATTCTGCTGCACGTGACACTGGGACAAAAATTACACAGAACCACAGAATGGTTGAGGTTGAAAGGGAACTCTAGAGATCATCTAGTCCAACTCCCTGCTCCAGCAGGGACACCCAGAGCACGGGGCACAGGGCGGCATCCAGGGGGGTTTGAAGACCTCCAGAGGAGCCTCCACCACTCCCTGGGCAGCCTGTTCCAGGCCTCTGGCACCCTCACAGTGAAGAAGTTCTTCCTCATGTGGAGATGGAACTGTTTGTATTTCAACCTATACCCATTGCCCGTTCTCCTATCACTGTTGGTAACAGGGTTGGTAAGTTGTTGGTAACCTCAATCTTTTAACCTCAATCCTTCCAGTTTGAAGCAATGAGTATCATCATAACTTTCTAGAAGTGATGTGGTGCTGAATAAATTGTGTAATTCTTTTTGTCGTTTCCTACTGTGCACAAAAAAAGGCAGGGCATCTTGACATGAAACGCGCCCTTCTGTTTCCTTCTGAGGAATGCCTTTATGGAATGATGGCTGAAATTTTACCTCAAAATCAGCCTGATTGATGATGACACCTCTCTCTTCTGAAGCAGAGAAGCACCACTTCAAGCAGGTAAGCAGCAGTAAAGACAAGCACTTTTAGTTGCAAGGCTAACACATCACCACAGATTTAATAAGAGACCCAAAGTGCCCTTAATAAGCGTCTGAATTTAACCCTCTCTTGAATCTCAGGAGAGCAGGGTAACACCTAATGGCCTTGTGGTGTTAGTGATTTCAACTCATCTCCACCAAATAACAACATGATCACAACCTATAGCGTACGTGTGCTGCACTAATTGATCCTACTGAAGCCACAAGGCAAAAGAGACAGGCAAGAATATCAAAAAGCAGCCAGCTTTGGTGAAAGTGAGGAGGTAACCTCTAAGTGAATCTCACAGCAGCACAATTAATTTATTATCCCCTTCATTGGAGCTTGAGAAATGTTAGAGAAGCTGAAACAAGAATAAATCTGCAGTTACGGGATATCTCCTTCCCACTGGTAAGGGACACTGCCACATCACATCGGCTCAGACTCCTCAGGAGGACACATGAATCTGGCCAATCCTTTGGCCAGGTTTCATTCCAGGCTCTATGTCAGGGCACGAGAAGCGTTTTGGAAGATTAAGTAGACGATTTTTTTCTTGGAGTTCCAAACTGACACCAGTAGATACTCTATTTTTTCTCAGCACATGTTAATTGTTTCAATGTCTTTGTCCAGTCTGACAACGCAAAAGCTTCTACTGAAGACTAATATCTTCTGGAAAGTTATGATTCCTAGCTAGACTTCACAGTAAGGCACTGCACAATGACTCAACGGAGGTTCATGGTATGAGACTAAAAAAACCCACCATCAACTATATAAGAATTTCAAGGAAATATCAGCAGTTCTTATTAATAAATAGGTAGAACACAGTGACCTGATAGTGTGCTATTCTAGAGATAATCCATGTTTGACTTATGGTAACTCATCTTAGGAAAAGGTTAATAGGAACAGAGATAAGGTCTTGACTCAATCGAAGCCAGCGGCTTCTGAAGGCTACTGAAGATAAGACTAAGATTTCACCTTCTCAAATCACTGTTTTCTGGCCACCAATGTGGGAAATACGGAGGCAAAAATACGATAAATTGGTTAGTCCCTTTGGAAGGGCACAGTAAAGATTTACTCACTCTCCACATTCTTGACCCTATGTTTTGTTCACAGAGGAGGGCACTTGCTTCGCCTTGCATCAAAACACTCACCTCAAACACTTGCAACTTCCATGGCTATTTTCAGTCTTCTCAGAATTCCTTTTTTCCTTCTGTGCTTGGTACATACCTGAACTGCAGAATAAGAGGCAATAATCTCATGAGAGAACAAAGTCATTAGCTGCATCTTAAATACTAGGACAGGATTTTTTTTTTTTCTGTGCAGGAAAGAAGAAACACAAACCCCTATTTATTTCGTCTGGAGTAGGTAATGTTAAGCTAGATAAGGACCAGAAAATTGCCTGCTAGAAGCACAAAATCCATTTGCTTTGGAATTTGATTTTTCTTCAGCTTCCAAAAACTCCAGCAATTAGTTAATGCAGACAAAGGGGGTAAGAGGACACATAATAAAGCTCCATTTCTTTTTTTTTTTTTTTTCTAGAAAAGACAGGCAGCTTGATACTGGTATACTGGAAAATGAAACAAAAATAAACAAAACCCACAAGACCTCTAATGGATTTCTCCCCAGCATTTCTGCACTCTAAAAGAGGTTTCAAATCTGCACTTGTGTTAGATAAGCAGAGATCCTGAAGCCAAATTACCTACCTAGACATCTATTTCCATCAATGCTTCAGGTAGGTCAACATTAGGAGGTGCTCTGAAAATGGTGAGGCTGAGACCTGTGTGAAATATAAAATCCAGTGTTAAAATCCATATAGTCCCTATTGGATGTTTTTGACCAGTATTCATTGTCTACACAATCTTTTCAGCACAGGACCGGAATAGGAGGGAAAGACAAGAACTTCTACAGGTTCCTAAAGAAGTTTCCTATAGCCAAAGCTGCTAAGAGCTACTTCTGCCCCCGCATAAGAGAACCCCAGCACTGTTTTACTTTGACCAAATGCAATTACCTAAAAACACCTCCTTCATCAGAAGACTTCATTTACTAGAAGACCTTGGGTTTCTTCAATATATAAACACCCTCCCTATTCCACAGGAAAGCTTGTCAACAGGGTCATTTTCCTGCAGCCTCACTAAGGACAAGGGCGCAGGTTCCGTGGATGGTTTGGTCAGCAGTGGCACCGCTCTCAGCCACCAGCAGCAGCTTTCAGTTCTTTTCTCAGCACCGTCCCAGTGCCCTGCCAGGAGCTACCACGTTGGCAGATCTGCCATCATAGCTATTGAGCTTATTTTTAAGCCTTATCTACTTTTTCACTTATGGACTTGGGTATGAGTGTATATTTTGCTTATACATAATGAAAAACACTGAGTGACTTCTCTAGAGAAAAGGGGGAGAAACATTTGCTTTATTTGATTTTCATTTTCATCATAGAGCATTTAACAGACCATGTTTCAGGAAGGGCTCCCATCTGAAGCAGCATTAGCTGAGGATACAGGAGCTTTTGTAAGGGCAGACTTGAGGAGCACGGGCTATAACCCCTTGAAGAAACAGAGCTACTACACAGGGCAAGAACACCCAAACCCCCAGTTTCCATGCTGGTCTCACAGCCTCTGCTGAGGTTGCTTTAGCACACACACGTATGTGGTGTTGCTACGGTAAGAGCTCAGCACTGCTCAAGACACTGACGACAGCACCAGTCGTTTTCCCACACGTTTTCCCATGCTAGTAAGAATCGCCAATAGATATACAACAAAATAAAAAGGTGAGAATGTTATTTTGGATATTCTGTTTTCTCTACAAAAAATGCCATACGAGATGGAGAGGCGCACAGATACACACAATAGATGTTTGTTCACTGAACCTTGCAATGAGAGTCAAGCTCAGACAAAAACACCAACCCTGCACCTCTCACGCATTAATTCAAGTGTCTGTGATGCCTTCCAAGGGCTCCCAGTCTAGCAGCACAGCCACTGACAATAAGAATGATAAGAACACAACGGCCTGCTTTAAATGCCACCAGAAAGGTGCACTCAAAACATGCAGGATTTCCTCACGTGGCAGGAGTGCTTTCTGTCCCAGAGGTGCTATGGAAGGGAATCAAAGTTCAACCCAATGAAGTGACCCGCTGAGAGAAGCTGTGTGGGCCCTGCAGCAGCGACCCAAGGGCCCTGGTCTTTTCTGCCTTCCCCAGTCCCTTGCCAGCACCCACCAGGAGGGTATTTACAGCGGTGCACACAGCCTGGCAGACACTTCTGGGCTCCCAGGAGCCTGCAAAGTCCTCATCTACCAAGGACAGGTCACGGCGAGAGGCGAAACGTGCAGGAGAAGTTGGGCTGTAGTCACCTTGGCTCTGGAAACCACTCACAGTCTTGAAAAGGGCACGAGCAACCTCACAAACAACTGAACTCCTGAACAACTTCACAGCTCACACCATGTCAAGCTGCTGTTACACCACATTAAATAGCACAGGATCAGGAGCTGGTAACCACCACCACAACAAGCCAACAGTAAAACCCCTGCCAAATAGCCTAACATCAGCTGCAATGACAAGTCAAAGCAGGGCGGCTGAGCCAGTCTCTGTATAGATTTAATGTCAAACTATTAATATAGCTTCCCCCAAAGACTTGCAGGGGAGTTCTGGCATTAGTAAGGGCCTGTAGCATCATTTCAATTGCTGAGAAGACACAAGGGGTTTTTGTCTGCTGCTGAAACACCAGCACTGAAGCACGGTTCATATTAGAACCTGCTGAAGGAATAATTCCCCCCCACCTTTTCTTTAATGAAAATATTTAACTGTCAGGGCACTCTCCAGACTTGGCACTTGCTATTTTATCAATAAAGCTGCTGTTAACTGATACCCTTCTCTATTTCACTGACCATTTTTAAATGAGCACAAGATCCAACTATTATCAGCCCCCTCCCTTCCCCTCTCCACAGGGCACCTCATCTCTACCAGATCCCAGGAGCTCATTCACTAGAGGACTCAGTGCCAGCAAGGGCTGGATTTCTGCTTTATCTTGTTGCACATCCTTTTATTGTGCCCATGATTCTCTCCTCTGAGCTCATTTAATTGATATTGCCCCAAAAGACCCCTGCAAGATGCAGGAGGGCTACTGCACTTTGTGCTCTGAAAGGGGGGAGCCGAGATGGGGCTGCAGACAGGCCTGGCCCTCACATCCACATGGAGCCCAGGGCAGCCGGGCACCGCTGCCCTCCAAGGCGGGCAGAGCCCTGGCTCTGTGCACAGGATTCACCCCACCCCGTGTCATTGCTCCTTCCGATCCCTATGCTGCACTGCATCCCTACAAAGTCAGATTTCCCGGTTATTTGGGTTTTAATAAAGAAGGGAACTGGTTCTTCATAACGCTTTGTTTCCAAGAAACAGAGCAGCACGGAGGCGCAGCACGGCCTCACAAGTAGACTGACAATAGATGTGTCTAAATTACCAAGTTTTAGTGCTGCCTCTGTAGTATTTTACATAAAACACAAAATCAGGTGATCTGTATCACTGAAGTACCTTGCCTAAAACAAGAACTTTCAGCTTTTAATGTGGTCACCCACCCCTTTGCAGGGAAGGCTTAAGGCTTCTGGGACACTGCTGGGTGGGAACAACCAGCTCACTCTCGGGTGCAGGGAAAGAAGTTGAGACTGATAATGTTGTTCTTGCCACTATCTTTTTTCCACACAGCCCTATAGCTATCTATTATCTTCTCTCATTTATTCCAGCTCCACAGAAAGAGGTGACAGAAAAGCCACTACATCCACTTTATGTATCAGATGATCTCTGCAGACTAAGTCATCACTGACAATCCTTATGCTCACAGCAGATCTCCAAGATAAGGCTCCTACCAGGAATGCCAAACACAACAAATATGTGATGCTTGCACCGTCCTTGAAAAAGAGAGCAGGGGGAGAGATTTCTGGAGTTGAATGAGGCCTCGTCCACCTGCCAAAGCAGCATTGCTGCACGGCTTGCCAGTTCCTCAGGGAAGGCCACCCCAGTGCCCGCCACACAGACCCCTCAAGCCCATTCCTGCTCATTCACTTTTATCATCTGCTCCATCTAGCTCACTGGAAAAGGTCTATTTTTCCAGCAGGAACCAACCAGAGGCAGTTGCTGTGTCCGAGCTGGGGCCCTCGTGGGGACACGAGCTGCAGGGAGAACAGAAGCTGTGTTTTCCTTGACGGCCTCCAGCTGCCCTCACCTTCCCTCTCATAACAGGCACTTGCCATGTGAACAAGCTGACTTTCCTCCTGCAAACATTCACCCATTTGGCCTTTCTGCTCTACTGCTCTCTGAGGGAAAAGCAGCACTTCTAAGCAAATTAGAGCTCACCTGCTAACAAATATGTACCTAGAAATCTTCATTAACCCCTTGACCTCCTTAGGGTGCCTCAGCTCCACGTGTGCGCCAAGCCTGAATTCCCTCGTGAGGTTTAGCCTTTAGCCTTGGAAAGGAGCAGCTTCTGAAGAGGTTTTCATTGTTACATTTGGAACACAAACAACACATTTGTGTTATTTAAAACACTTCACCAAAACTAGAGCTTAACAAACAATCCAGAAGGACTCATCACCTACACTTTGTTCGGCCACATTGAAAAGAAGACTGAGAGGACCTTCAAGAAGTGCTAACTTCAGGACTTCAGGTCACGACACCTGAAAGCCACACTCCAGCTGCTCGAGATGTGACTTTATCCACTGGAAACCAGTACACTGACACCTTAAGGTGATGAAACAGAGATGGACTCCTTCATACCAAAAGCTGAGGATTCCAGGGAGACTTTGAACTAAACTGGATTTCAAATGCACCCAGGTACTTGGAATAATTCATTCTGGGGGGAATGCTCAAGGGAATAAAAGCAAAAAGAGGGAAGTCACCCCTGTGTGCACTTCTATTAGTGCAAATGTGTCAGGAACACAGTCTCTCCATCCCTTTGAAGCTTTGGGTTAATATGCAGTTGTCCATTTTCTTCCCAATCTGGGCAATGCTTTGTATTTGCCACCACAGGATTTGGCTGCCTTTCCAATGAGTTCAGAGCCTTTCACATGTTGAACCACCGGCAGTCGCTGCAGGACTCTCTGATGGTCTCTGATTCAGGGTAGTTTTTGCCTGATATTCTGAGATTAACATTTGACTCTGCTAGGTGCAGTAAGCAGCTCATGTGGAAACGTTGTCTAAAGAGCTACACACAAAGCAAGAAAATAAAATCACAACAGCAAAGAGGCCCCACAGGGTGCCTAGGCCCAACACCTGCTACTGCACAGCAGCAACAAGTTATCCTTTCCTCGAGAGAAGCACTGGAGACAAAAAGCTCCACACTTGTCTAACCACTCCAAACCATCCACCACTCCACACATGCTCCCTCAGAGGCTCAGTTTAACCAGCTCCTCCAAGCCAGGATTAAGAAATCTGTGTGCAGCTGCAGGGTTAAGATTTCATTGATTAGGGACACGTGGTGGGACAGGTCACCTGGCTGCAGTGGAGGGACAGAGGCCCTTTAGGAGAGGCAGTCCAAGAAGGCGAGGAGCAGAAGTCACCCCTTTCTGTGACAGCAGCAGGGACTGGTGCATCTCTCATGAGGAAAGGCTGGGAGAGCTGGACTTGTTCAGCCTGGAGAAGAGAAGGTTGAGGGAGGACCTGATCAATATAGGTAAGTACCTGGATGAAGGTCAAAAAGAGGGGGAGATGAGACCATTTCAGCTGTGCTCAGCCGAGAGGTGCCAGGCTCAGGCTGAAACCCTGGAAAAAGCCTGGAGCGGGTTGACCATGGAGCTTGTGGAGTCTCCCTTCTTAGAGGCATCCAAAGCCATGGGCATGGAGGACATGCTCCAGGGGATGGTGCTTGAGCAGAGTGGGCGACCAGGTGATATTTAAAGGCCTCTTCCAAGCTCAAGGATTCTGTGATTTCCATGAAATTCCTTCTCTGAACGGGTTGCTGTTTGTGCTCAGGGGAGGATGCCCAAACAAGTTTCCTGAGCCTTGCGTCACAAGGATCACGATGCAGAGGAAGTCTCCATGTGCTCCAGAAGGGACATCTGGGCATGTCAGGAAATCTGCATAGCGCAAACTGGATCACTCTTCTGCTAATGCTCAAGGTGGGGGGAGACTCGTGTTTGAGCAGTGTCCCATCACACCCTTAAAGGTTGGATGTCTCGGAGAGAACCAAACAGCTGCTCGGGCAGGCAGAGCTAGTGCAAATTTCCTTTTGGCTGTGGACACCGATGGCCACCACGTTTGCTAGGCTCAAGGCCAGGAACACAGGAACGTTCCTCCTGGCCTCTGGGGGAGCCGGGGGCAGCTGGAGCAGGGAGCAGAGCCTTCCCACTCCTGGGCTTGCAGCAGCCTCTCCAAGCAGCGAGGGGCCCTTTCTCCAGCACAGAGTGCAGGGCAGCAGCTGAACCCAGCAGCCTCCCTGTAAAATCAGACCAACTTAACTGCCACTTAGATAAATCAGTTAAAATCCTAAACGAGCACTTGACAATGAAGCTGCCTTGAACAATTTATAAGATTTTTTTCCTTTGTCTTCCTGTGCCTGCTCCCCAGGCTCTGATCTTATTGCAGTTTTATTTCTATTTTTCCTTTAATAGCTTTCATTTTTTACGTTCTTTTACTCACAGCCAAGGTTATCATTCTAACTCTTTAACTGCTTCAGTTTCACAGTTCAGATGCATCCTGCCCTCTAAAACACAACACCCTCTGCTGACTCACCTGTAAGGATTAGAAAAGAGGATTGAAAAGGGACATCCTCCAAATTTCAGCAGTGACGATGAGTTGGAGAAAGCTGCTTGTTTGAGCTCCTGCTTGGGAAAAGATAATTTTAAAATGTTGACACTCACAGCAATATTTGGATTGCAACTCAGTAGGGTAAGGCTGTTCTATATGTCTTTAATCCTCATGAAGGAACCCTGCTGCAGAGCTCCCGAGTCAGCTTCATGTTTTCACGTCATGACTCATACAACCAAGGCAGGGATGATCCCACAGAGATCTGCCTCCTTCTCAGACTTGCTTATCCTCTGCCTGACTGCATGACTCATTTAACACCGAATAAAAGTATAATAAGAACTTCTGTTCATCCATAAAGACTATATTCCATGGCTACCATTAATGTCAAAAATGCGGGGAAATTAACTTTTGCATGGGGTTATCCAGAAGCTGTGCACAAATTACCATGTTTTGACATTTTTATGACTGACCTGCAAAAGCAAGTTCAGCATCAGCTGAGATATAAAAATGGTATTTGCATAAGAACAGAAGAATTCTGTGGTGAGAAAACACCAGTACAACCAAGAACTGGCAGCACTAGAATTTTTAAAATTGACAGAATGAAGGTACAGTTGCCATAATGCAACAAAGAGAACAAACCCATGCGAAACAGAAACACCTTTCAAGCAACCTGCCAGATTTTGAGCCGTTTTCTCAGCTCCATATGGAGTTGCCTTCCCAAACCTGAACCTAAATCATCCTGGCAGGAGCGATCAGAATAGGTTGTCTGAGCTGCTATTTCCAGCAAACTGTGTAAGTGAAATAACAGTCCTCTGCCTTCTTTAGCCTTTCCATCTTCTTGGAGAGTCTCCTTTTGGAACAGGAACCCCACGTGGCTGCAGCTCACAAGGGAGAGCGGGAAGTCCTGGCACTAAGGCACAGGACGAGGCTCTGATCAGCGATGGGCTGCGATACAGACACGAGGGGCTTCCAGGAAAGGGCTCACATTTAGCAGGCTGCACGTTTCCCTTCTCCATACAGGAGAAACACCTTTTCAGCCAAGCCACAGCAAAGCACCTTGTTTGCTCGAGTCACAGCCGCTGGCAGCCAGAGCACCTGGTTTAACAGTCGCTCTAATGGTTTCTCACTGCTTACCCTTTCACACAGCCTGTGCAAAGGTAATGCTGCAGAATGATCAATGACATTTGTACTGTTTAAACAGGAAAGAAAAAGTGCCTTAACGTTTCTGCGTCTGTTTGCGCTTGTGCGGCTTCAATGGAAAGTCTACAAGCTGGCTTCTGTTTGCTAATTATTTCAATTTGCTGCATGGAGAGAAGAAAGGTTAGCACATGGCAGATAAGCTTCAGTCTCAACATGAAAAGAAACACATGGCAGAGCATTCAGGCCCTAGGTGAATGGTTTCTATGCTCCTTACGAAACGGAGAACAGCCTCGGCCGTAAATTATATTTGCAGAACAAGAGGGATGTGCGTGTGTCCCAGGCAGCACCTACCACAGAGAACACAGGCTCCGGGCCCTGATCCCCAACTTGCTTCAGAAAAACAGAGTACGTAGGAAGGAGTCTCAAAACACAGAGCAAACAATCTTTTTCTGTAATCTCCTCCTTTTTCAGTGCTGCCCCGAGAGGTCTGATGTGATGCTCTCGGCTAGGGATCTGCATGGCCAAGTTCCCACTTGAGCTTTAGCAGAGGCGCGAGGGGGGCGCGGATTCAACTGCGATGCAAACAACCCTGTCTGTAGGTCAGGAAAAATCTGGCAAACTAAACGTGAGGCAAATGCAGAGCTGCTGCAGGAGGGGAAACCCCGCTGCAGTCTGCAGAATGTGATTTCTCTAGTTTTATACCTGTAATCTTGCAGTGCCACCATAACTGCCACAGCTACAACAGAGAAAGGTGTCAGCCATCCAGCTCGGAGTATATCAGACCCCACGCTTACACAACAAGAAAATGGGAAGATGCTGCTACTTTAATGAAGGAAGATACCAATATTCATTCTTTTTCCACTTTCTAGTTCTTTTATATAGTAAATAATCCACATTTTAGACACAAAACAAACAGGAAAAAAAAAGGGCAATGGTTAAACACACTAACGCTCTTTAACCCCAAGGATGTTATTCATGACCTATTGCATAACTGTGCATTCATTGACTTTGACTGCAACTCTGCAGTGGCACTTCAAACTGCAGCCCAGAATAACTAAGTTTACAAAAAACTTCTCCCTCCTCTCTGCTCTTCAGTTCCTGATAAACCACTGGAAGATCTTAGCAAGGAGCCTGGCCACATTTTGTCGGATCTTTCTCAGTACCTGCTGGGGCTCCCGACCAAACGGAAGGACTGCTGAGCGGCTGCATAGGTTATTCTCACCTGCCACCCAGTGGTTCCTTGTCCACCCTGCAGAAGCACCAGGTTGTTTTTCTGAAGCTCTGCAGAGCAAACACATTTTTGCATCTTGGAGAATCCCTCAGGTACCACAGAATTCAGAACTCTGCAGCCAACAAATAAGGAAACACAAAACGCTCCGTGGACAGCAAACATCTAGTGACCACCCCTGCTCTTATACTTTGTTTCATTTCAACATGACCAAATGGACTTCAACAGGACTTCACTTGCAGCTTGCCTGGCAAGACCAAGCCCATTAGTACAAGTCATTCAGTACTGGCCTGAATTAAAATTTGCTGAACACTAGAGTGGGAAGGGGTGAAACTGCATCCTTGAATATTAAGGGGAAAAAAGGAAAAGCTTTTTTTAAAAAAAAAAAACGTTTTTTTTTTTTTTAATCTCAGATTGTCTCCACTCACCTGAGAGGAGAGTAAAGGAGATGCTGAGCTGGGCATTTTATACCAAGCACAGGAGCCACAGGACACGTCTGCATCTGAAGGCACCTGGCACCACTCATTTCCTTTTGTAATGCACTAAGGTCAAAAAGCTGCAGCTGCTGGGACCCAAGCAGACTTAAACCTCTTCCAAAGAGATGTTCATGGACTGGTGGCCATGATAGCCAGTGTCAGACTAGCTTTAGCCACCCTTAGACCCATACTCTAAGTCCAAGAGCCACATGTGCTGCCACACTCATGTATCAGTCTCAAGTATCCCCAGAGAACAGGCTCAGGAGACCTGCTTTCCCTAAAGGAGCTCAGGAAAACATTCCTCACTGTCCATCATGATGACCCTCCAATCATGACTCTTCAAGGAAGGTGTCCAGGCAGCAGGAAGAAGCTACTGACTCTCCTTTTCAAAAGCCTGCCACAAATGCAAGAGCCACCAGCAGCCTCTCTGGCTCGTTACTGACCAGGAAAGTATCCTCTGGCAAACACCGAGTTGAATATTCTGTAGGGAAAACAATAAAGAACAAAGCCACGGGGCTTGTTTTTATTTGTCCTGGAAAGAAGGAGAGTCCAGGAGAGAAGATTTGCATCAGGGTTAACTCAGTGAAACACTCTTAACAGGGGGAAGACTCAGCCCAGGAGTTACAGCACACTTGAAGCCAGAAAGCACCCCAGGGAGATAAAGAGGTTTTGCGGGATTATTTCACCTAAAATAAAGCTTTCCTCAAAAACCGGCAAGTTCCAGAGAAAAGCTCTCTCATCTTCAAAATGGAAATTTTGCATAAAATCTAAGTGATTATGAAAAACATGCAGCTCGATCATGAAGACAGTTGCCCCGTATCTTTTATCCTGAAGCAAGTAAAGCAAGATTTTAAACTATTTTCTAAGCTACAGAACAGACCTGAACACTTGCACTTTCTTCCTCACATTAAAGGCATTAGAAAGGGTCACTTGAATCCAGAGGTGGCAGAAAAGATATTTGGCATTTCACAAAGACTTTGAATTAAAATCACTATTTTCTTTCCCACCACAAGATTCCTGGGCAGTTCATGAAGCAGCCCTTGCCCCAGTCGTTAACTCACACCACATTCCAAGTGCCTTAAATAGCAATTCACAGGCATGAGTCTTATTCAACCTTCCTTTCATTTGATTGTTTTTGATCCTCTTTGACCTTCCTCACCTCACCTGGAGGAGAGGAAGTCTCTTGTGCCACAGAAATGCTGCTGAAAGTGGAAAAGCTCCTGCTCTGAGTAAGCACTTGTTAGGACCATCTGTACATGTTAGGACCTTGGCTTCTGTAGCTTGTTTGGTCAGGATAGCTCCTGCCACGAACACTGACCTGTCGGGTATATTTAAAACACTGTAGTAACCATTTGCAGCAGAACTATCTATCCAAAATGGTTTTGCCCCACATAATATGTTTTGCACTTCTGGTAGCCACCTCGGTCTTTAAAAACTTCTTTGTAGACTCTACCCTTTTTCTTCTCCCCTGCCAAATAAAATACCTCTTTTCTAAAAGGCTAATAGTTAAGTCTTGCTCACTTGACCTTCCACACTGTATTTTAAATGCTTTGTTTCTGCTATTAGTAGCTACATTCATATTGGTATAAACAGTTTAACAGACCTTCAGGTTCCTTGAAAAAGGAAAGGGGGAGAAAAAAAATAAAGGTTCTGTTACATGTTAGCATGTTGCAAATTGTCAGAAAGATTAAAATATACATGAAGTGCTGAAAATAAAATGACTACTTTGAGTGAAACCACATCTACCCAAATCCTAATGAGAGGCAAGGAGAACGGAAAAAAAAATAATGGGCTGCAAAGCTTGTTGAGCAAAAGCTGTCCTGACTTTTGGATCCTCAATGACAGGGCCTGTAAAATCTGCAAATAATGAGACAGAGAGGACCTGGCATATGAAGTCATCTGCCACCATCTAATACATATGCATGAATTCCCAAGTTAGAAAGAGGTTTCATTGCATATTAGTGAGTTTTATAGCTATATATAACAGCTGCTTTTCTACTGCAAACTAGTATTTCCAAACCAGCCCACTGAAAAATCATGTTGGGTTCCCTATAATTTTTAATACGGCTTTTAAAGCCTGTATTTTCAAAGCAGACATCCATTTCAGTTATAGACAAATTAAGGCTTATCAGTTCGCTGTGCAAACAACCAGGTTCAAACAGAAATGAGAAACTATGCGAGCACAAAGGAGCTATAATATGTGTATTAGCCCCCTTAGCCCCTTGCCTTCCACGTGTCTAACTAGAATAAGCTTGTTTAGCAGGTAAGCTTACAGCATTTGGGTACTGGAAAATATGCTAAGTCTGGCACACACAGCCAACTACTCAATTTTATACAAAAAAAATTGCAGGGATGTTCCCATCCCTACGGACACAGGAATGACAGCTATTCTGACAAGCAAACAGAGCTCAAGAGAATTAAATTTCTCTTCCCCATTTTCTCTGCCTCTTCTCGTCCTGGTTTTAGCCACTTTCAGAAGTTCCACTACTCCTTGCTGAAGCCATCTGGGCTGCAAGAGCCGGAACACACTGAGTGAGCCCCGCTGGTCTTCGGCACGTTCTCCCGTAACTCACCCGAGTACTAGCAAACTCGGGGCATCTTTGACTTTGAACCAGGACATAGCACCCCCAATATGAAGACAATGCTTTTAGTACCAGCCACAGCTGCTGCAGAGCCTCTGTTACACATTTCAAGAGGCCTCAGTCCCTCCTTCAAAAATTCAGTTTAACACTATGAAACAACCCGGGCGTCCCTGCTTCTGTCGTTGATGTCCTGCTTGACCTTGCTCTACGCAGGGACAAGTGTAGTCAAGCCTAGGTGTTTGCTCAACATCTAATCAAATCAAACCTAGCAACTGCTTGCAATTTCTTTTGCAGTGAGAATGCTTTTTATTTATGTGAAGATTTTCAGAGCCACTGAAAATTGCTCTGTACTAGAAGCACTTACCCAGGAAGTGCAGTTCTTGGGCTAGTCACCTTCTACCTCACGGGTATCAAATGTGATTTTATGTCAACCTTGATTAGCACTCACCTTCCACATGAAATGAGGCAAAAATCACCTCCTGGCAGAGCTAAAATCATCTTCAACAACTTTCCTCTTTATAATTTACACCAGGGCTCAACAGTTGCCTCCTGCTCTTCTCTAGACCGCGCCACAGTGATGCACAGTGAGGATCTCTGAGTTCTAGCAAGGGCAGTTCTCCCAAGTCCCTCCCACTGTAGCAGAAAGCTAAAAAACCTAAACTCACTCTTTTCAGCTCCCTGTAACCTCTTCTCTTGGGTAGCAGGTTACCAATTGTTCCTACACAGACAAATTCTACAAGAACAGCACTGCCCCAATGCAGTTTCGCCTAATCTTGCAGTATAATCATGCTTTCTTGGTCAACAGAAAACCATAAATCTTGCCCAGTTTGGGGTACACTCACAAAATAATCCCCGTCTCCTTTTCCAAAAGCCAAATTTCATTACCACTCCTACTCAGTTAGGATCAGTAGTTAAACCTATGCATTGCAAATGAGTACATGCTTAGGTGAGAAGTGCCAGTCCTGAAGGAGAAGAATCAGCCCGTTAACCAAACGGTCAGACAAACAGCAATTCTCTGATTTACGAGTACTAAAGCCTCCCCTGATGAAAGCAAGCATAGGGAGCTATCTGCAAGAAGAAAGCACACAGGGAAACCGTTTCATACTCCAGAGGAACTCAATTGCACTGCATTTCTTCCAGCAGGATCAATAAGCACATTTTGTCAGGTTCGTTTAGGTAAGGCTGGATGAGCTGTCAAGGCCCATCAGCACTGGATGGAAAGCAACTCGCCGCCCGCTTGGCTCCCACCGCTGCCTGGTCTAACAAGCTCTGACAGCTTTAGAGGCAGCAGCCCTTCCTTCTGCCCTACGTGCAAGAAGCAGCTCAGGCCGACAACTCCAAACGAAGCAGCAGCAAGCGTCACACCGACGTCTTGGTCACCCCTTTTTGTCTGCAGGGACCACGTGAAATGTGTCTGTGAAGAGGCAGCCCAGTCCTGGCCACGAGACGTCCATCTATGGTGTCTCATTCAGGACTGGTGATGTTGTTCATCCGCTTTGAATCGCGAGTCACTGGCAGAGCGTTAAGGCCGAGGTGGATCACTGCCTCTCAGCACAGGCTTCCGGGCCTGCAGCTCAGGTGTTCCAGCTGGGAGAACAGCGCCTGGAGCATCTCCAGGGAGGGACGAGACAACGCGGCTCCTCCGATGCCGCAGGAGATACTGCCCCAGCCCCCTGGGACACAGTAACTGAGCTCAGCACAGTCACCGCAAAGATGAACTCCCATTCATTGTAAGGCTCCTTCTGTCCAAGCATGCTGACAAACTAAGTTAGAGGGAGGAAAACTAGCTCCTCCCTGAGAATGAGTTCAGCATTCCAGAAACACAGAAACTAACTGACTCAAACTCAGCAGCACCACATTAGGCACCACATTAGGCACCACATTAGGGATGGGAAGAGGCAGTGACAAAGGCCGTGTCCAGCCTCCCAGGAGCCCTGGCCCCACACAGCAATGTGCACACTTCTGTGTGGGAGACAGACAGACTGGCCTCTTTCTTCTCCTTCCCAAGTGCTTAAACAGGGGCCGGAAAAATCCATGAATCTCTGCCCTTTTCCCTTCAGTTTGCTGCTGTCACCTTTTGGTGGGATCTGAAGAAACTGGAGAGGAAAGGGCAAACAGACCCATTTCAAATGGAGAATGCAGGAAGAGTGGACCCAAGGAGACGCTCCATACAGCAGGTATCACAGCCAGAGCCCTGGCCTCCTATGTGTTGTGGGCAGACTGCTGCCCCCGGCCCCTGTTGAGAGCATCCCCAGCACTTCCTTTGCAGGGACCTGCCTGTTGAAACACCTGCTGTGCTCCCATGCAAGAAACCAGAAACCAGCAACTTCATCACAAATGCTTCTAAAAGCCCAAAGCAAGGAGATAAAAGGCACTGCACCCCATGCCCGTGAAACAATGAACACAAAAATGCTACTACATTCACCCGTTCACAGTGATATTTTACTTGGCAGATAAATCATGCCAAACTCCCCCCAAAGGAGTACCCATAGTTCAAAAGAAGCAACGATACAAGATAGATGAAGAATAGCTGCACCTCAGGCTCAGAGGCTGACCAAAATCAGCACAGGACACACCTGAAAGCCTGGCAGCACTGCAGTGCTCCTCCCATCACATTTTGTTATCTAGAAGAGGTGCCCAGAGCACACAGGCTGCTGGTTAAAAACCACAACGCAGAGCACGAGGACACAAGGACAGCTGCAGAGACCCTCCTTGGAGCCCCCTTGCCACCTGGCCCAGTACTCACACGCAGTGGACCCCGGTTGTGAGATGTGGGGGATACAGGAACGCTGGGGGGTTGCCAGTTCCCACATGCAAGACACTGCCAACCCTTAAGGAAAGAGGGCAGGAAAAGCAAATCTAAAAACCTAGCTTTTGATTAAAACCAACACCTCTTATGCCGCACCCAAGGACACACCTTGTCAGGTTTACCACTGAGAATTAAAACAAAAATTCCCTTTGACAAACTGCTGCAGCCAAATGTACTTTAGCTTCTCCAGAGCTTCAAAAAAACAAAATTTTGCCATTTCCCTTTGTAGTTATACATAGGGAATTATGTATATAATAGAATATATATTATATAGAGAATTAGATTGTAGAATATAGATTCTATAGAATTAGTCTTCTATATATTGGTCTTCTAGCAGGATTGGTGTTCAGTATTGAAATCAAGAAACCATTAAGCCTGCATTTTCATAGTGCCATGCTGCTCAGCAGCCAGTTACATAAAAAAGAGAAGTCTGCAGAGAGTCTTAGTAAAGCAACAGACATCTCGGATTTTCAGCTGATCCTTCTTGCGGAAGCTCTGTGCATTTTGGGGCACTCGGATACTGTGGCAGAAGTCCCCCGTGCTGCAAGGCCAGTGACACTTGGCACAGTGATGCTCGGGATCGCAGGCGGGAGCTTTGCCTGCAGAAGCCCCCTCACCTGCCCCACGTGGCACTAGAGGGCCCACCCGAGCCACGTGAGCAGCTCAAACCAGCCCTTAGGGCAGCCTCGCACCCACAGCCCTGCTGCTTGCAGGAAGGTGGGCGACACGTCCTCACAAAAGCAAAGCACCACATAAACCCACCAAAACCCTGGAATTATTTCCCTTCATTTTACTGCAAGTATTTTATAGAGAGAGAAAAAACAAATCCTCTGAGTAACATGCAATTCCAAATTACAGCTTAGATACAAACAGATGTAAGAGTAGAACTATTATGAAAGAAAGTCTTCTCTGTTCGCATTCGTAGGACTTTGACAACACTGAGAACAATCTGCATTTTCTAGAGAACCATCGTTCAAGGTTGCCCCTTCAGAGCCAATTGTTATGTGCTTTGAAAAGCACAAGCTCAAAGCCTGTAGGGGAACTTCAAGCTCCAGCCTTAAGAAACCCGGAACATTTACTAAAGAGAAAAAAGGTTTCAATTTCTAATGATGTGCTATATATCAATTTTAGCTATTAACTCAGAATAGTCTGTTCCTTTTCTATTGCTGCTCTCCTCTTACTATTTTATTTCCTTGCCTTTCTATGGCCTTACAAATTTCCTTCTCTCTCTCCCTCTCACTGCATTTTTCCTAGGCCCAAGTTTAACAGTTGTTCTCCTTTATTTGAGCAATTTGTTTTCCCAGAAGCGATAAACCCTCAGTAGCTTTTAATCCACTATTATCCTGATTGATTTTTAAACACAAAGTGATAGCTGAAGACAGTTCTTTCACTCATTGTAGCTGGTATACAACAACACATTAAAATCTTGATTTTCTATCCCAATACAAGCTACTTTAGGATTAAATGCTTCTGATTTGTAAGTGTAAGCTATCCTTCTTTCCTGAACTTTAAACTGGAGGCTTCTAAAGGCAGCATGCAAGCAACGTGTAGGATGACTGCAGTGATGTTTCCTCATTCGTTCCGTTTCCCCCAAGCACAAATTGCCCCTTTGGGAAATCCTTTCCATTCACCTGACACGCAACAACAGCGACAGTCATCCTGCTTGCACACGCAGAACCTAAAACAACTGCAAATGGAACAGAAAAGGGTTTTGAAATGTCCCCCAGCTCTCAAATAGAAACTTGATCAAAAGAAAGTACCACCATAGAAGAAATTTGACACAATGGATGCAGATCATTTAACAATAAGATAATGCTTAATATCAAAAAAATAGTTGGTTTTTCATCCTCCAAGAATTCTCAGTTTTTCTAAGCAAAAATGTCAATAGCCACTGGTAAATTTTTTTAATCTTAGTCAGAGGAAAGCAGAGGAAAAACGGAGGTTGGTCAAGCTGAAAGGGAAGTGAAAATTTCCACGCATGTAGAAAAATTCAAGACAAAAATCAAAAAAAAATCAGGTCTTCACTCAAGCCTTCCAAAACCAGAGCTGTTTATCAGGATACACCAGACTCCTCTATCCTCCCAGTAAAATAGCCCCAGCCCCGAGCTGGTCCCACTAGCCAATGGAGTATTCACACTTCTCATTACCCTCTTCCAAACACCCTTTACAGAGAAAAGGGACTGAGCAGAGGCCAATGTCAAGTTCTCTCCTCTGTTTTATATCTCAAAAGCTGCTTCCCTTGTTCTGAAGAGGTCCATGCTCAAAGGTCCAACCCCAGCCAACCCAATGCTCCCACAGCTAAGAAAGGATCCTGCCCAGGACTCCCATTGCCATGGGCAAGCTGACTGCGTTGGGATGGATGCTGGCTGCATTAAGGGATGGATGCCCAAACAGACACAACTATTCCCTATTCCTCCCAACAGCCTTCCCTCCTCTTCATCAGATACTTGATGGAAGGACAATTCAGAGATGTCTCCATCCCTAAGAAGCTTATCTTCTCATAATGCTGCGGAGCCTAAATTAATCTCCTTTGGGTTAAGCAAGACTGCAGCTGGGGCTGATGCCACGACACAGTGGGTAAAGCCTGAGAGGAAAGTACAGATTGAAAAGCCTCCAAGAAAAGAAATTTAACTCCGAAAAAAAAACACAAATTCACTGTGAGACTCAGCTTAGTCACACAGGCACCCAAAGCTGTTGCAGGCCTTCCTAATGCCACTTGCCTGCACACTTCTGGGGAAAGCTGCTCTTACCCTTAGCATGGCCCTCCTTTGACAGTCCTTTCGAATAGGACTGTCTCAGCAGCAAGGGCAAAGATTATGATGATACTGATGAAGAAGAAAATGGGTCTAACAGCTTGGTGGGGTTGGTCTCGCTTTGTCTGAATACACAAGGCTGCCCTTTACCAGCGGATCTCCAGCCTTTGCAAAAAGCCTCCAAACTTAAACCACAAGGACATCTAGAGGTCTAAGCACATACTAAACCCAGCTAGATTCACATCCATAAATGATTTCCAACACTATACAGGGTTACTCTGAGGGTAGACTGCAGACAGCATAGCACAGCCACCCAACATTTGTCTGACCAAAATGAACTGTCATCTTTGTAGCTAAGTGGTTTGTGAGAGCGGGAATCCCAGGATCTTCCTATGTTCTCGTATTCAAAGAAAAAGTGGCTTATGTGGCCAGCTTACTCTGCAGCCACCTGCAACAGTGACACGAGACAGAAAAACCATAGACTGTCATTATACTAAGGGTCTTCAAAATGAAAAACAGCCCACAAAATGCACTTTTAGGGCACTTCACATTCATTTCAGAGAAAAGAATATCCTGTTTAAATCCTGTGACTCTCCAGCACAACGGGAGAGCAACAGTAAATGTGAAAATCAGAGCTTAACCACTGGTCCAATATTTAGAGTCTTCTTCAGAGCACGGAATCGGGCTAAATTCAGCAGTGTTGTGATGACAGCACAACCCCTGCACAAACCCCAAAAACCCCCACTATGCTTCAGGGATGAGCTCCCCTCAAAGATGAAGCCCCCAAAACAACCCATTTTCATCACCAGCAACTAGAAACCTCTACCCCACTGTATACTGCTCACAAATTATTGCTTTAACTGAGAGCATGGGTGCTGGGCAGGACAGAATTCCTCATGGGAGATGAGGAAAGACTACCCTCCAGTCACATCCAGTGCCCGTGTACCTCAGCCCTGGCTGGAGCCAGGAATTACCACTGTCCCTGCAGCTCCACCACCAACTCGATTTTTCTGCAGCTGTGCCAATAGACCAACTAAACCCAAGAACCCAGCTCGAAAACTTAATCCCTGAAGCACTGGAATTAGCAGTTCACAGTTCAGTCTCAATAAGAGGATCACAAATAACCCTTGCCTCACAGGAGAATAACCTATTATAGATCTTTCTCTGTTCACAAGAGAAAGGCAGAAAACAAGAGCCATTTCAAAGTGGGTAAGTGGTTATTTTCTCCTCTTGAAGCACCAACAGATTTTAGCTTCAGTTAGTTCTTCCACTTTTACTAGTTCAAGACAGAAACAAGAGAAAGAGCAATTTATTTTTAAAAAGGTGTCTGGCAGGCCCAAAAGCCTTCTCCTCAAACATTAGCGGGGGTAGCTGACACTGCCTCTCAGCAATTGGGCTTGCAGCCAGCTTTGTTGGTGTATTTTCATCTACTGTTTTTGCTTGGTGTAATTATTTAGGAGCTATTCCCCTGAAATGGCTAAAGAAAAGGTTACCTTATACGCAAGTGCCTCTCAGCATCTCTAGTGTGAAGAGGTGCTAGTTGTAGAAAAGGATGAAGCAAATGGCTTTGAGATGTTTGGGGGAGAAAGTAGGCTTGATGGTGAATATTCAGGTGTTATGGGCAGCCACAGGAGGTGCTGTACATACCTCATGAAGTTCAACAAG
>VZSG01000766.1:13643-37231 GCA_013398315.1 Nothoprocta pentlandii | reverse complement strand
ATTCTATGATTCTATATAGTTAGCAGAACTGCTCAGAATTGCCATTCCTATTAGTCACTGAAACTTAGGGGCTTTTTGCTAATAGACACACAGTTGTTTCCATCAGTTACATCACCACAGTCTCTTCAGAGGTGCAAGACATGATTTTTTTTCCCCCCCCACCAGGAAATGGAGCCAAAAGCAGAAGAGAGATTTTGGCTTGTTGATTCTTTAGGCTGTCAATGGGAACAGATGGCTACAAACAGCTTCACCTTGTAGATAAAAATCAAAACTCAAACTGCCAGACTTTAACATTTCAGATAAAACAGGCTGTGTCTGCAAGCAGAAGAATAAACCAACAAGGCCACACTTGGGAGCGAGTCCTGCCGGGGTGCACAGGGTATGTCAAATGTCCAGGACTCACTGCTCTAAGTCGCCTTTCAACTTCCAGAGCAGTGAGCTCCCACCCATCGCTAGGACATCTCACCCATGCTGCCCTGCACCTCCCACAAGGGGAAACACTTTAAAAGCTGTCAGTCATCCCAATCACACGGGCTGCTCTTTGCATACAACTACCAATTTAAATGGAATGAGAAAAATCACTGTCCACACGCTGCACTCGGAGACTTGGCTACTGACAGATTTGAATTTCAGCACAGCTAGAGCCCAAATGCTATAATCAGCTAAAAGTGAGTAGATCTGTAATATTCAAGGCACAAATACTAAAAGAAACTTACCTATCACTCACTGTGCAACAAATGCAGTTACAGTGATACACAATGAGCAAGTAAAGGGCAGCAAGCAACCAGCAAGGGAGTCAAAACAGGCATTTTTTCCACTACACCTTCTTTCTCCCCCTCTCTCAGTTCAACCAAGTAGGCAGTAGAACAAAACCACTTCTGAGAGAGCTCCAGAGTTGGCCTGCAAGACCCGCTGTGTTCACTGGTCACATCCAGACAGCTCAAGGTAACTCCTGTTAAGAGTCAAACCATGCTAGTGCTTGCACAGAAATGATATAAGCATCCAAACAATTCAACTTCCCTAATGCCTAGCACGTCTAGCCCACTGAAGTGTAAACACAAAACACACAGAAGACTTTGCTGAGCAGTAGTTATTATATATATATAAATAAATAATGCATATTACAAATAGCCTGGGATGACCTAGCTTAACAGCCTGAACCACAGAAATATTAATTTCCTGACAGGGATGTTTTAAGGACCCTTGACTAACTACTTCCTCACGCACTCTCCCCTCTTCAAAATGCAAAGAAATAAAGCAAGTTATTTTGAACAAAGCTCCTCTGCTTTGAAGAAAAGGTAACAGTTCAAACCCTTAAGAACATAGATCATCCACTTAAACCACAGGCCAGTGGCAGCATATTGGGCTTGTTCTGGCAGACAACCGTGTCCCCTGCCCTGGGGAGGAGGAGGATGCCCCAGGCAGCAGAGCTGTAACATTGCTGCTCTGCAAGAGCTATTTAGTTGAGTTAAAAGGCAGGGCTGATTTACACTAGGGACAGTGTCACACAGACATAACTAAGCAGCTTCCACTACTCACATGCATTGCCTGGAAAACCGTGACGATGAACAGCGTGGACGCAACCATGAGGGTGGTGCACGTCAAAATATCCTTGCAAGCTACAGGGGCCAGATGAATTTCAAAAAAGCAATCTGCAAGAAATACCAATCCAGAGTTATAAATGCAAAACGGTCCGCTCTGACCCATGAAATCCTTGGATGGATCTTCCATCTAATTCGGGATGGCTGTGTTCTTGGAGGGACCAGCTAAAAACTCTAGTCTGGTTCCTCCCCATTTGGGTTTCCCCACACAATCAGCTCTTCTGAAGTCCTGGGATTCTCCTGGTCCTTGGTCCCCTGCCCACAACCTTTCACTCCCTCCATTCACTCCACACTTCCTTCATCCTTACTGGCACTATTTGAACCAGGTGGTTTTCTCTTTGTTGGTGGGCTCTTAAATCCACAAGACTCTTCTCACTTTGAATTGCAAGAGTAATTCCATGGAGAGCCTTTCTTGGTCTATGAACATGGTGGATAGAGTACACCTCCAAACTGGGAATTTTTTCAGACATTTACTGTTGTATCTTTGCAACCAAATTTCCCTGAAAGCTGAATCCAGGCTCTATTGTTCACCATCTCCCCCAGCAAAAGCAGGCTAAAGAACTAATTTTAGCAAGAGGGATTATACACTAAGGGGAACGGGCAATACCATAATCAGGGACCAGCCTAATTATAAAGAAAAACAAATTAGCCTGCAAAAAAAATGGAAATTGATTACAAGTCTCAATTATTTAAGTTAGGCCTGCTCTTCCTGTTATTGCTTATAGCTATTCCACTTGCATATAGCACTGACAAGGATCCACAGCCCTAATTAAGAAGCCTTGACAAATCTCTGCAGTCCCCTGTTCTACATGATGACCTGTTAAAGTCCTTATAGTGACTTTGTACCTTCTGCTTTTGCTGTGATTTTGTATGCTGCTATAATCACTCGTTCTCAACTTCCCCCAGAAGTCATTACATCTTCTCAAAACTGCCCCATATCTGGAATCAAACAGAATTATTACTTTATATGAAACAAAAGGATATTTTCAGATATCCTTAGCAGCCAGCTCATTATTTCTCTATTATATTTCCTTCTAAAGATTTCAAGGCACAGCATGTGGAGTATTGCAGGCAGCGATTTGCAGATGTGTGTTTCAAAGAAGATACAAGGAAATTTAATATTTTGGTTGGCATCACAATCAATACATGCTGTAAAACATGTGAAACTAGCCTGATTGTACAGTCTCATAAACAGAAAAGCCCTAGCAATTTTACCTCTGGCAGCTCCAGCTACTGGAGCCTGCCGAGGGTGGAAGAATCCAGGTGCCAAGTTGGCTGCATTTGTTCACACAAAGCACCGTCATGTTTCCAAAGACCCTGCATGAGTGCCCAGGCACTTACAGTACCACCTGCAAGCAGCTGTCCATTTGAACAACTAACGAACATTTCACACATCACAAAGTTTCTGAAACCATCCCTCTCATCACTAGCTTCTGCTGCAACCTCAAGTATGAGGACAGCTAGAACAAAGGTGTGAGGACTTCCCTACTTGCCGGCTGAACGTCTTGCCCTTGGCTTTTTGCACATGCCGAGGGCACTCTCCACCTCCAGCTTCTAGAATTTCTGCCCGAGACATGAGCAACCTCCAGCCAAAAAAGCATTACTGTGTCTTGTGCACTCATAAAAAGTACTGACCAGTGTGGACTATACTCCAGCACAAACTTCAGCATATGGATGAGGAGCTCTTTTTTGCACAACTGTTTAAAGGATGTACCATATGGGGGGAACAATCTAATCTGAGTAGATTGTGTGGGTACTGCACATCCAAACTTAGTCCTCCCCTTAACCAATTTCATGTATTCACATAGCAAAAGAAGGAATAGCAGGACCAGGATGTCCTTTTTCAGGAGGCTCCAGGAATCTTTGGGGGAATTGCAGAACCACCCCCCCTCCCCCCCAGTAAATCTTAAAGCAGTGCCACTATTTGCAGACCTGACCTCGGGCAATGCTTTTCCTCTAATATCATACCAAAACAAACCTGGAAGTACAACCAGAGGAGAGAACTGCATTTTAACTGCCTTCTCACTGCTCCAACACATATGGCAAGCTTTAGGGCTTTTGTACCTTTTGCATTCTACACGCTTCAGAGAAATTCCCACCTTTAAGTGACACTAGGAAACTCCAGCACTATATGTATCTCCTGTGCTATTTACAAAAATACAACTCACATTATTTTATGTAATACCATACTTTAAAAGCTGCTGCTTTTCATGACCTGGCAGCATCATTTCAGTTGGAACAGGAAGGGCAATCAGCCTCATACTGGTTTCTTGTGACCTGTATTGACATAATATTGGTTATCCCAAAGCAGCCAAAGGAGCCTTTTTTTCCCCCAGCCATTTCCAATAAATAAATAATAAAACTCATTCACCTTTAAGGGATAGGGCACAGCCCTTGCCATACCAGGTCAAGGAAGCAAAGCAGGAGTGGGAGACTGTAAGAGAAGAAAACCCTGCAGCCAGGTCAATATTAGCTATCTAAAGATAAAGCCTCTTTTCTTTGCCAGAGAGAAGGAAACAAAGGCAAACAATTTGTCAATCTAAATCATATATTCCCAGTATATAAACATAACAAGTAGCGGTTTAACAGCAAACTCTATTTCCAGAATCAATACAAAACCCAAGGCTAGGAGTAATATTCTCCAGTATTCCCTTCCAAGCTGGTTCTCTGTTACACAGCCTGGAGATCCAGAGCAGAAAGAACTTCTACGTCCCCTATTTGCCCCTTCCAATAGTAAGCAAAGATTTAAATCCCAGAGCCTTCATTTTGGGCCACACTGCTTGTTAATGAAGCAGTCATTGAAGTCTCCCCTAGTATCAAAGCCTGACACAACAATCATTTCTGCTCTGTTGGTAACATGAGATCCTACCTCTCATAATACCAGGACATCAGAAGGGTATTTCTCTTGTGCAACAACCAGCTCACGTACCCAGGGTGAGGAGGAAAAACAGAGCCCAGACTACAGCATTTCAGGAGAGAATATCACCTCTCATCCTCAGCTGCTTCTGCTACTCTCCTGCCTCCCCAGCCTCTGCCGAGGTGGGGGGTTTTGCAGCAGCTGCTGCTCATCAACTCATTATCCCCAGCCAGGGCTGCAGTTTGCCTCTCCCTAGCCCTGTCCTGCAGCACCATGGTGGGGAGCTGGGGATGCTCCCTCCCCCAAAGCCTTCATCCCCCACCCCACCTGTGAAAGGGAATGAATTTGGCAACAATTACCTTTGCTGCTTGCTGTTTGCTGTCACTGATGTTTGTTGTCTGCAGTTGGCCACACACTGGCAACTCCATCCCAGTGCAGGTCCAGGCAACTCAAGTAACGTTTCTGTGCCCTGGGCTCAGTCACTCTACAGGAACAGGCAGCACTCGTGTTTTCAAAGCGTGTTGGCATTACAAAGTTGTGGCTGCAAAAACACATTTTCTGTGGAAAAAAAAACATATTGCAGCAAAACCCTAAGTGAACTCCTTGTCATCCTTCGTAAGCCCTGAGGCATGTTATGTTTATTGTTAGCAGAATAGAAAGCAAGATGCTTACAGCAGTACGTGTAATTAGAAAAAAAAAAAATAACTCCAGAGTAAAATGTTAGTGGCACCATAAGTGAGAATTAAATAAGCATGTGTGAATCCTTCATAAACTCAGTCATCCTTATCACTGTCAACAAGCCAAAGCAGCAACCTGGCGTGCTGCTGTGTAATTGCAGCATTGTTAATGAAGCAGTCATTGAAGTCTCCCCTAGTATCAAAGCCAAAGCAGCAACCTGGCATGCTGCTGTGTAATTGCAGCATGTTCTGCAGAGTGCCACCAAGATGGTCAGCAGCCACCAGCCCTATGAGCAGAAGCTCTAGGACCTGGGCTTGATCAGCCCCAGGATAAAATAAGCTTTGGGGCAAGCCAATAGCAGCCCCCCAACTATATGAGTTTATTGAGAAAGCAGAGCTAAGCTCTTTATTGAGGTGCCAAGTGGAGGACAATTAACATAAATTCAAAGAATAGCTTTTATATAAGAAAAATGATTTTCACTATAAGGGTAATTAAGGACTAGGCCAGGCTATGCTGGTTTTCAAGCCTGGGCCACATCCTGAGCAGGACAGTGTGAATTCAGTGCGGCCTTTCTTTGGGCAGGAGGCTGGACAGGAGACCCCCTCCCCGGAGTGACCTGGCTCCGGCTGGGATGTCCCTGCGATGCTCCACAGCTTTGTCCTTCCCAGTGCCAGGCAGAAACCAGCCACTGGATGTCACCCTGCTCCCACCCAACAGCACTGCCTCACCGGGCAAGCAAAGGATTTAATCCCACAGCTGGAAGGCTCTCTCCATTACCAGCTTTCTACTTCAGGTAATGAACTGAGAGCATTACCCTTCTTCAAAGCCAGCCTTCTGAAAAATACCCAGCAGTTTTAATTTAAAAGTTCCTGAATCACCACCTAGATTGAAAACTTAATGCGAACTTCCTTCAGAAAAGTAGCATGAAATCAGAAATAAGAATGCAGGCTGAGCCCGCACCAAGAGTACCACACAGCTTTGAAAACTAAATTCAAATACAAAGCAAGTTGCACATATATTTCCCCTGAGGTGAAATGCAAGCATGCGTTGCAAGGTCTTATCATATAAACAGCATGCACTGTATGTAAGATAGAGTTATTGCGTACATATGACTAAAATCAAATTAGTGAAGTTGTTGTGATTTCTGTAAAGTACCTGCAGGGACAATAATCACTGTAGGGGAAAGAGAAAGAAATCAGAAAATCAAAAGCATCCTCCATAGCCTGCGAGCAGAATATCGATTCCTCCTCTGCACGTCCTGGCAGTCGGTTCCTGTTTATTTCAGCCAGGTGCTCTGCAGCCTGAATGCGGGAATCTGAATGGCAAGCTGGGCTGTTCTGCAACGAGCTTCACCTAAGAATGTGAGAAGCAGAAAGCAGAGCTGTGTTCAGCGTCAAAACTATTGATTTTTAGCTGTCAGCTTCACACTAATAGTGCTGCCAACTGCAAGCACTCAAGTTTTCTACAGACAACTTCAACTCTCCTGCCAATTCTGCCTTCCCCATCTCCCCCTGATCTCATCAGGCTGGCCTGGGATCATTTTGTTTACCTTTGGTGCTTGTGCTGTTAAGATTAAGGTTTTCATACTTGCCTGCATTTGTGAAGGATGGAAACTTGGTCTCTGCTTTAAAAATGAGATGCTCAAGCAAAAACTTGGCCTCAGCAACGAGCTTTTTAAACTATTAATCAAACATTGTGAAATATGCAAGAAAATAATGAAAAATGGCAATCTGAAAACACAGCTGAGTACCCCGTTGACTCAAATGAACAAATAGCAATGGAGGAATACCATGGATCTTCTCTAATGTTAGGAGACCGTGTCCGACTGCAACATCTCTACCCACCTGGCTACAGACACTCTCTCTTGCCAAGTGAGTCTATCCAAGAGGCTTTCACAGTACAGCATTTGCACAGGGAAAGGATGGGTCTCAGGGAGGCAACAGCCATAAAGATCAGGAACTGCTGCATTAGTTGTATCACATCCCTCATTTTAACTGAAAATACATTAGTGAGTGAGGTCACAGTTCTCCTTTGGAGAACGGAAGGAAGGAAGGAAGGAAGGAAGGAAGGAAGGAAGGAAGGAAGGAAGGAAGGAAGGAAGGAAGGAAAAGGATGCTATCAATAAATCACACAGGAAAACTACAAATATACCTAGTTATAGCAGAGTTCATGGCAGGGGTCACCGGTGCTTGTGTGATGACAGTGTTACACAACATTGACTTACAAAACCAGACCCTGTGGCACTGTGGAGAGCAAAGGTGCTAAAAGGCTTCATTAAAAGGGAGGCCATCCCGCACTTGCCAACACACCAGGCAGGGAATTCAGCTTTGGCAGACAAGCAGCTCAGCCTGTACAGCGCTCCTTCACACCCCCATGCTTTGTGGGCACTGGAAAGTGAACCCTTACCGTTTTCTTCCCTGAATTAAATTTTCAAGAAGCAAAGATAGGCTTTGATGCCCTGTAAAAGCCTATTAAGCTACTGCTGCCAACACAGAACAGGGTCTCAGAAGACAGGCAGGGATAGAGAAACGAGCACCCTGACAGGAGAGCAGGGCTGGCTCCTGAGAAGCCCTTGCAGGCTGTTCTCCACAGATACTGTAAGTGCTGTAAGTGCTCAGGAAAGGATAACGTATGTGTATCCGCATCCTTCTGCAGGCACCTTGCACAGGGGGGATCCTCTCCTGTTGCATGCCTCTCCTGCAGCATCCCTAACTCCGGCAAGCTGATGAGAAGGCAAACAAAAGCCAACACTAGTCAGCTATAAACTATTCCTTAAAGGGGTTAAGGATTAAGGACGGTAACCAGTGATCTCCATTTGCTGCCCTGGAAGCCCAGGTCTTGCCTGAAGCTCCTACACTGCAAGCAAAGGGGAAGAAATTGTGTTTTTATGTAGCAATCTATGCACAAAACTGGGCACAATGGTAAACGTAAACCAGTATCTGAGACACTGATTTCAGGAAAAGTAATACTAATAGTGAATGTCACTTTCCACCTCACCTTCCCACTTTTATTTGTGGTATCCACAGTGCAGTCAAGTACAGACTGCACTCTGCTTGCCAAAACCAATGGCAACACACATTCTGCAGGTGTTCAGGCAGGCTTCTAACAGGTGCCCTGGTGTGTAATGCATCGCCATTCAAAGGCCTACACCTGTGTAAAAGGAACACGGGAAAACAGCACAGAACAGGCATGCTCTATTACAAGGTGGGATTACTACAGAATTTTGCCTTTTGGGGTCTATTTGAGAGCATGGAACCTAAAGCGGCACTGACACCAAGGTCACCTTTAGGAACAATTATGTTTAATATCAACCACCACCACAACTTGCTCCTCAATCACCACGGGGCCACCCAGCACCAAGGCAAAACCTTGCTTAACGGTCGCCGCCTTTATGGGGAGGGGAGAAGCCGCCCTTCCCGCCTTCTGTCTTTCTCCCCGCCCCCAGGCCCAGCAGCTACGATTCTGATTGGCTCAAATTCCCACGGCGCGTGACGATTGGCTGCTCGCGGCCCGCCCTTCTGGAAGGTTCTCCGCCTGATGGCGGTGGCTCTGAGGGGGTTGTGGTGATCCGTGGGTGTGCAGTGGTGGGGAATGTGGGGGAACAGGGACACGCTGGGCAGCATTACAGGCACCGGCGATTTCAGCACTGTAGAAGAGCTCCTTCACAAAAGCTCTACTCCGCAAGGTAGAGAAAGCTCACAAAAGCAAGGCATTTTAATTTTTATTTAACGAAGACACAAAGTTAGGGTAGGGACCTCTCCCAAGGCAGAACATCTCCCTTCAAAGCATATCCATACCACTGGATAAGACTTACAGTATTTATTTCAAGGGCTGTTAACATTATTGATGGGTAACAAAGTGTATGCTGCTCAAAACAATAGAAAACTTTAAATCAGCTTTCTCATTTGAGGCCTGTACACTTCACAACTGCCTGTTAAAGTATTCTGTTGTCCAGCAAGGGTGTCCAGGTGGATGAGGCTGGTTTCTATCCTCGTTTCTTGTAGCAGCCTAGAGCTACCTAACCACTTTCGGCACTATTCGCAGAAGAAATCAATGTCCTGCAAAACAGTTAAAATGAAATATGTTTTCAGATTACTTGACGATTAATGTTCCTGCATCTCCCCCCCAAAGGAACTTAGGTAGATGCAAACACTCAATGTTTGAGTGTGTTTGCTATATAAAGAAAAATATAACCTCAATTGTGGAAAAGAAAGAAAAACAGCTCCTTCTTTTTTCATTTATTGGACCCCATTAGTATAGCTGGTATGATTTCTTACCAGAATTTTTTAATACTAGGTTAGACAATAGCAGGGTTTTCTCTCTTCCCCCCTTACCGGAAGAAATCCTTCCTCCTATTCCTGCACTCAGGAATTTATTAAATTTATATTTATGATTTATTAAAATCATATGTTAACGTGCATCCTTACTGTCTGACAGTTACTTGCTTACACATGAAATGTGTTTGAATAACCTCACCTTTGAGTGAGGCTATACAATGCATTCCCCACAGAGAAGTGTGACTAGAAAAGGAATGCCAGCCCTTTGCTTGAAATCTTGCAGCCTAGCATACATTTCTACTGCTTATTGCTTTCATCTAGCAGTCTGCTGTTCTTTTACATGCCTGTGTTGGTCTCCTCCTGATTTTCCTGCAGGGTGCAGTTCCAGATGGAGTGCCCGAGCTCTGCAACATTTACATTAGAGCAGGGTAAGTGTCGCTGTCCGCTGGAAGCGGAGGAGAAGGAGCCCTTCCCGAGCGGATCCCTCCTGGTAACAAAAGCACTCACTGCTGATTTTAAGTGACTGAGGAAAGGCAAGCCACCACCACTTTGGTTTTATGCTTTTGTAGCGCACACCAGCTATGCTACTGAGCAAATTCAGTGTGTGATTCAACAGTTGCAGCACTGGGCAAAAACAACTCCTAAGATTTATCACTCGAACAGCAGCTGACAGGCATGGATTGCCTAGAGCAGTGCAAAGGATGCTGAGATAGGCTCGCAGGCATGAAGATTTATTAGCAGGTCTCTAGCTCATGGTGAACATTGACTTCACCAGGGAAGGTTATTTGGGAGGAGGAATCAAAGACAGAGGCCCTGGGGCTGATGTTCCCCCACCAGCACAGCAGGTCTTCCCCGTTCCCATACACTTCACCCCATAACCCCCCCACACACACAGTGTACACCACTAGCACTGTATAAAACTGCACTTTTTACTACAAAATATTTCTGGAGAAAGCAGTAAATCCACACAGGCATTGATCAGGATGGTTGTGGAGAGTTTTAAATCTGCGTGACGGGAGAGTTGGATCCTTAAGGTCAGGTTGGCAGCACACTGCTGACCACCAGTGCCCTTTGTAAAATGCGAAGAACGAAGTTCAGAATTGATCTGTATCACCATTAAAGTTCTGTTGCTATAGCACGAAGTGGAAGAAGCAAAAGAAGAGTGAAAAGAATGGGGCAGCTTTACACGTCATTAGTTTTGCAAGAGGTTTTGATGCAGAATTTTTCCTTCCCCATTAGGATTCAGCATTGCAGCCCAGTGATGGACCCATGTGGCCCCTGAGTCAGGCTGCAGGCTAAGGTGATGCTTAACCAACCTCCTTCCAGCTCAGCTTGCCCTTCAGCAGATTGGCTGTCATATTAGTCAGGGGGAAGAAAAGCTGAGAATTACATTTACTCCTGTCTGCAGCAGACTGCACTGCTTCTGGGCCAAATTCAGAGAGAAGCAATCACTTAGCCCTGATTTGCATGTGCTCCTTTAATTTCCTCAAATCAAACTTGTCGGACACAAGGTAATTCAAAGCTTAGCAACTGTTAAGTGAAATGAAGAATTCTATTTCATCTTATTACCTCTGTGCTAATGAAACCCACCTAATCATCTGGACCTAGGATTAAAGGCTCAGTATGTGATTGCAGGATTGACGTACTAATCCGTGGATGTTCCTATAGTCTGCAAAGTAGAATATAGCTAAATATTCAATGGTAATAAATGTGCTCATTAGAAAACTAGCACAAATTTGTTTTCAATATAGAAATAAGCTGTGATCAACCATGAGTTTTCAGCCTGACCACACCAGAGCCAGAGGAAACACCCTTTTCTTTCTTCCACTCTGTGAAATGTTTCAAATCTTCAGGAGAATTAAGAATTCCAGGTGGAATGTGATATGTGAGACACTACTGCATATAACTAGGAAACAGAACCCTCTCAGAAATGCAGCCTACTTAGCTACAAAACACTGACATGTTTCTGAGAAGTTTTTCAGTGCTCCTTTCTAAGGGATATAGCAGTAACTTGATATGAGAAAATCAACATGCTTTTCTCATACATTCGGTACATACACACAAATTTTATATGCTCACCAGTTAGGAAATATTACCCACAAATACAGCTCACAAATAGCTCAATATTTTACCAGTATTTCTGTTTCAAAATGAGAACTACAGAATGCTGTGTCTACTCTCTATCTGAGTACTGCAGAGGTGAATCTTTACAGATAGGTGCCAAGGATCTGCTTCTTGAAGTGGGAGACTGTCTTCAGGGTGGGGGAAATAAAAACTTAACTTCCCTATGACTTTAGCCCACGTATACACAATTAATAGGGACAGTGCTTGCACATTAACATACATAATGGAATATCCAAGCTCTTTATAAAGCAGTCTGCTTGTTTTGTGTTGCAAATGGTTTGGTAAGACTTGAGCAGCCCTGTGGCAACACGGCTCAAATGAAGAGGACTCTAATAGGGTCAAGCCCTCGATGCAGCATCTGGATGCAGCCCTGTAAACCCAGAACTCCTGTTACTGTTTCACTGAGGCTTTGCACGTGTAAAGACCCAAAGGATGGATGGATCCCATGGCATCCGCGATGCACTACAGACAACTGCCACAGCTATGATTTGTTTTTACAGCAAATTAGCATCCCGAGGACCAGCTTAATTATGTAGCCAGCTGGGCTCTTGCGAATTCCTTACCGTTGTAGGAACGGTCTTATTTGCTTGCTGATAGACATGTTGTTCCGAGACTAAACTGCTTGGGAAATAACCAACTGTCCCCATATGGTCTTCATACTCTTCTCCATAAACCTTCAAGCAAGAAAATGCATAATTAGATACCTCAGAGCAGTTCACATCCAGCTTGAGCTAGTTTGTGGTTTGGTCAAAAGCAGTTATTAATAATGTTTCTTACTTTGGTTTTAGACCATCTATCCAATTAGGACTTAAGCTATTAACACAAGAACCATTATATGCATTTTTTGAAGTAAATTAGTACCACTTATAATCAATCTGGAAAAGCTCACAAGTACTCCTATGTTTACCTTTGCTTCTCTTGAATTTAAGAGTTTCATGACAAGGTTTTTTCTCCATAGTTTCGACAGTTGCAGGAAAAGGAAAAACAAAAACAAGCAACCTGTTGATCCCTAGTTTTATGGTTTGTTCATAATTAGAGCTACTTGAAGATATTTTCATACTGAAAAATGTATGTGAAATCCTGAAGATTCCACAAGGAATTTCTGAAGAAGATATTTTCACACTGAAAAATGTATGTGAAATCCTGAAGATTCCACAAGGAATTTCTGAAGTTTAAATGATTGCTTTGAGAAGATAAGTTCTATTTTAAAAGCCCTCAATAACACGATGTTGGCTGCCATTTATTGACCAAAAGAAGTGTTAATGGTTTGCTTATATACACAAGAACATCATCTTACACTCCCAGCCCAGAATTCTCCAGATTCTTTTTCTTTCACTAGTTTTGAATAAACATAAATCAGTTGTCCTTTTTTAATATTAATGAATCTGCAGTCTGGAGCGTTATAATCCTCTTCTGCTCTGGCGAGGGAAATGGTGTCTAGGAAAAGAAAAATAGGGATGAATTCAAAGGCACATACAGAGAGAAATATAAATGTGTGGGTGGACACACATGTACACACATGTAAAATTTTCTACAGAACTAGACAATGCTGAAATTATTAAGTCTGGAAAAATATCCTGCATGTGTCTACATCTCCAGTAACAAAGGACCAGCTTTGGAGCGCATAACTTCATCCTTAACTGACATTTCCATCCTTCTCACCATCCTTACCGTCACTAGAGGGAAAAAAGGTCTCTTAAAAAACCTTCTGTAGTACCGTTGTACATGAAATGAGTTTTCGTGTGAGCTCTCCCTCTGCTTTTTAAAGCCAAAACCCAAATATAACGGAGCTAAATAAGGAACATAGTTTTTCAGATGCCACAGCGTGCAAATCTCACAGTTGATTTTCAGTATATATTTTGCCCAATATTAAGGCAAAACTACTTACAGACACAGTCATCATCCGCACATAGCTTCTTGCTGGCGAGTTTGTCCATAAAAATTCCCGTTACGGGAGGGTCCATTAATCCCAGGCACAAAAGGGCAATAGTCAAACCAACGCGGTGGGTCATATTTTCCTGTGCTCCTGGCCAGGCTGCCTCTTAACTGCACTCCCAGCTCCAGCGATGCCCATCTTTTATGGGAGAGCACAACATCTGGACAAATATCCGTGGCCAATGGGAAGAGCTCAGGGCAACATTCCAGGCTTGTGGAGGAGCCGCAGGCAGGGAGGAAAGCTCTGCTCCCGTTACAGGACTGAATCCTTCCCCCAAAGCCATCCTGCATTAACATTTCAATAAACCACAAGGCTATCTCAACATTTTAAGCTGTCCTGTAGCCCTCCATATTCTTAACTTTTCCACACGGAAGATCTCTTTGAGACTAGAAAATTAAGTCACAGGAAGTCGAAGGAAAATACATCCTTTTAAATCCTTAAATCCTTTATTCTCACAAATACTTAGAGACAGCCCTAATCTGCCCTGGACTGCAAGCGCTCAGCAGCAGAGCTCCCTGTTAGGGTTACAGAAAGTCAGTACCAGTACCCTCAGCACCGAGGAGGAGAATAAACAAGCAGGAGCTGAAACGCAGGAAGAGACTTCACCTGGCAGCAGCTTAAACTTGAAATATAAAGCTCGAGCCCTGAGTGTTTGTATAGACAAGATTTTAATTCCACAGGGAGATGGAGTTGGAGAGCAAGCAATGCAGTGGTTACACCAAGAGAATTTCACCCAAGTTCACAGAGGAACGTGCTCTAGAGCTTGCGTGTTTGAGGCACTGAACGGCACCACCGTATGCTGACTTTCAGGTGCCTCTCTGCTCCTTCGAGAGGACATGTTATAACTCAGCCACCTTCCTGAAATCATGGCCTGGTGTACAAGGCAGGATGGGTAGGGAGTTCTTTAATTTAAATAAATAAGCTGTGTGTTTTATACATGAATTATAGCACTGAATTACAGCACTTGCTCAGAAGCCTCACGCTGAGCGGACGTGCCAGAATTAAGAGGTATACCAAGCTGTTTGGAAATGCCATCACACGTTCCTGAAGGTGCAGGGCTTTGTTCCCAACAGTGATTGCAAGTCAGATATCCATCACATCCGAGCACAAACTGGGGGGGACCAGGGTGCTTCACAGCTGCAGCCGAGCGGCACAACATGGCAAGGGAACGTGCTGAGCAAGGCCAAGACATTGCAGCCCTCAGGCCATCCTGCAAACCCAACATTGGCCAAACTTCTTGGAAATATTAAAAATAAATCAGCATTTAACACTTGCAGTACAGTTTTTTATATTACTTCGTACATTCTTGTCATTTCTGATCCAGATGCTGTCTATTCCAATGCTGGGTTGAGCTTTTTAATGAAGGAAATCTTGCTAACTGTATTCCCTTGCTGCTTTATCTGAATGGGGAGCTAGAAGCCTCACAGGGCAGAGCCTTCAAATTGAGGAACACGTTCCCTCTTCCCACACGTCCCCTCTTCCCACACATGGCTCTCAAGGGCCCCCTACAGTGATCCAAGGCAGCACCAGGCAACCCCCCCACTACAGATCACAGCCCCCCACCACCACCAAACCAACCCCAACCTTTTAAATCTTCCAAAATTTGAACCAAAGACTTGACCATTATCCACAGGCATTGAGTGATTTCTACGAGTGATTTCAATGAGTGATTTCTACAAGCATTGAGCGATTTCTGCACCCCAATACCCAGGATACCCCAATACAACCTTGGATACTACTAATATCTGATCACTGCTTAATGTATTTCTGATCATGTAAGATCTATAAAGGGTATTTAACACAATGCAAAGGTGAAAAAAGATACACAGAAGCACTGATGTGGGCTTTGGGAAATCTGTCTGGGCACAAACCAACAGGTTCACCTGCAGTGTCTTCTTAGAGGGCCAGAAAGCTCTTCCTAAACCATTTATTAAGAGTAACTGGCAGTAACAGATTCAAGAGGAACGACTGTGTTTGTCTGCTGTGCACCTACTTCTCCTGCCTGTTATGCCTGTAAAGACAAAGGAAAGAGCTGAACAATAATGCTGTTCAGTTCTCCACAAATCTCTACCTGTTCCCTGGGGGACTGGGGCTAATTAATCATTACCTATTTATTTTCAAAAATGTCTCACTGAAAAATAAGCTGCTCCCTTGATAATGAGCAATTAACAATTAAGTCCCAGGGTTCTATTTAATCTGAATGTGCTAACATTCAACATTCTAAAAAGAAAAGTTCTTTTTTCCAGCACTCTCTTCCAAAAATGAAGTCACTTTAAAAGTAGTTAGATCAATATAATGAATAAGCCCCATGAGCCTAACAGACCATCATAAGACAGAATAATGGTCAGATAATAAGACAGAAAGAAGAAAAGCATAGCTTGCAGTTTTCAAGATAAATTTATTTTATAAAAATTTGTATCTGAGCACAAAAAATTTACCATCTCCTAGATCCATGGAAATCCTACAACTGTTCTGACAGCTGCTGTAATTTTACACAACAGTCTTGTCTCTTCTGCTGAGAGCAGCAGACATTTTAGCTGATCAGAAGCACTCTCAGGTTGAACAGCCACCCACACAAGTTCCTTAGAAGAATGTCCAGTTATTTCTTAGCATAAGTGATTTTCATGGCATGAGATGGAGTAATCTTGAATCCTTGTAGAGCATCTCGAGCAGCTCCTGCCTGTGCCTCGTTCTCAAACTCCACAAATGCAATGTCATGACGTCCAGGCACTAAACGTACTTCTTTGAAACCAGGAAACCTTTAAAAAGACATTGAAGGAATCAGACAACATTCCCTGGTTCAACAACACATCTCCCTCCTGTTCATGAGCATCTGCTAGTATCATAGCTACCTTTAAAGAAAGATCTAAAGGTGTTTTACACGTCTAATCTTTGGAGCTATTCCTCAATTAAGTGGCAGTAATTTTATCAGTCTTGTACATTTATGGATGCAAGTAAAGCTAGTTTTAAAGCTGCTTACCATAAATCTGTAAAATTAGAGTCACCAGCTTAAATCTGTCCCAGTTTGTTAGTGGGTAACTATGCAGTCAAAATCTATGCAGCTATGAAAAAATCTGAATTGCTTTCTGCACCAAGAAGTCACCAGAACTGAACCTGCTAGTGTTGACAGCAAGACAAAGAACTGGGCATTTTTAGTAGAAACTGTTATCCCTAAAAATCAAGTAGTCAGCTGAGGGATGCATAAAAAACTGCTGAGGGACTATAAAAAAATAAAAGCATATACATAACAAGCATTCAAAGGCAAAGTCCTTTTCATCCAAAACTTACTGATTGAATAACATGGAGAGCATCATCTCATTTGTTTCCTCAGGCAAGTTATTAAGGAAAAGGATATAGTTTGGTGGGTTATCAGGCACCTGCCAAAACAAAAGAACAAAGCTCAGAAGATTATGCACAGCTACGTGTTTCTCTCTGTCTATCTGCAATATCAGTTGTACTAAAATTCACTTCTTAGTTTTTCCTCATCATACTGCCAGCTGGACGTCACTGTATCTTGTGCAATCTGCAGTCCTAGCTCCCTGGTCCATGTTAATTTGGGGAAAGCTCTGTTTCCACACTACACATGATAATACATTGTGTCAGGTGTCTTATTACCAAACTTGGCAGCTCAGCATCTGAGGACTGCCCTGCTCTGGTGACTGCAGCCCCAAGGTGGCAGTAGGTGGCCAAGCACTGGCCCTATGGCCACTGCAGGGTACATTGGCTGCCCAGTACAGGGCAACCTATAATGAACCTACAGGAGACAAGCAGCCTCCCACAAGGGCATTTGGAGGCCAAAATAAGTATCTTGTTCATCTACAGTGGTACTGAAATAGCCCATTTTGGGGTGACTGAAACCTCCATCATAAACTTTATTACCCTGATCTACTCAAGTCTGCCGAGACTGGCACACACAGGCTGTGTTGTTTTACATCTGATACTCCACAGAAAATGTACATGGGCAACAAGACATCTTCCCTGTGGTGTAGATAACCTTTGAGACTGAGAACTGGGTAAGAAATGCAAGCCAAAGTCTTTCTTATAAAATATCTGCCTGCCTACAACTTCTGACTCTTTAGGAGCTCTGGTTTTAACCCACACTGAACGTTCAGAAAGTCTCTGAGCAGTCAAGATGAATGGAGTACAGCAAGTTGTGAATTCTTTTAGAACGTAAGACATGTAAGAGGAAGAAATTAGAAAGCAGTTCCCATGAAGAAGCAAACAGTTCCTATGAAGAAGCAAACAGTTCCTATGAAGAAGCAAACAGTTCCTATGAAGAAGCAAACAGTTCACCTCCAGAAGCTGCTGGAGCTGTAAGCACAGCTGCTCGAGTACCATTATTCTTCCTTGTTTTTTCAGTAGCACCAAAAGGTTGGTGACTTTTACTAAAGATGAAGAGGGGTTTAAAAATCCTTCAACTGATACTAAGTACAGACTAAATTTAAGAATCAAACAATTTGCTGATAGTGCAGCATTCTGTGTAACACTGAGAAACTGCATTATTTTCATTTCATGACAGACAGAGTAAAGACAGTTTGGGTTTTTTCCCCTCCCTCCCTTTATTGTGCTTTACCTGCTAGACAAAGGGCTCATGACAAAAAAAGTAAAATGTATCCTCAAGACTCCATATATAATGAAGTTATTCATATAGAATAATTCTAGAATATAGACTAATGTGCTTATTCATAAATAAGCACATCAGTGCTTTTGGTTACAAAGAAAAAGCATTACCTGTGGATTCTGCAAGGAAGTTCCCGGGGCATTGGCTGAATTCTGTGCTGTCCCCTGGTAAAACAGGGCAGTTTTACAAAGGTGTTCAGTCAGTCAGGAAGACAGAAACCCACATCAGCAAGATTTTGTACAACTCAAGAAGCAGACGGGAAGTTTCAGCTGTAGCCTGGGAAACACTTGTGGTTTACGAAATACCTTCTCTTGAGAAACAAAACTGTGCATACTGCTGAACTTCAAAGCCAGACAATGAACGACAAATACAAAAGTCCAACCCAAAACAAGAAAATCTCCCATCAGCAGCAGTATCTGATCTGACTAATGGCCAAGTCAGCTAACGGAGCAAATCACTGTTTCTCACAGTATGAATGGGTGGGAAAGAAGCAGCTTTTAGAATCATCTAGATGGGACACATCTTCCAAGAGAAAAAGGTGCTTCCACTGAGGACTCTGGCTCAACAGGAATAACTAAAGCTACTGCCATTGTAACTGTTCACAATTACTTGTTTGCTGACAGATTTATACACCAATTAACTGTGAGTAAATTGTGAGAAAGAGGAATACTGTTCCTGAAAAAGTGAGGCTCTCCCTGAAAGTAAGTCTTGGTAGGAAGACTAGTTACATAACTGAATATGCAAGCACCTTTGCCTTAGTAGGGCAGTTTCTAGTTTCTAGAAACAAAGTTTATAGGCTTTGTTAGTTTGAGCCAGGCCAGTCCTTGATGAAAATAGATTTTCAGCCAACTCCTTTTCACATAACTAAATGGATTGGCTTGTTCTTATTTACCATTCCACAGTGCTTATCTATCAAATAAGGCATCAGCACAATGAGGCTGCTTGAGTATTTTAAGCTGGCACTGAAGATGGCAACTTTTGCAAACCCCATGAAAAAGCTTAGATTCTACTTCATGCTATCATACCTTGACCTGTCTTAGTTTTCATCCAATTAGAGCACAAAAAGGTTAACAAGGAATATGTGATCACCTCCTTTCCTTCAATTTCTAATAAGTGCTCAAAATCATCAGTTTCCAAAAGACCAAAATTAGGAAACTGAGAAGTACTAAGAGATGACATTTAGTAAAAAACAAACAAACAAAACAAAAAAACAGAAGCTCCTTACCAGGAGAATCTTTTTATTTGCTGCATTTGCTGCCTGCTCCAGTGTTTTGGCCTTCTTCTTCTCTTTCCTTTTTTCCTTATCAGCAAATGTCCCGCGCATTTTGGAGATGATGTCGGAGTCCGTTTTTGCATATTGAATACGCTTTTTAAAAAGAAACAAAAAAAGTACATTTTACAATTCATTATACTGATGCACTATACTACACTTTGCATCAACTTCAGTAATTGTGTTCTACTGTACCTTTGTGCAAATATCTCCTCTGGGAATTTCTTATATTAATAAAACTATTTGGAACTGTAGATACACTTCAAGGAGCCTCATTAAAAAAAAAAAAAAGCCTTGGACTTTAATTGTTTTACTTCACACTGAAATCTGAACTCATTATAATTATAATGAGTGAACAGCATCTTTTACATATGCCTGTCAAGACACTAGAGGCAAAAAAAGCAAAAGCTTAAACTCCAGGCCCCAAATGTAAAGGCTTAACCACTCCTATGGCTGTTAAGGTTCTGCAGTGATTTCTCAGATCATCACAAAAACATGAAGTATTGATGTGAATTCCATGATCCAAAACCCTGTCCTGCCTCATGGCCCCTACACACACACACACACACACACACACTTACCATGGGTTTCCCATAAAACGGAAAGCCCTGTAATTGCCTCAGGGCATTAGTGGATGATCCGAGTTCTTTGAAGATGACAAATGCCTGTCCTCTCATCTTCATAGTCTTTAGAGCCACAATGTCCACGACATGACCGAACTGGGAGAATAACGCGTACAGGGACCTTTTCAGTTCTGTTGAGGAAAAAAGAAAATAGATGGGGGGAAAAAAAAGATACGGGGAAAAAAGAAAAATACCGCACAGGTTATATGCAAAATTCTGCTTCTACAAAGTTTCTTGTCACCTACAGACAGCACTTTTTGCTAGTTTTATCTCAAGAGCAAATATGCTACATAAGTTTGATCAAAGTTGCAAAGTTGCTGCATGAGCTCATTTATTTGCCTTTTTTCCTCCTATTTGCCTTTTTTCCTCCTAACATATAAGTTTTCACTCTGTGAAAAAGTGGTCCGTCCATCCATTTTACCATTTTAAGGGAATATAAATTATGCAAGGATTAATGTATGCAGACATACACACTGCAGTACTACGCATTACAGCCAAAGATCGACCAGAATATCAGTGTCGTAACACATGGCATAAAAAGCAAGGAGGAAATTAAGGAAATGACAATTAACTAAAACACAAACTGCAAGCTAATAACTAATCAAAATGTAGTTAAGGCAAAGTAAAGTTTGAAATTTTGTTTACAACAGTTCAGTTTGAGGCTTATGTGAGATTTTCCTATTACAGATTAGAATAAGTTCTCACATGACCACACTACCCTTACAGTTGCTACAGATTTGTTTTCACGATTTTAAAATCATTAAACTCCACAACAAACTAAGCCTTAATCTTACCAGTTAATATAAATCCTTCGTAGCATGTAATGATTCAAACTTATAAACAAACAAATCAAAACAGCTTGTGGCCGTTTCCTCTAGTCCTGTCGCTGTCCACCACTGAGAAGAGGCCGCCCCCTCCTCCTCACTGCCTCCCTTGAGGTATTTATACACGCTGGTCAGGTCCCCCCTCAGCCTTCTCTTCTCCAGGCTGAACAGGCCCAGCTCCCTCAGCCTTTCCTTCCTCAGCCTCCTAAGGAAGTCCTCCTAAAAAATGAATACCTTCTTTTTTAATCTTGTCGTTTATGTTGTTGATGTAGATCGTATGGTTCGGCCTGATGTCCATCGCGGCCTAGGCGCCGGCCTAGGAGCAGAGCACACGTTACCCTGGGCGCGCGCGCCGCCAGCCCAGGGGCACCCCGAAACCCTCCAGCGGGGAGCAGCGAGGAGGCCTCCCGCTCCCCCGGGACCGGGACCGGGACCGGGACCGGGATCGGGATCGGGAGCGAAGCCGCCACCGCCGCTCACCTCGTCGCGCCGAGATGGAGCCCGGGCCGCAGCCTCCCGCGCAGCGCACACGATCCCCGCGCGATCGATGGGCCGAGCGCCGACGCATCGATGGCGCGTGCGCACTGCCGGGCGCGGCCGTTGGGGCGGCCCCTCGCGCTGAGGCGGCGGTTGAGGCGCTGCCGCTCGCGCCGCCCGCGGCCGCGCGGGCACCGGCGCCCTGTGTGAAAAACAGAGCAAAACAGAACAGAACAAAATAAAACAAAACAAAAACAAGCTCCTTTCTGCCATCAGGGAGTCCAACTGAGACAGGATTTCTTTTGTCCCTCAGATCAGAGCTGCGCCTGTGCCCCGCATCGGTCTTGGACCCAAAGCGGAGCTGGACAGCGGCGCTTTCCATCAGACTCCAACACGGGCCTGTCAGCAGCGACAAATCTCATCGTGGGGCTCCCCGGTGAGGGGATGGCCTGCAGCCAGTGCTTAGGAGAGAATCACTCTCTGCCCCTGCAAAGTGAATGGGGGAGAGTAAGGACTGCACCTCCGGTGGCTCCCAGAGCAGAAAATACGGGATTATTTACTTATTTGTTTATTTATTTACTCTTTCCATGCCTGTCTCGTTCCTGGAACAATCTATCCTTGTTGCCGTGCTGGTTTTCCAAAAGCAGTACGATAAAGGGAAAAAATGCACCATCAAACGGCCAGACAAATAAATATAAAATATCTGTGGTATAAATATCAAAGATTAGCAAACTGCATGGGAACCATTTGTTCTGCGGCCGTTTCCACCTCCGTAGTAGAGATAATAAGGAATTTATGCACAGTGCAATTATTTTTTACATATCATTTAGCAACTATTAAACAAAAGCATTATTGCCAGGTTTCCAACCACTTACAGTAGAAATTGCTATAAAAGCCCCTCATGTATTTTTTTTCTACTGAGCTGGTTACATTATTAGTTTAGGACTCCATAAATTCCTCTGAAAACCCTCACTCACTGCTATTTCTACATGTCTTGCAGCAGCCCCTCTGTCTTCATCATGACCGATCAATTTAAAGCTTGCATGAAAATAAACCAAACTCTGTACCCAAGCCACAAATAACCTCAATGTAATATTTTATATACCTCAGATGGAGAATGGATAACGTTTTATAGATTTTTTTCCTACCTGCTTCTCACATTTGGGGATGTGGGATGGAAACACAACTCCCTGAAAGTCTGGAACTGGTTCCCATACTGCAGGTAAAGGACAAGGTAGACTGCAAGTCAGCAAAGCACCCTCAGCCCTGGCCTGCTTAAATGGTTTAGTGATGTATTTCGGGTTTTTTTTTTTCCCCAATTTTTAGCTCTGAAGCATTTAGGTAGAGTAACAAGCAAAGTTAACGACAGTTTTTGCCTCTTGTTGTCAATTGACACAAGATGCAGCAGCTCTTGGAGAATGAAGAGAAGCAGTAATTTGAAAATGCCTGCGGATAAATATTCATCAACTAGCATTTGTTTTTAACTTGGAGATTGAAAAGACAATATATCCAAGCATTTCATTTCTTGAAGATCCTTTCAAAATCCCTGCACTAACAGTAGCTCAGGATAAATAAACAGAACCGAGATTCTGAGGTTGCAGCCTTTGGATTTTTGGAATAATTTTGCAGGCAGAATGCCTTTATTTCTATGAATAAGATCATGCAGCCTTTTTCAGAAGTGATTCTATGTTTTGAAGGATTAACCTGGTTGCATGTCAGAAAGAAGCTCTTGGAGAAAAACAGTCCTTAAGATTGTTCTTGTTTGAGCTGGAAGTTATATGTTTGGACAGGTCCACAGTGAATCTTTTCCCTTTACAGTGAAACAGCAATATTACACAGGAATATTAGTCCATTCAGTTATTTATGATAATTTCAAGCAGTTTCAAGCAAGTTTAAGAGTTGGGTTTTTTTTCTTTGTTTATTGTCCTAAAAATTAGTTTTTAAAATGAAACATAAACTTGAAATCCAAACTTGAAATCCGATCTATTTGAACACTGCTTTTTGGTAAGGCTGCTTTTGTGCTGCTCTGTGTGATCAGTGATGTAGTCCATTGAGCTCATACATAAGTGACTAAGTTTGAAACCACTTCATTGTCATTGAATCCGCTAAAGCAAATCAAATTATCTGCAAGCCAAAAAAAAAAAAAATTATAACTGATCTTTAAAATAAAGCCTGTATAGTTCCTCTGAAGAACTTAAAGAAAGCAAAAAAAAAAAAAAACAAAAAAAACCCAAAATCCTAGTCAATCTGATGCACAGAGGAGGAATTCATGGCATCCAGAAATTCTCACACTTGCTCAG
>VZSG01000766.1:0-13423 GCA_013398315.1 Nothoprocta pentlandii | reverse complement strand
AAAAAAATCAAGCAAGAATCTTAGCAGGAAGACTGCCTGTAGCAACTTCATAATCAATCCCAGTGCCTCAATGCTGTAAATGTGCTCCCGACTCCAGCAGGGAGCTTCCCTGAGAGGGTGCCAGGCTGTGCTGGAGAATCAAGAGGAGAGAGGACCCGGCTCTGCAGCACAGCCGCTGCCCAGCCTCCTGCCCCCTTCCTGCCTTTTGCTCGGGGATAAGGAAACCCGGCATTTCGGTTTTATTGCTGCTGTTATGAAAGCGGTAATAAAAGTCAGGTCTGTTTATTAAATAAATAAATAAATAATGTAAAACTTCCTTTCTCTAAATTAAATCAAATTCTCCAAACTGAAACAGAACAGCAACCAAAAGCTCTGTTTGGAGAAAATTGCACTCCTGCTTTGCTAGCAACATCAGTCCTTTCACCTGTGATACTTTTTACAGTGGTTTTCTTGCTGTGTTAAGGTTCTGGGATTATTAAAGTTACTCTGCTTTAGCAGACTTTCGTTTGACTTGGGGAGGGAAGGGAGGAAGATCACATGCTGAAAAGAAGCATACATGTGAATTCTTTGAGGTGATACAGGTGAATCTGTCTTCAGTAGTTTGGTTCCACCCTTGATTGCTCTGGATATATAAGAGGATAATAAAACACCATGCTAACCATTGGAAAATGGAGAAGGACAGTGAGCGAAGCAACTGACAGGCAATACAGAAATTCCCTAGCAAGCAAAGGGTGTGTGTCAGTGGTGTCGTAAGCACTTGCATTTTCTGTCCTTTGAAGTCAACATATATGAAAGTTGACCTGCTGGAAAGCAGCTCCATGGAGAGGGACCTGGGAGTCCTGGTTGACACCAAGTTAACCATGAGTCAGCAGTGTGCCCTCGTGGCCAAGAAGGCCAATGGGATCCTGGCCTGCATCAGGCTCCCCAGTATGAGGGACGTGGAGGTTCTAGAGAGGGTCCAGCAGAGAGCAACAAAGATGATTAAGGGAGTGGAGCGTCTCTCGTATAAAGAGAGACTGAGTGAGCTGGGCCTGTTTTCTCTGGAGAAGCGAACGCTGAGAGGGGATATGATTAGCATGTATAAGTTCATGAAGGGGGAATGTAGGGAGGAAGGGGCCAAGTTCTTCTCCGTGGTGGCCAGTGACAGGACAAAGGGTGTAAGTTGCAACACAGGCAGTTTCATCTGCATGTGAGGAAGAACTTCTTCACTGTGAGGGTGACAGAGCCCTTCTCTGGAGGTCTCCAAACCCACCTAGATGCCGCCCTGTGCCCCATGCTCTGGGTGTCCCTGCTGGAGCAGGGGGTTGGACTGGATCATCTCTAGAGGTCCCTTCCAACCTCAACCACTCTGTGATTCTGTAAAACCTCACATTTAAAACAAAAATGATCCCTCAAAAGGTGAGCAACTTAATGATACATGTTCAACTGGAAGGTGCAAAAGAGAAGCTATCATGTCCTGTAAATCGGTGGTTGCTGAGTAGTTAGACTGACCACAATCCACTGGTGTAAATTGCCAGAAGCAGCTGAAGAGGCAGCAGTGATTTACAGATTGTTGCTCAAAGGCTGTTACTTGCTGTCAGAAAAGCAACAAAGAAAGTGAATGGAGAGTGTGATGGCAAAAGAAATCCAGTATTGACAAGTGCATGGCCAGTCTTCGAAAAAAATCATTTCAACCACAATTAGTGGAGCCCTACACTGTGACCACGTGGGCAGAAGACCCCTTTGGAGGCCAATAAAACATCTGGCAACAGTGAAGAAGGCAAACAAAAGCTGACAAACGTACCGCAAGGGGGTTTATTTAATAAGACTGTTACATAATTACTAAAAAGGTTCTTGGATGCGTTCATGATTGATTAAAAAAGCCACACACAGAGTCCTCTGCTGTTTATTATTGACAGTTTGTACTTATTCTTTTTCATACAAATACAGTACCTGATAGACCTTTTATGTAAACTATAAGTCAGTCAAGGGACCCTCACCAACCATCAGAAGCAATTATTTATTAATATTGTTTCAGAGTGAAAAGATTCTGCCATGCTGAGTGTTATTGCTGATCTCTTAGTTAAATCACATTTTCCTCTCCCCATGTCTACAGAAAGACAGCACAATGTGTCGCTTCTTTTGACACACGTCTAGTTTATGACAACAGAAAGCAGACAGTTGCATTGTTTTTTTAAAAAAAAAAACTAATTACAGTGATTAAATGAACCAGAATTAAATCATAGATATTTGAAATTGTAGTTAATTAGTTACATCGAGCATAAGCTACGAAATAAGTACTTTTCATCTTCATGTTTTATCATCCATGCTGAAAATCAATGGAACTCGGATACGGAATCTTAATGGGGTCCCATAGAGAGCTTGTTCAGCAGCACCCGCTCAAATCTACTAATAAATGACTGTTTCCTGATGCCACTTGTTTCCTCACTTTTAGTGCTCAATAGGTGATGGCAATGACCACTGCTGTAGTAGTACCAAAAAGGTCTCAAATAGCATCAGGCCTTCTTGAAGGAAGGAACAAAGAAATAAGAATAAGAATAAGAATAAGAATAAGAATAAGAATAAGAATAAGAATAAGAATAAGAATAAGAATAAGAATAAGAGAAAGAAAGAAAGAGGAAGAGGAAGAGAAAGAGAAAGAGGAAGAGAAACAGAGAGAGAAAGAGGAAGAGGAAGAGGAAGAGGAAGAGGAAGAGAAAGAGAGAGAGAGAGAGAGAGAGAGAGAGAGAGAGAAATGCACACCATAAGGAAGGGTCTGTGCCCCAGATAACCTATAAAACCTCAAATTAAATCTTCACCCAATGTCCTCGATGGTCATACTCTTTTTTTTTTTTCCTGGGCAGCCTTCTGTTTTACCAGCCTTTTTGCTCTCAGATCAATTGCTATCAATTAACAGTTATCTGGGCCTTGTGTCTTTCATGCTGCACCATTAATTACCCCTCCTTAGGCAAAAGATCACCAGAATTTGCAAGGATACCAAACACTGCCCTCTGCAAATGTAAGAATTACCTTTTCTGCTGCGTTTACTATTAAAATAATTCCCCATCATCTCTAGTAGTTAGGGTGTGCTAGGTTTGCTGAACAGGATGAAATGTGGGTAGTGATTTTAATTTCATACTGGTGGCTCCAAATTGCTTCTGGGTACTTGGGATTTCCTTTATTCTTATCGATTGGTGGCAGAGCCATCTGTCCACATTGAAACTGTGCATTAAGATGGGCAGTACACAGGTTTGATTTATTGTAAATCAAGACTTACCTGGTTAATGATATAAAATTATCTGGTTGACTCACACCCTTTTTTAAATGTGCCTTTTCATCCTGTTCATCATTTGTCATATTCCCACTGCAGTCCTTTTTCCTGTGTCTCACACCCGGCCATTGAAAACTTCCTCACCCGTGTTGATGGGCAGTAGTTTTAGCTGCAGCTCTTGCAGCAGATCCGGGGTACATCTTTTCACAGCACGGAAGGGACCTCTGAGCTGCAAAGCCAGGATGAGAAGTGGTTTTGAGCTCTGGGTAATGTATGGAAGAGGAACACAGGGCACGAGAGAGCATGAAGCTCTGCTGGGAGCAACAGACCAAGGACACTAGGAAGAGGCTGAGGGCAGATAGACTTCACCAGCAAGGACACAGTCCCCATAGACCTGGACAAGGGGAGCAGGTCCCATGACAGTGATCAGGGTTAACCGCCCTGTGCAGTGACCACCAGATTAGCCAGGAATGAGAAGGCGGATCTGAGATCAAGCTGGGGATGAGGGGGCTACTTGGGCAAGGACACTTGGAAGTACCAAAGGCCAAGGACTGGGCTTAAATGCAGCCCCAGCTCTGGAGCAAAGTGGGGAAGCCCTTAACAAAGTTTCTCGCAGCAGTTGGAACCACGGTCATAGCTGTGCCTTATCAGTGCTAGCAGCGCTCATCCACTAGGATGGCTTAAGAAGGAAGCTACGGAAATCCGAGAACTTCTTTCTGGGATCTTCCTGGAGGGATGTGCCCAGGACCCTGGCACAGACAAGCTGAAGAACTACCGAGAGTGCAGACAGAAGCTTCTTATAGAGACTGATGCTGTGGACGTTTCTCTTATCTCTTGAGTCTGAAGCATCTGGAAAACAGGGGCTGATGTTTGCCACAACATGGATAAACCATCACAGACGGACTGATGGGAGTCTCAGCCTGTTTTAAACAGCATCCCTGAGCTGGAAGCCAACACAGTGGTGGCATGGGGCTTCCTCATCAGATAGGGAGCCTTAGCAGCTGGTGGCATCACTGTGAAGCCCCTCTCCACAAGGGAAGGGATTATCGTATGTCCTGGATGGATGGGTAAATTCCTGCTTGAAAGAATAAGGGCCTGACAGTCAGAGACAGGTTTGCCCATAAGAAAGTCCTCATCAACAGAGAGTTGGTTGCACCAGCTTCACCCAAGGAGGATGTTTGCCCAGCTGATGGGGTGCCACAAGTGTGTACTAGACCCTGCTGTCAGGATAAACGAGCAATAAGAGCCTATGAAGACGCTCTCCATTTCCAGACCACCTTTCTTAAGCCACCCCAGCCTTGAAATTGCTACGATTCACAGCAGCATCGAGCTATGAAGCCATAAGCTTGTTCCTTGCACGTCTTGTGTTTAGTAAATTACTGCAGGTTGAGCAAACAGCATTAGCCAGCTCCTCTAATAAGTTCTGTCTGGGCTTGTATTGAAGCTTTGCCTGTTCCCTGTACGGATACTAATAAAGCTCATGAGTTATTTTGATTATCTCATTCCTGCAAATATTTATTGATTTAAATCATTAAGTTTTCAGTGACAGCAGACATTGGGGAACCGGGGGTAAATCACAGCATCTCTGGTACTTGAGCTGGCTGTAAATTTACCATATTGAGTAAATTCAAGCTGGCTGCAAATTCCCCGAGTGCTCCTAAAGCTTCGCTGGCCGTGGAATAGGCTGCTTGTGCTTTGGTGTCTTGTGGTTGCAGCCAGGCCATGAGTTGGACAACCTCTCAGTGCCTCTTTCTCATTTAGCCTCAGGGTGGGGTAGCCTCTCTCAAGTGTTCGGATCCTTGTGTACCATCCCCTAGGAAAAACCTCCTTTAAAAATTGTGTAGGTGACAAGCAGCATCGAATGCAATTTCTGTCTTCTCTATAGGAGAATTGTATCATGGAGTGGGTTTCTATGTGTTAACTTTCTAAAATGTTCCATTCCTGCTATGATTTACACCATCCTGCATCCAGTGGCGTGGAAATAAATCTCAGCTCCAAGAGATGAGATGAGATCTTACCTCTGAATGAATAAATTTCCCACCTCCAAACAGTGAGACGGAAACAGATGCTTGGATATACGAGTGTGTGAATCTGCTGGCTTAAAGTTAAGTACACGTGTGGATTAGGACAGACCTTCCACCACACTTATGGTTACAGAATAAGGGCTATACAACATCCAGCAGTCAACATGCTAAATCGAATATGAATTTCTGGTTTCGATATGAAAGGCAAGGGTTTCAAATACAAGAAGTGATTTTTTTTCAAGAAAAAGATGACGAAAAAGCCTTTTGTTTAAGAATATTTTTACAAACACTACAAAAAATTTCTTCTTCATAAAATAGATAAAACACATGCATATTTTCAAATATTCAAATACTCTTAAGTTTTACCAAATGAAAGGGGATCAGGGGGAGGTTTTGTTCTCCTTACCCTGGAGAGCAGACGGCCTGTGCTGCAGCCAAATGGATGTATCCGTAGGGAGAGGATGACTGTTGTCCCTGGGCATTTAGGGCTCACCTCTCTGCATCCAGGCGGATTTCCAGTATTCCAGGTGGCCGCAAAGGTGTCGCTCCTTGGCCCTGGGCTCCAGCAGCACCAGTGACCGCCTGGAGCACCAAGAGGGTGATGGCACCATGGATCCGTTGTCAGAATCCCTTGGAAAACGTGACCCTTCGTGGGACGCCCGCTTACACCCAAGCAATGTGGCCATGCTAACTGTGCTCAGCCCTCGGGGACATCAGCCAGGGTTGCTGTCACCCTAGGAAATACTGCTTCCCAGCCAGATAATGTGTCAGGAACCCCTTCCTCGAGGAATCCATCTTAAACTCATTTTAGGCTAACACACTCAGAGCTATATATTACACAAAGCGGCCACTAACCTTATATATCTGCTAAGTGTGATTGAAACACATCACTCGCTTGCTCACTACCCGGACACCTCTATCCAAGGAGACAGTCATGAGGGGACAAACTCCCTATGCAGACAGTCGCAGAGCACTGTGAATGATCCAAAAGGCTTCTTTGCCCTATCTTCAAACCAAAGGGAGCTGCCAGAGAGATAAGCACAGAAAATTGTTTATTCCAGAGCATGCCTGTGTATTTCTCCAAGCTAAACAAATTTTGCCTCAGGGCATTAAAGTATTAACAATATTTGCAGCACCATTACAAACCTGAGTATTGATTCTTTGCTGCTAATGTGTTTTCCTTGGTAATGAGACCATGCAATATTTCTTCCTTGTATCCATGTGTTATAAAGCCACCAGCCGTTAAACAGGAGCTGGTCCTTGGGGAAGTGCAGGGAAGTATGATCATGTCTTAAATGAGCACTGCAACTTTAATTAAAGCCTCATTAAGGCTGGGAAAGAAGGGCTGTAAGAATTGAGGGACAAATGAGATACTTGTTTGGCATTGTAGGACTGCAGATACCTGATGTAACCAATGTAATAGAAATGACAGAAGTCTCTTGGCATAAAAACACTGGCAGAAATTCTCTGTAACCAAGAAGAGGGAGTAACTGTCTTTTCCTTTCTCTTACCCATATACTTTTAATACTGTCACAAAATCCTAATTCAGAGGGAAAAATATCTAATTCAGGAAAAGTGTTTGAGTGGGTTTTTTTTTTTTTTTAATGAAACCAGGTTTCCTCTAGACTGAAAATGATGCCTGTTGGTGGGTACTGTTTCGGATGAGCAGTGCAACTGAGGAAAGCTGCTGGTGCCCAACACAGTCCCTGGCCCAGCACAGTGGCAGGAGCGGGACATGCAGCCACCTCAGGGTAACCAGCATCATCATGGAAGGGTCCTGCTCCTTTCCGTTCTTCCCATCTTCTCTGCCAAGCCTTTGACTCAAATCGGAGCCTCCAAAATTTCAGCTCACTGTGGGGAGGAGAGAAAAAGATCATATATTTCAGCTTGGGAGCTGAAACACTTGGGAGAGCTGCTTTTTTTCCATTTGTTCCCCTTTGCATCCCTTGCCTGCTTGGACTTCGACAAGAGTTTGCTCTCCAAGGGAGCAATCTTCCCTCCGTGTGCATATACCACAGGATAAAATACAAAAACATCTCCATCTAATTTTCTGCCTTTAGTTACTTTTGGCTAACTTTAGTTCTAAGAAGGCTCGAGAGTAATGTAGCTCAAATAGGAGATAACGCAACATCTTAATGACTTGATTCTTTATCTTTTAGTCTTGATATTAGAGACACTATCTCTGTTTAAAAATGCAATGTTAACTGTTTTCCTTTCTAAAGGAAAGATCAGTGATATCCCCAGTATTAGATTAGCCACATTACCACATGTTCATGCTATATACTGAAAAAAAAAGTGAAAACAAAAAAGCAAAAATAAAACCTCACATTAAATTACTCAACTGGTAAAGCCAATCCTGCTGATAAAATCAGGCTTGTTCTACACAATATGAGCAGAAATGGGACTGTTATGTTTTGGGTGAAATAATATGGTATGATTCTGAAAGTAAGCGCCTACAAAGAAAAATAGAATTGATTTTCAGATAAAATCCCATTAGTAATGCTTTCCCTGTATAGCAAAAAAAGAATGATTTGTGTTGGAGCCTGATATTCCAGGAGAAGATAACACTGATACTCTCATTCGTTTCTGTGAGACCCTAAGGAAGCGTCTAGGGGCTGTATGAATAAGAATTGTTCACATTCATGGAAGTGCCTTGGTGCTTTGTTGCCAGGAAACCCTAAGGAGAGCAGAGCAATGCCAGCCTGGCCACGCGGATCCGGGGCCGGCGCGTTAATCCCGTGTTTTGCAGACACCAGATCTCTATCATTGGTTACTGGGATGCTCGCACAGGCTGGCAGGAATTGTGGGAGGTCATTTCGCTAGCGATTTTGCAGAAATGTGGAACATAAAAAAAATAACCCAAGCCATTGACAGCATCACATTAGAGCTCTGGAAAACAAGTCTTCTACCTCTTGGAATGCAAAATTAGAAGATACTAGAGTTGGGTGTAACGTATTTGTGCTGTTTGTTTTTAGATAAGGAGAGTGTAACTAAAGAGACTTCCCTCTGCAAGGATAAGGATCCATCAAACTCTTGTTAGTTAATAAGCAGAGAGATGCTCTTACTTTTACTGTGCAAGGCACAGACAGACCCTGGTAAATCAAGAAAGGGCTTTTCTAAGCAGGCTTTCATGTGAGCAGAATTCAGACAAGACCTTTGCTGAGCCAGGAGGATGGGAAAGTGGTGTTGAGCCTAAATTTGGGGGCTTTTATTTTTGTTTATTTTGTGCAATATTCCCTGCTGTTCACTCAGTGGGAAAGATATATCAGATTCATGCTTGTGCATTCATAAAATGGCAGGGTTTTTGAAAATAATTTATCCCATACAGGGTCCTTTATGTAGTCCTGCTGACTTTCAAAGGATTTGCATCACTTCCTAATAACGATAATGAAATCCTATAAAGTTTTATGATTGTGCTTCTTGGGTTTTTACCACTTGTTTAGAATATTTTGTTTAAGTGTATGCACTAGGAATGTACTGAACTATAGTAAAGACTTCAGAAAAAGCTAAGAAGAATTTTTGTTTTGTATAGCAGTAACGATTTTTTACTCTCAGTCATCTTTTGTCATTAGACTGGGATTTCCTAGGTGTGTGTGTGTATGAGGGGGGGAACCCTGTGAAATAGAGGGAAAAACATCAGCATCCTTTTCCACTGCTGAAATCTCATATAGATTTCTGACCGGTCAGGGAGGCTGATCGTAATAAAAATCTCAGGCTGCTTTTAGTCATTCTGTTCTTTAATCTTCAAGAAAAGCTATCCTTATGTGTTAAAATGACTCCTCTCTCCACATTATGTACTTATATATATATATATATATAACTGGGCTGCAGCAATGTTGAAGATAAGGACTTAGTGCCTCAGTAGCAACATAATGAGTATCCTTAATATCAATAGTGCTTGCAAAGGCTCCCTCTTCTCTTGACATCTGGGCTGCCATTTACATGCCGTTAGTTGCAATCATTTCTAAAGCAACAAAGCTTAGATTTTGTTCTTAATTAGTCATATGATAGATAACACTTCTCATAAATGTTTAATTTCCTAATAATACTTAAAGATTTCTGCGAAAGACAGTAACGCACAGATCCAAAAGGCTGCAGTGAAAGGTTGCTCATGGGCAGTGTGTGGAGAAGCTATTTGTACCATCTCTTGAGAAATTAGGTCCTGCAATGTGTTTTTTTTCTTTTTTTTTTGCAGCCTCAGGAAGCTCTTACAGTGCTGATAGCAATCATCACCAAAGAAGACGATTTTCAAAAGAAAAACAGTGCACTAACCTCTGGTAAATACATCTCTTGTGAGAAGCAAAAGCAATCTGGTGATGGGTTCTGGAGCTCCTGAAGGAAGGAACCTTGGTAAATGAGCCTGTCGTTTTGACCTTTCCAGCCAAATGGGGCATGAAAATGGGGAGGTTAAAGAGGCAGAGCCCGTTCAGCTGGTGGGAGCTTCAGAAACAGACATAAAACAAACAGAACTGAGCAAAACAGAAACCCAAAACTTTGTATTTGCCTCTGTGTTAGAGGCCTAATCTGAAGAGATGTTGGTTGAAAGAGAGAAGTGAGATGGTTTCTTGGAAAACCTATGACCCTGTCACAGAGCAGTAATGCATGTGTCTTCTCCCCGATGGCTTTCTCACCATGTGTCCCTATTTCCTTACCTGTAGGAGAATGGCTTTCCTCTGTGAGAGGAGCTCTGACCTGGCATTGACTTTATGGTGGGTGGAAACTTGAGAGCGACTCCTGATGGAAGAAGTGACCACACAGCCATTAGTCAAAAGGACGTATTTGGGGACTGTGATAGTTGACAGTTCATTTGGGACTCCATTACAAATGTAATGGCCACCAATAGTGATCCAAATGAAGCTTGTAAGAGCTTCCACTGTCCAAGGCCTCCCTGATACCTTCTTTTAGGTTCCTAAGAAGTCTTGCCTTAGGTTCAAAATTTCTCCTTGCTTTCATTGGCTCTGTCCAATTGTTTAAGTGGCTCTTCTGTTACCAAAAGATACTATGCCCAGAAAGAATTAATCTGCACTAAGCTGAAGAGGCCGTTTTCTGTGGTGGCTACAACCGTACAAAGTACCTACTGGAGAGATGCCCAGTCTCCCTTCTCCTGCATGTTAGTCCTCTGCTTCCCATGCCCCTTTTGAACCAGACCATTCAGCTCCTTCTTACTCTTCTGTGTTATTGGCTCTAACAGTGAGAAAAAACAAGACAGAAGCAAGTAACAGTGGAAGCAGATGATCAAATCTGGAATGCAGCAGCTTTCCTTTCCTTGTCTGTTAGAAGACAGAAAAGTACTGATTGCCACTGCTTTTTCTTATAGGATTAGCATTGCATATGCTGACTATATGTTGTTATGGGAGACTTAATTCAGCTCCTGAATGGTAAATATTCCTTAAATTATACTGACTTAAATTTCAGTATGTTATTGATTTACTAGAATCGATCTTGTGCATGTGCAGGTTGGTTTTGTTTAGAGGCAAGGCACGTTTCTTTGTAATATGCCAGACTGGGCTGGTGCCTGAGGTAAAAGGTGTGTGTGATTCGTTACCTACCTGGTCTTCTGCTCCTTTCTAAGCAGCCAAAGGATTACTGGGGGAGATGTAGGCAACTGTTTCTTGGTTTACCAACATACAGAATCACAGAGTGGTTGGGGTTGGAAGGGAGGTCGATAGATCATCCAGTCCAACCCCCTGCTCCAGCAGGGACACCCACAGCACGGGGTGGCATCCAGGCAGGTTTGAAGACCTCTAGATAAGGAGACTCTACAATCTCCCTGGGCAGCCTGTTCCAGGGCTCTGTCACCCTCACAGTGAAGAAGTTCCTCCTCACGTGGAGAAGGAACCGCCTGTGTTTCAACTTATACCCATTGCCCCTTGTCCTGTCACTGGCCACCACTGAGATGAGTTTGGCCACATCCTCCCTACCTTCTCCCCTCAGGTACTTACACATATTGATCAGCTCTCCTCTCAGCCTTCCCTTCTCCAGGCTAAACAGCCCCAGCTCACTCAGTCTTTCCTCATACGAGAGATGCTCCAGTCCCTTAATCATCTTTGTTGCTCTACACTGAACCATTGAGCACTGGCTGTGCCCTGATGAGCAGTTCTGTGCCATCCAGCTGTTTGGCTGCTGATGTATTTGTGTGCTCACCGACTTCTTGGGTTACTAAATGCAATTCTTTTCCCTTCTTTCCATTTCCTTTACCTACCTTCCTGTCTAAGCTGTAAATCCGTTGCGCAGGAGGATTACGCTGCAGCAATGGCCTTTCTGTCTTGACTGAGTGGATGCTGTAGACATTTTACATAGCAGTGTAAATTGTTATTGCCAATAATAATATGACCATAGCCATAGCAAAGCAAGGAGCAGAAACATACATTCTCAACAGCATCATCTGAAAGTATATATGCAATATATACATGCTGCCCCATGTAAATCTCCTTTATGTGCCATCATCATTACAGCAGCACTGATGCTTCTCACATCCAGCACAAATGCTGTCACAGCTTTTTTAATTCAAGGTCTGTGGAAGACTGTATTGCTGCTTTGTGTCTTTGTACACACACGGAAGGAAGTGGTGTTGCTTTAAATATTTAGTGCTGGTTACAGGCCATTATCAAATATAGGCAACAATATCTATTGAAATACTCAGAAAAAAAATGTATTTGTATCTCAGTTTGTCTTCAAATTTTAGTCAAGAGTGGGCTTGGTTCACAATTTAATAATGACCTTTTAAAGAAATCGTTAAAGCAGATCAGAAATGATTTTTGCACTTTTTTGCTGGATCAGTACTTTAAGAGTGGAAATTCAGCTGGCCCCTCTCCAACAAAAGCATTTTGACCGTGGTTTTAAAATAGATTATTTTTGCTGTAGTTCAAGCCCTAGAATGCTCAAGATCTCAATGTGCTGGCCTGTCCCCAGCAATATTATGTTGTTATATATAATATAATGAGATATTGCCAAGCTGAAGAGTGAACACTTGAAACTAAAAGCAATTTTGAGATTCCTCACATTCCTTTCTGACATGACATGTAGTCCTTTATTTTCCTTTTTTCAGTGATACAATGCTGTTTTTTTGCAACAGCGGTTCCCTATGAAAATCCTCCTGCAAGAAGGTGAGTTCTTCTGCCACCCCACTCTGCAGAGAACGAGTGGTTCATTGGTGCAGCTTGGGCACCGTAGAGAAGGAAGCTACCTTTCCATGGGGAATTCTGGGGTGAGGGTTTGAAACAGTCCTGATGACAAAGGACAAAGAGTCATCATGTGCACAAAGACAATGTGGATGCAATATATGCTAAATATATACATATATATAATGTTATTGGTGATAGCAAGCTACTCCAGACCTGCTGCCTGCTGTAGCTCTGTTGGATTTCAGCAGGCAAAGAGGCAGCGTTGTCTTCCTGCTGTGGCATTTTTCCCACAAATGCCCAATTTAACTTTGTGGATGTTTTTCGGAAGAGAAACATTGGCCACTAGAGGGAGAAGGGGTAATGTGTTTGCTTTGGACGGGTCTACTTCTCGTTCAAGTTAAATGGTATCTTCTATATCCAATTACTGACACACAAAACCTGTCTTTCAAGTTCTGGCTTGTGTGACCTTACTCTAATTTTATCTCATTGAAGATACACAATGAAGTAAGAATTACAAGCTGTAGTTTTATAAAATACAGCATTTGATTTGTTTCGATTTGGGTGTAAATTACAGCAAGCATTGCCTAATGCATTGCCCTGCACAAATAGTATTACAAATTAATGTTGCAAGCCAAAAACATTACTTAATAATAAATAATCATTTTCTTATTACTAAGGTCTATCTCTGAAATGAATTAGGACTAAGTAACAGTAGCAAGTTGGGAGAAAAAAAATCTGAGAGTGTTTAGCTTTTTGCAATAAAGACTACCCCAAATAATATATATATATTTTTAAATATATATTATATATATATACTTTATATATATATATTTGATACTCACAGCTCCTCCAATTTTTTTCTAATAGAATCATAGAATCATAGAATGCTTAAGGTTGGAAGGGACCTCAGAGGCCATCGAGTCCAACCCCCCTGCTCACGCAGGGTCACCTAGAGCACGTGGCACAGGGCTGCGTCCAAGTGGGTTTTAAAGGTCTCTAAAGAAGGAGACTCCACAACCTCTCTG
>VZSG01000765.1:283242-367471 GCA_013398315.1 Nothoprocta pentlandii | reverse complement strand
GAGGTCTTCAAAACCCGCCTGGATGCCACCCTGTGCCACATGCTGTAGGTGTGCCTGCTTGAGCAGGAAGGTTGGACTAGATGATCTCTAGAGGTCCCTTCCAACCTTAATATTCTGTGATTCTGTGATTCTGTGTAATTCTGTAGACATTTTGGAGGAATAATATAAAGTAATAAGATAAAGTAAAATAAAATAAAACAGTAAGATAGTTATTGGATTAATAATATAGTTAATGAAATTTTTAATCTACTTGGACTGCTGGTTTGTATGTCAGTTATCCTATGTTATACCTCAGGTGACTGACAAGAAAGCTGGTTACCATTGTACCATAATACAGTAGGATATTAGGAAAAAACAGCCAATATTTCTTTTATCCTATTTGAATTTCTGAAATACTTTTGGCCTCTGAGGAGAATTTCAAGATGTCAAACCAACCCGTTATGATAGGTGCATTACGATTTTCAACAAGAGATCAACCATTGCTATTGAAATTTGAACAGGAAGTGTACCACAAAAAAATACCATTTATTTTCTAATGAGAAAATAACATTTCTTTTCTAATGAGAAAAATCTCTCCACTGAGAGATTGATGCAAAACTTCTGTAAGGATTTCCCAGTAAGGGACAGCAATCAATCACTGTGCTTTTTGATTTTACATTAGGAAGGACATTGCAGGAGAGAGGAAAATAGGAAGAAAAGAGGTTTGCAGAGTCTGCAAAGTTTGAGAATTGTCCTAGATAGTTGTCCTAGCTATAGCTCATAACAGGTATGTATACAGGAAACCACTCACTAATCCTCTACCCAATTGTCAGAAACTATTATGCATCTCTTTATCTGAGCAGAACGCTTTCATACTCCTTGAGTACTGATGTTCTGCAGCATCTTGCAGTATTTCACAGAATCACAGAATGGTTGAGGTTGGAAGGGACCTCTAGAGATCATCTAGTCCAACCTCCCTGCTCCAGCAGGGACACCGAGAGCACAATTTTGGTCAAATGTCTCAACTTTCTGAAGCTCTCCATGATAAATTTATCCTTTGTTGATTCCACAAGCAATTGTTTTAAATTGCCTGCAGACATATTAGAGCTTGCAGCTCTATTATTTGCAGCTCTATTATAATAGAGCTTGTAGCTCTATTATTTTATTCTCTGAATTTTTTACCTCAGGACCAATTTGGGCAAGGGGAGGAGAGGGTTTGTGGAGAGGGAAGGAGAACCTCCATAGGGAAGGATAGCCTAGTAATTGGGAGAGTGGAGATTCTTGCTCATGGAAAGAAATAGGAAAGGCTGATTATGTTTAGCCTGGCAAAACAAAGCTGACTACGGAAATGACTGTCTCCACAAATGAATGGGAAAGGTAAACAGTGGTAGGGGAAGAGTTCTTTAAGCTTAAAGATAATGTTGACATACAACCAGTAGGCATATCCCACTTATGAATATATTTACAATGGAAATTAACAGGTGGCATAATTATTAGAGGAATGAGATAAGAAACAGATTTCTTTCAGAGCAATGGGCACAAAGAAATCAAACTTTTTTAGTATCAACATTCATGATCTTATGATGACTCTTAGGACTGTATGATGTCACTGTTTTAAAGATTGGTGACATAATCGATCACTTAGTTTAGTACACAGAAAAATATCTCCTTAGTTCTGTATTATTCTGAATGAGAGAAAAAGCAGAGAAAATTCACTTGACTCCTAACAAATACAGGCCAGTGTTCTTACTCCTGTGATCCTTCTGTCACCTCAGTACTGATGTGAGGAAGGCTCATTTATCTGGTGTTTGCCATGCATCCAAGATTTGACCCTTGTTTTGCTGCTTCTTTGTCGTCAATTGCATTGAGATTGTTTGGCCTTCTTGAAGTATTGCGTCCTAGAGTTGAACCCATGATCTGAATTCTGCAATGCTATTTTATTCTGCTATTAGTGAAAACGGATAATATAGCTTTTGGGTGGACACAGTAGGAGTTGAAAACAGTATAGTTGCTAAGTATTGCATACCAAATTTTATGACATGTACGAATAGCTTTTTATTGTGTTATATGCAACACAGAGAAAAAATAATTATGGGCATAAGAAATTTGAAAAAGCTGAGTTGTGAATATGTAGAACATAAGAGTAATAAATATTACCTGAAATTGATTATCCTATGAATTTGCTGGAGGAAACAAGAGATTATTAAATGTGTTTATAAGCTACTGTTAAAATACCATATTTTATATTTTATGGCACAGATTGCATGTATTAGTCCTAAGGGTTCCAATAAAGATTTTGGCTACACAGTCTGTAGTTTCCATCTATGCTTATGCTTTTAGGTGCTAAAGTATTTTATAGAATAACTAAATACAGATGAGAAAAGTCGATAATGTCATAGTATTTTCATTGCAGCAAGGTCCGTTCTGCCTCTGTGCAGTAAGATGGAGGATCCTAGCTTTGACAGAGCAAGAAAAACCAGAGCCACATGCTACATCTATGCTTCTCAGAAAGACTTCTCAGCACACTGGTGTGCTTCACAACTCATCCACATAACAGCCTGGGAACACTCTGTCTGAGCCTGCATGATGCCCTGTCGCACATGTAAATACAGACCACGTTCTTGCCTGCTCTGGAGAGCTCATCTACAGCTCCCACAATCCCTGCTTTCAGCCCATATCTACATGGCTGTCCGGGAGCAAGTGGTGGTATATATAGGTGCTACAGCTAGTCAACTGAACAGCATTTGTCCCATGTTTGTTTGGTAGTCTGGGCTGGGAAGAGGCAAAAAGGAAGAAGGGTTCTGACCGAAAAATCAGGAAGTGGAATAACCATTTCTTTTGCTGTTTAATAGGATTTATGCATAGCTCTAAAATGAAGTTCCAAAACCACTTTGTAACACACCATACCTCCTGTATTATACAAATTTGAGAGAGAGAGTTCTTTTTTAATAACCTTGAAAGAATGGAAATGTTAATATATGGCACCTGAGTCTGTATGTTGGAGAACGCCAACGGTGCAGGTTGTATAGCCATGGAGCTGCTCGGCACAGAGGGATGTGTGTGCTATGTGGATATATTCAGGATAGAAAGACAAGCTGGAATGGAAGAGCAAGCCGCTAATGATTCAAAGGCAACATATTGCGTTGATAATAATATTAGATTTTTTGTGCACTAAGGACTGGCTTGGCTTGGCCTTACAGGCTTGGGCTTTATGGCAGTTTATTTGGGTTTGTGGTGGGTAGCTGACTGACAAAAATATCATTAGGTTTGCCCTCCACTTAACCAGATGAAGAGCAAGTAGGATGTTTGTGTGCATCTCTTCCTGAATTATGCAAGGCTGGAAAACCTCAAAGTTCAATAACATTCAAGTAAGACCCCCGGATTACCAGGAAGTTGTCTGACATGATCTGAATTCTCCAGGTCTCTTGAATCAGCTTTAACTAAACAAGTATATTTCTTACCCCAAAAAATACCATTTTATACCATATTTTCAGTGGCATGAGTGTCTGTCTAGGCTATTGTAATGGCAAAAAAAAAAATGGCAGAAAGTTAAAATAAACTAAGGTTTGATTCAGGCCCTGAGTGACAGTTCAGGTTAATGTTTTGCTGCATATTTTGCCAGTAGCTCTTAATCACGTGCCAAAAGGAAGCATATTTTCAGATCGCTAAAGTTCAGGTACTTCTTCTATCTCTTCCTTAGAATTAGCCAAATGAGGTCAAGTGGTGGTTGAGTTGCCTTCCTCCTAGCCTGAGTGGCCATTTAACATCATTTTTATTCCTATCTTACCTTAGTTAGAGCAGAGAGCAGAATCCAAACAGAAATGATTCTAGCCAAAATTCAGGCTGCCTCCAGAAAGTCATTTGTGGAAGAAGACAGCAAACCAATCAAAATGTCTCATCAGCAAAATTACTATTTATGAAATTAGTGATGGAGAAGAACTGGCAGAGTGATTGCATTATAAACACTCAAAATGTAGGGGGAGGGAACAGAGGTTTTGCTCATTTTCCCTCCCACTGCTAAAGCACTGTATTTAATTGACTTACAATTTTTCCCCTAATATATTTCTTTATGAAACCTGCCTTGAGCAACGGATACATGATTGTTCACCGAGGGTTGTGCCTCATTTGTTCCTGTAGATTGTGCCTAATTAACGCTAACTTGTCTGTACATAAAAAGTACAATAGGCTGTCCTTTCCAATTTAATTCCGACAGTTTAATCGAATCTGTATTCTTTCAAAAATAATTAGATCATTTACACTTCATTAACATGTAATGTAATGTTGAGGCATTCATCATAATGATTTCTTATTTTTCTTGTGCAATATTATCTCCTCTAATGAAACTGTTAACACCATGCATGTCTTAATTAGCTTTATCATATCACTGACAATTGCAGGAAGAGCTACATTTTTACAAATGAAATTAAATGAGTTCAATAGGTATATTTGAAAAAGAATCTTCTCCATTAATACAGAAATATTAGAAAGAGGTTTACCTTTCTACACCAGCTAGCAGTATCAAGACATCATTTTTTTTTCCATCTCTGTCTCAACAGAGTGATGCCTAATATGCATGGATCACTTTTTTTCCTTTCCTTGGCACTAAACCAAGTGATTCTAGACTTCTCTCAAATATGTTAAGCTGACATAGACAACACCAATGGTAACTGGACAGAGATGCTAGTGCACGCCTCCAGCTCACAGATGAATCCCTATGAGTTGTGGAGGAGTTCTTATGCAGATCCCAACTTCCTATCTGAGATTGCCTCCAAAAATGTTGTTTGAGGATTAAAGCTGTTAGATAATTCTCTGGTCCACTTCATGGAGGATATGTTCACTGTATCAGTGTTTGTAAACCTTTGTAAAAATGATTGGTGCTAAGGTCTAATCCTGCATATTGCTAAGAAGCCACTACTCCCATGGGCCTGGAAATCTTTGAGTGAACACACATCTTTCAGCAAGTATTTACAAGCAATTCACATTCTGGAAACACTCTTACAATCAAGATATGTTTGTAAATGTGAATAGAAAGAAAGCTGCCATAAAGCATCTCCTGAAAAAAAAGCTTAAGAGGAAGCCAGTAAGTGTTGCGTGCAGTATCTCATAAGAAGCATTCACTGCCTGTCTGGATTTGGCTTGTTGCTAGCTGAGGGTCCTAAAACGTTTTTAGAGACAGATAAGCTTCTTTCCCTCAGCTCTCTCAGTCTTGTCAATACAAGGAGCCTTGCCCTATTCCTGTGTACTGCAGTTGAGTATTATAAACCTTCACTCTCGCCCCCTAAAAAATACTAGAATAAAATGCACAGATTTGTTCCTGTTGGTAGACATGACCTCTTTAATGTTGTTCTGCATGAACACCTCGACACTGTTTTATTCAAATAATTTCTCCATAGATGTGAAAAACTTGCAAGTACATATGTAAATCTTAAGCAAATTTGGTAGTATATTTTTGAAATTTAATTTCAACCATGCAGTGAGAAAGTATTAGAAATATTATGCATTTCATATGACCAATACCATACAATGTCTGTAAGTCACCAATGCTAAACAGTAACCAAGGGACTGTTGACATGTGTGTTTCACGAACCATGTGGAATATCTCAGTAAAATTTTTTTGCAGATTTTGAATAAGAAACAATTTTGTAAATATGAATGTCCATCTGAGAACAATTTATAAGCAAATTAGAAGGCTAAATTAATCAAAGTATTCACTATAAATAGATTCACCAGAACTAACTACTTCTACTCACTTTGCAAAACCAAAGCAGAGCTAATTGTGTTCATTCCTCTTTATTTATGTACTGTCAAAGGTTGTTGTACAAAGGCTGTTGGAGCATTACTGATAAAATTAATAATGATAGTATCCTTTAGTCCCAGAGGTCTCATAAGCCTTTTAAAAGAAAATGCCATAGATCACTTTTAATAAATTCTAATACACCTTACTAAAATCCATGGACATAATATAGATTGGAAGTCAAATTCTGACCATTTCATGCTAAACTGCAATAGATTTTAATTCCCCTAGTCCTATTCTGTATTTTAAGGAGCTACAAAATGTACTGATCCCTTATATAATATCATTGATTTTTTTTTTTGAGCCTTCTCACTACCATTTTAACTGTTGTTTTTCAAAGTTTTCTTGATGCTTCTTTTCTTAAAATAGTAACATAACCTATTCAAGGCTCAGTTATGCCAAGCGATATGTCAGAGAAACAGGTTTCCAAAATGGCAAATGCTATGTCTCCCTCCAGGTTTAGGGGTTTGCTTGGGTTCAGCTTTTGTAGTTCTCATTTAATTCTCTAATTTTAAAATAGCTAAGTTTGAGGGTGAAGGCTTTTTAAATGGCAGTGGAAAAGCAAAGTGATTTGGGTTATTTGTTTGTTTTTGTTTTGTTTTTGTTTTGTTTTGTTTTCCAGCACTTCCTGATAACTTTCTAAGAACTCACTGTCAGTTTCTCTGATTTGTCACTCTAAAATAGTCTGAACTGTTAACACCAAATATTCTTTCTTTTGTTGGTTTTGCATCATAAACCATCTTTAGAACTTTATGGTTATTTTGTTTTGTTTAACAATGGAGTTAGAGAAGGCTGGAGGATTGATCAAAACAGATAAGCCTCTTTCAGTATTGTGCGATAGCTTTCTTTAGGTCTTTCTACATTCCTCAAAGATGCCAAAGATGCCTGGGTAAGTAGATCTTCAGATCTGCAAGTTTTGGTAGAAGCTTCATCAATTTTGGTAAATGTGAGAAGGGGGGAAATAATCCTTTCCTGGCTTATTTCTATGTGTAAATTGAATTGAAGACATATTTATTTAAATGAAAATTTTATTATTTTACTAAACACATGCATTAGAGGATGTTTAGTAGAATGGCTTTATGCTGGTTAACATGAAAAGTTTTTTTTTTTTTTTTTTTTTTTTTTTTTTTTTTTTTTTTTTTTTTTTTTTTTTTTTTTTTTTTTTTTTTTTGATCCTGATTTGCTGTTTTAGATAGGTGTTTTCTAACTTCTAATGGTTTTGGTATCATGTACCTCTAATTGACCATCCATTCCATGTATTCTACTGGAATATTTAGGGGTAAATGTATTAGTATGACAGAGACATCTAACCTGTGGTTATCTGCTGGCAGATTTATAGAGACAACACTAATTTTACCTCCCAAATCACTCATATTCTGATAGCATCCACTTGAACCGTTGTTCACTATTCAAAATTGCTGTCCAAGAATTTTCAAATTTTCATATACCAAATAATTGGTTAGTTTGCAGAAGTGGAGCTCCTACACACAGCCTTTATTCTCTAAAGTGGTGTAGCTTCCATTCTTCCAACTCCCATTTAAATAGGCTCATTTTACTGCAGCGAAAATGGAAACAAACGTTAAGAGCCATTTCAAACAGAACTTGGATTAACTGTGATAAAAATTGCCTACAAGCTGACTCTACTCCGCTTTTTTCCCATTTGGGAAAAGTCAAAGCTAGGGACACTGAAAGAATTTAGGCCATCACCATGAAAATACTCTAGGAGTGCGATGTGCAAAACATGGAGCATGCAGAAGTGAACTGATTTCAATAGAAATTACAGATTTGTCCAGTGTCTGACATGTTCTGACATGTTTTGCCTTTACAATGGAATTGGCATTAGGAACTAAAATATTAATGTTCTTGATTTTGTACCAGTATGTATTCTTTCTCAGCACAGATATTATGATAACTGAGAATGCTAAAATAATAGTAAAAATAATTGCAAACTAAAATTAATTGAAAATTAGTAAATACCATTTAATGATATGGTAGAATAATATATCCTTAAAGATAAAAGGCCCAAGTGAAACAACCACTGGATAATTCCATGTGCAATTGTAATATAACTTTTACCAGTAGTGTAAGAAAAAAAATCTTAAAAAATACTTTGGCCTTAATAGTTTGATTTACTATTAACTGTATTTTCTTCCATCTTCTTTAACTAAGGGAAAGAAATCTCTTGAACTAAGAGAAAATATGTTAATGTTGACTTATTTAAAGGATTTTCTCAAATGTCATAATTGAACATTGCAATGCAATCAGATTGCAACAGTTTGCTAAAACATAGATTCCCAGTGGAAGACAAAATACCTAGTATAATATTACTTACACTTTTCAGTAATTATATTTGTTTATCCCATGAACAGGATTATTTAGTGTTATTTTTGGTGCTGAAATTGTGTAGTTAAGACTTGATCCTCTCTTATCAATAGAGTTATAAGTGATTAACACCTCTGAAAAATCAAACTCATATTAATATGCCTAAGAATTAATTCAGAGTTGTATATTCAGTTAATCAAGCTTGGCCTTCATAATATTATGTCAACTTACTGGTATTTGGTATATTTGTGTTGGATTAAATTTTTTTTTTTTAGTATCATTATTCTCTTCCAAAAATTATCTTTCAGATTGTCCATTACTTGGGAGTATGCCATGTCAGTTATTCTTGCATAATGATTTCTATGGGCAAACTAAATTAATTCAATTGTTTATAGAGTATCTATTTGATTTATGTCTGTATTTGTTTGTAATTGTCTTTATGGTTGTTAGTGTTAATTAGAGAATCAATATAAAAGATTTTTAAATGAAATGAATATATAGAAAAACGGTTTGTTATAATACATAGTGTTATTTGTGTAATCCAATATCGATATCCAATATATTGCATCCTTGGATTTTCAGAATCTTACTATAAAAATCTGCCAGGAGAGATGAATAAAGGAGCCTTAAGCTTCTGTTTTGAAATAATTTGTGAGAACATTTTTAAATATTCCAAAATTATTATTATTTCCCTGGACAAGTCCAGGGAAAAGAACTTGTTACTCTGCTCTTAAATATCATCTAGTTGTTTGTTTGTTTGTTTGTTTTCCTTAATTCGTTTTTCAGGTTTTCGGCACCATGGAGCTTCTCCTAAGGTGACCTAATAATAACAATGAATCTCCTCATTATGTCTTTAGACATCAGTTCAGCAAACCACTTTAAGATATGCTGAAGAACATGATTAATACCTTCTTCCTTCATCAATGCACTTAAAGTTCAACAGATACAGGCAAAGTTTTCTTGAATGACAGCCTTAAAGCTCTACAAGAAAATTCAGCCCTGTTTCTCTGTAGGTGGTATTATGTCATCCCTCGGCAGACTGAATACTCCTTATTTGAATAAATATTTTAGGTGATAAAAATCATAGAAACATAACATAGAGTTGGAAGAGACCTCTGGAAGTGCTTCAATCCAGTTGTCGGACTACTGCAGTCTAGTCATACTGCTGCTTTGGCCCTTGTTCAGTTTTGGAGGAAGCTTGATGGAAGGGGATTAAGGAAACAAAATTAGACCATTTGTCGATTACATGCTAAAAATGTAGCAGACCATCATGTTACAGGCTCCTTCCCCTTCCCTGCCATCCCTTCCCTCTGTCTCCCCTCAAAATAAACTCTGAGAAGATACAAGCAATCTTTTTTTTTTTTTGGGGGGGGGGGGAATTATAGCCTTTCTAAAGTGATTTCTACTTTTCACTATCCATGTCTACAGTCATTCTGAGAAGTCTATAGTAGGTGATTTTCTTTTTTATCTCCTCTTTAGAGGTCAGTTCAGTTCCCTCTTCTCCAGTGTTTGTTCACATGCACATCATAGCATTGAAGTAACTGCTCCTGCTGCCTATCCTGTCCTGCTAGCCCTATACTCTAGCCTCTCTCCATCCCTCAGGACCTTTCCCCCTAGAATCCAGGCCTGACAGCAGCAACATCTCTGCTTATTTTAGTGCTCACAATTGGTATTGCTGCTTCTTGGCCCCTCTCCTACACATCCTGAAGTCTCTGGGTAGTTGAAGCAGCCTAGTGTAAGGAGAAAAGCCATTGGGCAAAAAGAAAACTAAACTCATTCCTTTCTGAACATCGACCCATGTTTTCTAATAGGAATAAAAAATTTGAGCACTTAAATTGGTTTCAGCTATCAGACCCCAGAGAAGTTCAAAGCAATTCTCAATATAATAGCAGTTTGTTTGAAGGACATCTCTACAGGAGGAGTACTTGAGGTAGCCAGAGCAAAACATGGCAATGTCAGCATTTGCTGCTGTAACAAACCTGGGTAACCAAGTGGGCTCGGCCAAACACTGTAGTGAAGCTCTCAGTAAGGACACTGGATGCTAGCAGCATAAAAATTAGGGAGTATCCTTTTCAGAAGGACTGGCTTCACACTATTAGTTCTGCTGTGTTCAAAATAAAATTTCAGACTATTTAAGAGCAGCCATGTTATAGAATGTGCTCTCCAAAAACAGAAAGTGCACTTTGTAAATAACCCAGAGCGTGGCAAGGGCTGAATGAATCCGTTTGCTGAAGCTCATTTTAATCCTCTCTGGAATGTCACTGGGCTTTCTCAGCCAACGCTTACTTTTAGCACCAAGTTGTCGTCCGCTATGACACTATAATTTTTAAGTAATCTATAATGACGCTACTTCAGTTTTATATTTGTCAGAGTGAGAGCAGAATCCAGCCTGTTCATAGTGTCATAGTGAAGTAGAATAGAAATTATTAAACCCTAGACAGGATTTTTTTAAGTGGTTAGGAAAAAAAAAAAAAGAAAGAAAGGAAAGATTGCAATTCCAAAGTGTCATCACTGTTATTCCTCCAGTTGGAGTTGTCCACCAGTTGTGAGCCAGCCGCAAGGGTCTTTGCATCCTTGCTCAATTCTTGTGTCCATCCACAAGGAAGGAGGCAGAAGCAACCTGATGGGAGCAGCTACCTGAAACTAAAGGGGGATTCACTGCTATAAATATTCCAGGGGGCTTGCAGGCTGAACTGGCTGCCATCTGAAGGGATGGCTTCACGGCCTGTTTACATACATTGTTGAATCCAGAGCATTGATTCTATGTTTGATGTGAAAAGAAATTAAAGCCCTGGTCTCATTAGATAACCGGTTATGGTTAAAGATCACAGGGAGACTCTCTCTTCTTTTGTATGACACTGAATGGGTCTCAGCAGGCAGCTCCTTGTGCACAATTGATTTCAAGCAGAGTTTTGTCTGAAAGATGCTTCTAGATTATGGCAAGAAAGCATTCTATAATCCTTCTGCCAATGTAGTTATGTTTAACAGACATTCAACTCTTATCACTGATTGATAACACTTAACTCAAAACATATTTAAGCTTTAGGAATGTCAATATTTTGCCGCCAAGTGAAGGTGACCCTTGCTCTTCTTGTTTGCTAAGTGTGCGCAGTGGTTTGCTGGTAAATTTGTAAGGGTGGTTATGTGGGCAGGCTGTTATGGATTTGCTATCTTAGCCTGAAGTGTTTGCTGCTGATTATGTGATTAAATCAATAATAATTTCTGTTTGGATCCTGTGCTTCTGGATTCATCTTCTTTCCCATGCTGTGGAGCAGAACAATGGGCTCCCGCACTTGAGCCTGGAGTGCTTTGTTGCTAAAGAAATGCCAAAGGTATGGCAGGTGGCTTCCAAATCTCTTTAGAAAGCAAAATATTATAACAGCTCTACAGGTAAATAAACAAGTGGGGCCTTTGTGGTAAAGGAGGTGAACATGACAGGTGCAGAATAGGGGGCTCATTTTAATCAATGTTGCTGTTTATTCTGGCTTACCTGAAGTAGCACAGATCCTGCCAAACTGCCTTCATTCCATATTAAACAGATATTCTTTTATTCTGATAAAGGAGAAATTTACATTTAAACAGGCACAGCACTCGCATTCACAGCATATGGTCATTCTAGCCACCCTGACGGTTTTACATTACAACACAGGAGGTCTGTGTGATGCACTTCACAGGACAAAGAGGATTTCCTCTCTCTCTCTCTCTCTTTTTCCGTCCCCCTTCCCCTCCTCCTTTACCCCTTGTATACACAGACACAGAAATCACCGTGGCAAAGTATACCAAGAATTCCTCCGAGCTCTGCATATAGCACAAGCATGATCTGCAGTGAGGAAAAGCAGTCTGTTCTCGTGAAGTTGCTCCAGGCTGCTTTCTGTCTGATTTCCCTTTCTGTTTGTTTGTTGTTGTTTTTTGTTGTTGTTGTTTTTTGGTGAAGGGCACCCAACACATTTATAATAACTCATGTATTAATCTGAGCCACAGAGGATGATTCTTCAACTCTTGCAGGGGGATCCTCTCTTAATCCTTCTTTCCAAACTCCTTAGTGGCTAAAGGGGCTTTACCTTGCAAGCAACTTTTGTGCTGCTCAAGCTCTCAGCAGGAAAATCTGGGACAATTCAATGTCCCAGCGGAAATCACTGGGACACCAACAGATCTTTTAAAATCAGAACATCTGGTCAGTCACCTTATCCCATATGGGTAAACAGAACTTTGTTAATCAGGCTGTGTTAGAAAACTGATTGAAATTGAAGGTAGTTTAATGGTTATAGGATAGCACTTGGCTAATGTTTTAACCCTGGGAGCGTAGCGTACTGTGATGGACAACAACTGTGCTAATCAGTTCTTTTAAGCAACAAATTGCTTGTAGCAATGTTAAATATCACTTTTTAAAAACTGCAAAGCAACCTCAGGGAATATATTCATCGTTTGTAAAAGAAGAGTTTCCTGAGGTGATTGCTCTTGCACTAAAAGCAAAAGGCAGTGTTCATGCAATGTATGTAGTTAATAGTGGAACTGAGGCTGGACAAATGCATTTTGACTCATTTCAAAACTGTTTCAGAATTTTCTGTCCAGCTCTCGTGTCAGGGTCACAAACCACTCATGGCATCCTGGCAAGGAGGGGAAAAGAGCTAGGGGATGGAGGAGAGATAGAAAAAAAAAGTTAAAAAAAAGTGGAGGTAAAGAAAGCTCAAAGAAAAGAAATATGTAACATTGCCTTCAGCAGTGTTGAATACTACGATGATAAGCACTGTAGAAATGTATAAGCATAAAAATAATACTGTAGATCATAGGTTTCAGTAAGTAGGAAAATTCAGCACTGGCATAAGTGAGGGCCCAAAAGACATAAAGTCTAAAAATATAATGCAAGTTTTGTATACCCCCAATAGCATAACATTATTTTTCCAATTTTGAACGTACAAAAAAATAATTCTCTGTGCAGAATACTGTTTTTAAAGTTAATTGTAGGTACAAAGTTCTGTATTATAGATTTCTATGTTAAGACTTATGTGCAGTACAGAACTTTCTCTGTTTAGCTGTTACATCTAAGGATCTAAATGAAATGTGTCCTTCAGCAGTCAGTGTCGTGTGACCTTTGTTAAACAAGAAGCACTTCAGGTGTAACAGGAATGCAGGCCTACGTCTGCAACTCGGGGGGATGATACTTGCCCTGGCTAGCTCATTTTTAAAGTTTTCTCGAATTGTTCTAGTTGCAGTGAAAATGTAAGGAGGGCTACTGCAGGCAAGGAGGCACTATTCATAACTTCAAAAGCTGCTTCACTGAGAAAATAGTAAAATCAGCCAACCCTGAGGCAGATGGAGGAAAATTCATTGTTTTACAGTCTGGGTAAGATCAATGTTTACAGCAGGGGGTAAAAATCAGGAGAGAGAAAAAATGTTGGAAAGAAATGCCTTTTTTCATTGTAAATCAGGAACAACTCCAGTCAATGGATTTACAGCAGTGTATGATCAAAATTGATTCTACTGACTTCAGTTATACAAATATTTTGAAAGGACCTTACAAATTTTAAGGGAACTGACAGTAATTGCCAGCCCAAAGAAGAATGATCGTGGCTTGGTAGTTTCCTACTGCTCCAACTGTGGTGTATTCAGTGACTTTGTAATTTGACCAAGATAATATCAAGAAGGTTTTAACGCAGTCTCCAAGGGAAAACTCACAGAGTAAAAAGGGCAGAATCTGACCCTAGTGATGACACCACCATATATTGCCGGTGCAATGTCCTCAAGGAAATGTGAAGTGTAATAAGTAAGCTAACAAAAAGTATATCACAATATATCATATTCTGAGCAAAAATGTTTCTGAATCTAGAGGAAGGGCTTGGGATTCATACAGGGCAGCCAGTTTTTACTAGCAGTGCTGCTTTTGTGTCCATGTTACTCAGCTGGTGGTTGACATCTGCCTGTCTGAAACCCACACAACCTCAGAAAAATAAATAGAAGAGAGGCATATGTAACATGCACAAAATCCCTTCATTGTCTCGGTTTGTCAACCAAGAAATCCAATCATGCCACTAGTTTAATTCTCACATTTAGGTGCAAGACACACTGTATAGAGGAGAATTCATACAGCAGGGAAGGATGCATCTGGGCTACCATTGTAGGCCACATTCTAACTGCCATTTGTGTTCACTAGGTCTTCAGCAGAAGCTTTTAGGGAAGAATCCTCCCTAAATCTGCTGATACTTTAGATTCCTGCAGAGGAATAGGTGTTTTATAGCTGCTGGCAGGATATCCACAGTCTTGTTGTGCACTTCCATGAAGAGAACAGTGCAGACTGAAACTGGATTTTAAAAGACCTCATTTTCAGTGTGACGGTGCAGCATGAGGTGACAGGGCATTTTGTATTTTTGAAATCTCACCGCTCTTCTTTCAGCAGCAAGAGGAAGACTAGGGAAAATGTTAGCCCACAGCTGAATGGGGAGGGTGCCTTGGTAATGGGGGATGCAGAGAAGGCAGAATAACTAAATGCCTTCTTTGCTTCTGTCTTTACTGCTAAGGCTAGTCCCCAAGAACCACAGAGCTCAGGTAAAAGAGAGAGAAACAGCAGAGAGGAAGACCTTCAACTGGCTGAGGAGGATTGAATTAGGGATCACTTAGGAAAACTGGCCATCCATAAATCTATGGGCCCGGATGGGATGCACCCAGGAGTGCTGGATGCCCCTCTGTGTCACATGTTCTAGGTTTCCCTGCTTGAGCAGGGGGGTTAGACTACATGATCTCTAGAGGTCCCTTCCAACCTTAACCATTCTGTGATTCTGTGAAATAAAGACTTTCCATTTAGAAATATTTTGAGATACATACACTAGAGGATTTCCTAATTTTTTTCTGAGCTTTTTGGTGCTTTTGGTGATAGTCTAGCACAAGAATAGATGGAAATATCAGTGCAACACCCCTGCCTCACCCTTGATCCGGACTGCCTGTTTTTAGATAAAAGGCAAGATGTGCTTCTTCTTTCTCTTTCCATTTGTTCTTGAAAAAAAGACGTCTCTTGTAAAGTGGATATCATCACTCGCCGCACTGTTGGATTCATTAACTAATACCAGTTACCAGTGGAATCAGTGGAATCAGTGGAATCAGTAAGGAGGCTTGGTTATTGGTGGTCCATGTGCTTGTGTCCCTCAGTACCTATGCACACTTGACATGGTATTCCCTGGGATGGGGCAATTTCAGGTGGACTGATGGTGGCTTCCCAGACCAGAGTTGTCCTTTCACTGACACAGTGCACTGGGGAGAAAGAGCTGTGGTCTTTGCTGGGTGATGTCCAGGTTATTTCATATGTGGGAATTACTCATGCAGGTGAATGGGAATTCCCAGAACCTCACTTTTGCAGCTGTCACCTCTCTCCCATTTCTTCTGAAGAGAAAATAACTCATGCTCCCCAAACAGAGCTTTTGGTCCTGAAAAAAGTGGATCAACTAAATCTTCGTTGATAGTAGAGGTCATTTGTCAGTGATTTCCTAGCTTCCATAGTATCTGTGGAGGATTTAAAACATGCTTCCTATAGGAAACATTCCTCTCTGTTAAAGAGAAAAAAAAGGATAACTTTGGCTTTCCAGCAACCCAATTCTTTTGCAGCAGAACTTGCATAGCAGTTTGTGACAGAGAGGCCTGTACTGATGCTACACACTGTCTGGGCTTTGCCACATCCGACGGTCTCTGCGGGCGAGAAGGGACTTTGTAGGGTTCTGCTTCATCCTTCACTGTATTTAGAGTCATAATGTGTATCTCTACACATGTGCACATGCAGATGTTTGTGCATTCTTATGCTCTTTTCACAATTTACATCCATTAAATGAACCTCTTCACTTTTATTTGTTTGTTCAAATACAGCCTCACCACTCTAGGCAATCATCCCCCACTTTTGCTTATTCGTTGATGTTATACTCATTTTACTCTGAGCAAGCTAGTTTGTTCCTGTCCTCTGAGGAAGTTCAAGGTATAAAGAGCAAAGCATCCGGATTAATTAAGCAACGTGGTGCAATTCCCCTCTGCCTCCTCCTACCATGGACTAGATTGGATCTAATCCAAACCAAGGCAGCCCTCAAAGTCAGTCTTCAGCCAACAGTCAGTCCATTCTGCTGACATCTAAAGAATGGTTTTACTATATAAATGATAAGAAATACCCTTGCTAAGACAAGAAGCCCTTTAAAGGCATTAGTGTCACCTTCTCAAATGTTTACAGTGACTCCAGGCTCTTTCCTAATACTGTACAACATTTGCAAACTTCTCTGTTGTGAAGCATCCCAGTGAAACATGATGCTTCAGAGTGTATGAACTAGATGTCCACAGCATCTGACTCTTCCAAATGCCTCAGCACCACACACACAGCAGCATAGATATACTCTTTGCCTTTTATTTATAGTAACTTAAACTTAGGCAGCACCAGGTATGTCAAATTACCTTGCTCATGAATCTTCAGGAAATTATTGCTCTCTCTACCTAGTGCCACGTCCTTTAATATGTGAAAAGGGGAGAGCATTGGGTTCCCAATTGGGAAGGTGGTGTTTTAATGCATGTAACTGATACTGATTTATGCTAGGGACAGAATTTATAGCACGATGGAAAAGGTTATGTTTTCATTGAAAATTTACTTCCGTCATTTTCTTCCACCGTGTATCCTTATGCAGTCTCAGCAACTGTCGGAGTCAACCAAGTGAGTCTCTGGGCTCTGAAGGAAAGGATGGTCATAGACTGCATACCTCCCTTTTGGACGAGTATTGCCATTTATTGCAGAGAAATAATTTAAAATAACATAAATATATCCCTATTTTATTTATGCTTTATGTGTAATTTAAATTAAGGTATTAGCATATCATGTTTCTGCATTTTCTGCCCATTACACAAATGCCTGTTTATTTTCTTCTACAGGCAATGGGTAAAATATACAGCCAGCTCATATGGACAAAGTATTAGTGCTTTGTTCACCTGAGGTTACTGACTTTACAGATGTGACTAGTTCTGGATTGAGAGAGTGGGTCCGGAGTGCAGGAAGGCAGATAATGTGTTTCATGTTTTGCATAGTGGAACCATATCATTTTATGTCACGGGGAGGCAGAAAAGCCCTAAAGATAAATTTGAACAGAGGGAAAGCGTGAGATTTATTTATTGTTATTTTCTAAAGGAAGAGTATGCAGAATTAAGGGACCTGGGGATCCATTCTCTAGCTAAAATCATTAGAATCTTCAATAAGCATCTGCTATTTGGCACTCTGTGCGCGCCTCCTACACAGCAGTGACTCTCTGGTCAGATGACTTCTGCACAGACTTTTGAGGCTATTGATTGGTAGAAGAACATCAAGCCATATTGTCCTGTGTCATCCCACTTCATCTCATGTGACAGTTATGGGGAGGGAGGATGTTAAAAATCTCCAGCGACGGCGACTGCCTAAGGGTGAAATGGCAAAATGACCCGTTCTTATCGCTGTCTACATAAACAGGCTGGGCTGAATGCTGGACTGAGCTTTGCATGGCAGAGCTTTGCTCTGCCCTCTGCTCAGAGTAGTCAGTGTGCTGTGATAAACTGGTTTGAGAGGGGTGGTCTGCATGCGAAAATCTTCTCATAAAATACCATCACCTGGGAAATTTTAATGGGAGAGAAATGCTTTACAGCAGTAACTACAATGCTAAGGCTGATGAAGTGTAAAATTTCAGTGGCCCACAGTGTGCTGACTTCTTCTGAATAAGTAATTTTTTTAAACATGCTTTTCCATGCTAAGATTCCTTAATATATGTTAAGTTTCATACAGGATTTGGTAACAGAGAATCGATCATCTGTAGCTTACCAGATGGGGGAGATGCACCTGAGTATACCAAAAAAGCTGATACTTCTGTCAAGAATGAAGATTTTAGATTTAGAAGGGCTTTCTCTTGATTTAGATGTTGATGTTCTCACAATAGCAAAGCTATATTTTTCAAGAGAGATGTACAAAAAAAACCCTTAACCTGAGAAATGTTTCTAGCACTTGTGGTTCCTCCATAGCTCAGCAAGGGCTTAGAGCACACTAGGAAGCTGTGAGCCAAATGGCCACAGGTAGCTTACTGACCTTGAAAATTTTGGCTGTGAATTCTTTGCAAAGGTGCTGCAGAATAAGGATTATTGTGAATGAAATGTAGCAGTTCTCCTAAGTTTCTTGAAAGCAATAACTGCGTTTGATCATCAGTGCAGACTACCTTGAGTGTGCATCTGTTTCATAGGCGCACAGGTGAGTTCACAATGAGAGTCAGAAAGGGCTGAAATTAAAGTGACTGTTAGTCATTCCAACCAAGGTGAAAGTGAACTCTGCAACATGAGGTTAAAACTTGAAACATAAGAACTGAGTCTCTTTATTTTTCTTTTATTATTGCACACTCATTCTAAGATGAATATTCTCTGAAAGCCACAACACATATATCACTCGCTTGTCCCATTTGTAGAATGGTTAGTGATTTTTAACTATTTTCCATCAGCTTCATTGTATTAGTAATTCTCCTATGCCATTTTCAAAGTGACTGGAGTCTGCAAGATTACAAAAAGAAGGTTCCTGAATGAGGACCTGTTAGGTGTTCTCTAGTGGGGAGAAGCAAGTAGCACAGTAAAACCACACAAGCTAGAGCCTGTTTAGCCCTGATACCTGTTAACTGCAGTTCTCTGCACCTTCAGTAAAAGTCATTTTTCAACACTTCGATACCATAGTGTCATTCTCTTAAGCTTCAGCTAATGCAAAATTATACTTCATGAAAACTTAATGTCTTTTATTGCTTGAAATAAGCAGGATTTTTTTGTTTGTTTGTTTTAACAATGAGTATCAAAATAGCCTCTGCAAAACTACTTGCAGGTAAGGGATGGAACAAATGGAGAGGGAAGAATCTTTAGTAAAAATGCAGTCTGCATATGCTTTATGCTTCAGCGTATTCTCTTCAAAATCAATATAGCCAGATCTGCAATAGCCAACTACAGCCCGGAATTAGTGTAATCAAATGGTTAAAAGTTAATTGAAACCAATGTGTGTTGAGATCATAGTGTGTTTTGTTTAGTTTTTTTTTTTTTCTTTTTCCCCAAGCAAAGTGCCGTGTTATTCAGTCACAGAGCATAAAACAGGTCAAAGTCAGCAAGTCATACAGAGCACAGGATTAATCCACTATGGTGCTAGTGGGCTAACGTGCTGCAGTAGCACACTGGTGGCTAAATGTTTAAATTATATGTATGCCAGTGTGCAGAACCGCTTGAAAGAAACCTGCTTTCTTCATCATACCGTCCGGCTGTGAATTTTGAATAACATTCGAGTTCGGCGCAGCCACCCCCTCTGACTAGCACAGAGCTGACTGGCGTATTGTGGTGCTGCTGCCATTTTCCCCCCTCCATTTTTTCTACTATCATACTGGGGGTATTTTCAATTAAGAAGAATTCAATTTTGAATCACAGTTTTGCAAAGGGTTCAATGCTAATGAGTAAACATAGGAGGACTTGGTAATAATAATTCATAAGCAGCAGGAAGAAAAGCGTGTGCCTTTGTTGTTGGACTGGTTGGAGCCAGTTCATTTTATAGAATTTCATGCCAGCTACACTCCATAAATTTTTCGCAATGATCATAAAATACCTTTTTATTTTATTTTTTTCCTTTTGTTGCTCTCCAGAGTTTATTCATTACACATGAAGCATATCTGTGCTGTGAAATCCGTTACTAAATACCTCAGGACCTGTCATGCCACTGTAATTTAAATTGAATGTAACAATAATCCAGCCTGATTGCCCAGCTCACTAGTTAATGTGAGGATATTTGACTCTGTTAATCACCACAATAGCCAGGTCACATTTCCACCATTGCATAAGTAAACAGATTAACCGGCATGCAGTGCAGCCCTAACAAACGGCTCGCTGGTGACATTTGCAGCACAGCAAGCCACAGTCTAACCAAGAGGACAAGAAATTGCTCCTTACGTTACAAACCACTATTTTAATTTTATATAGATGCATATATATATACACACACACACACACACACACACACACATATACACATATACATAAACTTTTAAAAACAGTAAAAAGAGACTTAGGTAAAAACTATATGCATCACTGAATTCTGAGCATGACATCTGGTGTAGTCAAGTTAATAGCCTTATATGTGTATAAATATCTGTATGTACAGGAATTGAAGTGTATCTCATGCTAAAGTTCAGCTGCTTCTCTCAGAAATAGCTCATGCTACGAGTAGATTTTAGTAGATTTTACAAGTAGATTTATGTGAGATCTGTCTCTCACTGTACCAAGTGTTAAAATACTCAGATTTTACTTTGTTCTGTTTTTCTTTTCCTTTGATCTTACGGTGAGTGGAACTATGAACAACTTCAGATTGTAGTGTTCTCGTCTTTCAGGCCACAATCTTTGAATTTGCACATTGTGATGGGGAAATATTTACATTAAATGCTATGTTAAGAATTCTATGGTGTTGTTGTAGAATATATTAAAAAAAAGAGAGCGAGGGACAGAAGGATAGAGGTAGAAAAAAAAGAAAAAGAAAGAAAGAGCACCAGTGATATTAAGAGCTGATAAGAGTCAATCAAGTGAGATCACAGTCTTGCTTTGTACCACAATTTTTTAAATTTGCCCTTCCCCCTCTTAATCTACCCTACGCACCAGGCAGCCCGGATAAGAGCCCAGATTGGATAATATCATTTTGTTTTTTCCCAGCAATATGATGCTATCAAGGGTTGGCTGTGCTTTTAATTAAGGGAAAGAACCCTAACACATTGGGCAAATATACGTAATAAATCTATTTCTGTAGTGTCTGGAGAGCAGAATTGTATGGGCTAAGATCTTGAAGCCAAATCTAGGCCTCTGTGATCTGTTTTGTACCCAGGTGTCTCACATGCTGAGGAAATGGTCTCTTTTAACAAGAAGAGGTTATATATCTGCAGTGACTTCTGTTTTGTGCATTTTATTGAGGGTCCGAAGTCATCACGGTCTCATCACATTAAACCTGCCACCACTCAGCCTTAGTGGCTGATATGTATTTTTGATATAGAGTATTCTAAGCAGGGTTATAGCCTAGCAACAGCAACTCTCGTTGTATTTTTGTCTCTTGCTGTCTACTTTTTCCCCTTCTGTTGTTTATTTTGAGGGACAGCAAAACAGGAAGAAAAAAGGACATTACTGCTCAGCTAGTTGTAAAACTTCTTTTATGGGCTGGCCTTGTAGGCTAGCACTACTGACACCAAGGATTTGAGAGAGGATCCCAGGGAGGTAATACACACAGTGTTCTCTAGCCTATTCTGGCTTGTGACCCGAGAAAAGCATCGAAGGAGCTCTCTCCATCTTTTTGCTGCCAGAGAAATGATTGGCTCAACACGGGTTCAAGGATGAGACACACCAAGCCAGTGAATGGCAGAGGCTCCGCTTCGTAAGTGTGACTACCAGAACAAAACAATTCCTCTCACAGAGAGAAAGGGGCAAAAAAATCAAGGCAAATGTTATAATATGCCCATGTTAGAATATGGCAAGAGAATATATCATCAGCAAAGAGGCAGGTACCTGAACAGAAAATCACCACATATTTCCTCCCCCCTGCAAGAAAATGCTTACAGTTCAAACCATGTCTAAACCACTGCCACCATTGTATGAGAATGAAATCAAAGCTAACTTGGTGATTTCACATGCTTTTATATAACCCTATAATTTTTAAAAGCTTTTGTTTCATAAAATGAAATTATGTAGGCAATTAGTCTATACTGTGAACTAACCCCTGTTATGCCTTGGCTACAAAACAGAATTTGAAAGAACAGAGTTTTTAATTTAAAAACAAGTTATTGTGTATGCCCTGCAAGTTTTTCATTAAATGTGTAGTATTTATGATATAAATGAACTGTTTTGTTGGCTTTCCCAGTTAATGCTTTAAAAACCGTGAAATTAGAGTGTATGTTTGGTCATATCTCAGTCAAGGACTCATTTTATCACTTAAGAAGATAGGTAGAAGCTAGTGGTGACTGAGGCAGCTAGAGCCCTCTACCTGGATGCTTCCAGCTTCTACAGGCTGGAAACCTGCTGAGCTGCAGCTCATCTCGTATCACTTTGCTGTGACTCTCTTGAGAACCTAGTTCGCTGTCTCCCATATTGTAAGTCCAAGGAAAGAAGGTGAGAACAGAACCGATATGGACCTAGAGTGTGGACATCTCACACTGATTTCATCACAATAGGATATTTTCATTTCTTTTCAATAAATCTGATTCTTCAATAAAATCAATGTCTTCAGATTGAATTTCTTATTTCGCTTGATTTGATACACCATTAAAAGTGTCTCATATTTTTCTGTTCTTTTTCAAAACCAGAGGAGACCTCACAGAAGAACCTCTCAGATGCCTAAAGAAGTATAAATCCTGATGTAAATTCTGCTATGATACTCTAGAGATGCTACTAGTGTAGCACACTGTCAGAAGGCATATGAGGAGAGGAAAAGAACTGCTAGATATTTCACCACTCAGAATATACCACTAAGATACCAAAGGTAAGGAGTATGCTGGAACAAGTTAGGATGTGAAGAATATATGAGCAGGAATCTGAGAGCATCAGTGATGTATATCAGTCGATCAGTGTGGGTGGACTAGATGATCTCTAGAGGTCCTTTCCAACCTCAAGCAATCTGTGATTTTAGCAAATCTTAGTGAAGCTTTTGGTTCACATAAAAGCTTGATACTAGCAAATTTCATGTATTTTGAATGATATCTTTTCTCAGGTATCTTTTCATGTGTTTTGAATGATATCTACTTCTAAGCTAAGGCATCCTGACCAGGTTATTTGGAACATTTTGCATTACCACAGGTTCTTTGTGACATCTAAATTCTTAATAAGAATATTCTTAATAAGAATGCTTGCATTTGATATAACATTGCAGCATTAGAGATATCCAAGCTAACTCCAGGTCTAGAATGCCTAAATAGCCCCTTGCAAATGCCAGCTTAGGTCTTTAATGATACATGTATGGCACAACATTTGGGCTACTTAGTTTTTATGCTCTGTATTCTACTAGAGTAGCTAGACTACTTCCATTTCTGCTTGGTTCACCATCCATCTCTGTGCTGCGTAGAATAGCTATAGGGCAAGTATGACTTTGATAATAAAATAGAAATAGCAAAGAAAACAATAGTTTTCTATTCTAAACAATACTATCTTTTTTCTGACCACTGTTTGGTAATTAAGAGTGCGAATGACTTTGACTTGTAGGAAATAGAGAAAAATGTCTTTAACTTATTTTCTCAAACATTTTGAATTACCTTCATCATAGGCTGTATTTTTTGTCAGAGAAAGAAAACGGTTAAATAAAATTCCCGTTATGTCACCCACCATATTGGTACTTCCATATTCCTACAGGTTTCTGTTTCAACCAGGATAAGGTATATTAAACAAACCTCCTCTTAAGATGTTAATGCTCCTCAAATACCTCTCATACCACTTCAAATCAAGCATTAAATGACATACTTTTACAGAACTATGCAGGGTTTAACTTCCTCCATGTGTTTTTCAAAGTACTGAAGAAGAAAAGAATCCATAAAATAACAACACAGTAGAGCAGATCAGGTAGCAGGAATAAAAATGCTTGGAGAGCTCTTCAGTCTATTCATGGTTTCAGGTTTTGCCAATGACAACAGACATTCCAAAAGAAAATACACCTTGATAATTACAGGTGTCAATAGGGCAGAGCTCTGGAGAGCTGCTCACTGAAACATTGCCCGCTGATTTTCCTCTTCAGCTTAAGATTACTTGCCTGCTTTCTTTAACTTTTCTGACAAAGAGCCAGTTGGTTACCGATTTGAACAGAAAACCCTTAGATTGATGAAATGGCAGGTAGTGCTGGCCAATGTTTTTTTATCCCACCATTTTTCTCTGCTACCCATTCAGATACAGAAAATTTGGGGGAGAGAAGGTAGGTGTGCAGGTTCCAGTGCTGCCTAAGGCATACAGATGGTGGAAGGCCTAAGTGTACTGAGAGCTTTTGCTTCCCCTTGTATTCTTGAAAGCGTTAGTAAAATTAACTGAATCACTGGGATAATTATAAGGTAGTGGTCTCATGCTGCAAAAATGGAAATTGATCTGCTTTTATTCTCTTAACTTTCCCTAAAGTTGGTTTTCTTGTTCCCTGTTGCAATCACAGACGACCTTCTAGACCGCTGTTTTCCAAGATTTGACAAAAGCCAGATATACTGGGTAGACTTTATGATGTCGTCAGCAAGAAAATATGCAGCATGTATATTCTTTTATCACAGTCCCTGTGTTACATACTGCTAGGGGATATGTTTGTTTTGCCAAGATGGTCTATAAGTATATTTTGTGATTACAATATAATCTCTTTGTAAAGATATAACATTGTGCAGGGTTGTGAGACATTCTGATGGAAGACTACATGCACCACAGAGCTCAAGTGAGATAGGGCCTATGGACTTGCCTTGTATCGAGCATGAATATGAATTTGCTTTTGTGTTTGATGCTTTTACTTAAAAAGCAAGAATCTATTTTTGTTGGCAGTGACTCTGCCTGAATCTTCTTGATTTCCTAAGGTACAGATTGTATATGATATCATTTTAAAGTGACTGTATATGTACAGACATATGATGGGATTTAAAGAGTCTAAAAAGATCAGTCTGCAACTCCAGTAGAAATTGTAGTCTTGGTGTTCTCAACTCTGCTCACCAATCATCCAAAAAGGGAGGATGGAAATGAATTTACAACAATGCCATCCTTTACACTGCTGGTAGGTGTGAGCATCACACAAAAAGGTATCTGAATTGCCAGCAAGAAAAAGGTGGCACAGCACTGCTATAGATAGTCAGCAGTATTCAGGATTTTTTGCTAACTCTTTTAATGTTTTCTACCCCCCAGAAAGTATTCTTCCCCCTTCATGCCATTCCATAGCTCGTCTTCTTCCACACTTTGACTTCAGACCCTTAATGTTATAGTACTTCCCTGTAGTTTCCCAAATGTGCTACAGTTCAACCCATTTAGTAAAAAATGAAGAATGGATGTGAAAGTTGCATTAACTTGGGAAAACTATTGTTTAAAAAAAGCTTACATTTTAGTTAGGTAATACAGATCACATGGAATAGGTGCTTTATTGTGTTATTTAAGGTTGAAGTCTTGACTGATTTATTTTCTTGTCAGATCACATGGAAGAAATACAAGCAACAAGGGCACCCCCAAGTCTCATTTGAGTCTTTGAACAGATCAAAAATTTACCCAGTGGATTTGGTGAAGTTTACAATATCCCTCATAATGGCTGAAGATTGTCTCCAGCCACCACATTCATGGATGGGGATTAACTGGAGAACAGATCGTGCCAAGTCCAGGTAGTTTATCTCTGTAGTCTTTTACTTCATTCAAAACTGAAGCCTGTTTTCAGGAGTTTAGCTGATCTGAGGTCTGCACAGAATCTGAGGATTAGGAGGACCACTGTGGCTTTGTGTATGTCATTATGTCCCTCTGATCTTGAAACACTTGGCATCTGCTCAACCTTCAGGCTGTGCTGACTTGTGCCTGATTGTCCATTGCAGTCCCCAGTGAGCTATTTCAGAAGCTTAATACCGCCAGAGTGCAAAGACAATCTGCCCATGTCCTGTTTTTCTAGGTAATATCCCTCCTAGTGAGGAGCTGGTAATACAGCATAGTCTGGCACTGCATTTCTGGGTTGCTGAGGCAGTCAGTGTTGTATCTGCTTTGAGGCAGCAAGTAGGCATCACAGAACAGTTGCAACAAGTCTCCTTTTTTGACCTCACATCCAAACAAAAAAATATCTCTGGCATGCAAGCTTTCACTACCATGAGGAAGAATCAAACCTATCTAGCTTTACCAAAAACATGCCGAAAGGACTCTCTGGATATAAGGTGCCTGGAAGGCTTAGTGCAATACTTGCGTAACACTGACATGGGAACTGAACTCCAGAGCCCAAAAGAGTTAAGAAGATTTTACTATCTTGTGTCTGGATATGCCTTAGACTAACGTAATTGATATTTGCTTATGTCTTTTTGAACGCTGCCAGACATTCCTAGTCTTACTGAAACTGCTGCAATGTGTGAACTCTATACACAGCTCTCTGTTCTAAAATAACAATAAAATACCAAACATGCAGTGGTTTGTTTATCATCTCCTCAATGTAGAGACCAGAACTTGGGGATCCAGATACCCAATACCAGCTAGTATTATTCATTATTTCCTCACTTCCGTTGCTGTTTTCTTACACATTTTGTTGAGAGGACGGTCAATTGGTGAGTGATCGAATGTCATCATATCAGTGAACAGTTATGAAATATGTTACTAAAATTACTTGTCTTATTCAGTGCCACACATACATATTTCTTTTTATCAACTGTAGGTTGTCCACAGATGGTAATCAAATTCTCTGAAAGGGAGATTTCTCCTGAACTGACAGACAGTGAATATTTGGATAGAACCTGCCTAGTTTATCTGTGAAATGAACTCTTATAGAATGAACTCTTCTATATATAATTGCATACAAGGATCTACGAACAATCCAATATGCTTGTTCTGAGGCCAAAAAATATGGTGCTCTATAAGTCTCAACAATTTCACAGACAAAACAGAGACAGATAATCCAAACAGGAACCATGAAATGCCACAGTCATGAAAGAGGACATTTTCATTCCCAGTCACGTTACTTGCAAGCGCAGTTACCGCCAGAAAAATACTATAGGTAGCAACAGAACCATAACAGTGTTCCCTGAAGAAATGGTTAAATTCTGCTTTTCAGTACGCTTATTTAGCACTCCAGTACAGCCTTACCACATTTTATGATTTTAATGCATGTTGCAGGAAAGGAGACAGGTAATTAGAGAAACTTTTTTTCTTTATTATTTATTTGCAGACTGTTTCTCCCACCTCTTTTCCTACTTTGATATAGATATTTTATTTTAAATAGTAGAATAAGGAAAGTTTAAATTATACGCCAGAGAAGTTTGAATAATTATAAGTATAGTATAAAAGAGTATTACATTTATTTATTATCAAAAAAAAAAAAAAACCTGAAGGCAACTTTCATGTTTACTGTGTGGAAGGCCTGATACAATTTTGACTGACATGAGCAGAAAGGATCCCATCAATTCCAGCGTTTGATGAGACCTGTTAAAACGGGGCTGGTAAGAACATTAGTGAAAATAATGTAGTATCACTGCCACTTATAATGACTATTATGAAAAGGACTAGAAAAGGATATTTACTGTGAACGCTTGATTGTAACATAGTTGGACTTTTAAATATTACTTTTTTTTCTTATTATTAGTGAACTCTCACTGTAGGTCTGGTATGTTCCATATTTCATGTGTCCTTAAAATGCTCTTGATATGTACAATTTTGCAAGATTCTTTCTATGTTATAAAAGAATGGGGAAAATATTTTTCCCATTAAGAAAAAAAATAAAAATAAGAAGAGGAAGCCTATCCACATTTTCCCAGAGTCTGGATATAAAAACCAACAGCTGCACTTGACAATGTGGTGCACATCCATAGCTTCCAGTAGCCACACTCTGAAGCCATGCAGCTCAGTACTGTCAGTTAAAAAATTTTATCACAAAGGAGCCTCCCAAACCACAGGAGGTTCTGAGAGCTGACACTGGTGTATAATCATTTTTCTTAAAGAAAATCTAATTGCTATTGTTTACACATTCCTCACTGCAATCTTAGGAATGTTTCTTACTAGTATTCTGATTAGGAAAATAGTGATTATTTTTGAAAGATACTCTAAAATTGGAAGGGATGTATGAACTCCCCACAGTTAACACTACTCTTAATAAAGTACACACCACTGAGAGTGTGCAACACTGCTATTGATGCTTAATATGGCTTACAATAATCAGTTATCCTTTTTTTAAGCAAGGATACAGCAGATGGTGGTCAGGAAGTTGAAACATCAGCTTAGTTAGATGTATCGTTTATAGCCATACAGTTTGGAAGCATACTTTTGAAGGGATAGATAAATTCAGAAGAGCAGTCCACAAAGCGACCTTTCCTGGATCTTGCTATGTTCTTCATCTATTCTCAAGTGATCTGGACTGCACTGCTGCCTTCATTCAAGGGTTAGTGCTGAATAACAACATCTTTACTAATTTTGCTGAACATTCAAAGATACTCACCTTTGGACAAATACAGTCTGAGTTACAGAAGAATGACTGCCCCAAACTCTAAATAAAGATGCTGGGAGTACCATAGGAGAAACAGACCACTGATCTAAAAATTATAATCAGACCTGTTTTTTTTTTCTGAAGTGAAGGTGAAATGGTGTGTCCTTGAGATTGCAAATATGGTTTTCAGCCCTAATTATGTCTTTACAAAATCAGTGTCACATCTCTGTGTTTGGCTCTTTGTTATACTTCAGAACGTGCTTTGGAGAACTCATCTGGCATGCAGGCTCACTGTGCTGACTTTGCCCAGTGGAGTATTAGAAGAAGTGTTAAGCAGTGTTAACCTGGAGCAGTGTCCTCATTTTCAGTAAGAGCTGCTTCTGACCTGACTTCAGTTTTTCATTGCCACTTACATTTGATGCAGAGAAAAACGATCCTTTTTCTAATCCCACCTATACATTTTAAATTAGGAGAGATCTTCCTATGCCACAGGATAGCTCTGATAGCATTTGTGTTTATGATGTCTTTCTCTTAAAATTCGGATACAAAAATAGTTTTAAAATAATTATAATTTATGATATACCTGTTTTTGATGGGAAGCTAACTAAGCATTTGAAGAACCTGACTATTTCATGAGATACAAAGAATTAATTTTATTAATTTTATTATTTATTATTCACTTGCATTGTGAATGCTCATTTTAATATACCTCTAAAAATATCTGTAGCGTTTTCATTTGATGTCTACAAGAAATATCAGTCATTTATAACCAAAAAAAAAAAATGGTGCTAACACATTAAATCAAAGTTTGGATTTAATTCCTGGGGAAAAAAAAGTCAATTACAGAGTAAAGCTTTCCAATATGGAAACATAAATCTGCTACAAAAGACATCCTGTTTAAAATAGCATTTAAAATCTGTTGCAAGAAAAGAGGACTGATTATGCTCACTGTCTTTGCCTTCAAAGCCCTTTTCCACATGATCTAAAATGTGATCTGTATTGTAGTTTAACTTGGTCTAATTTGCAATTTCTTACAAGGCTACACACCCATCAACCTCCGTGGAATAGTAGGATCAGGTCCACAGTTAAATCATCTGCTATATGCACTTTTTTTTCTGAATAACACTGTTCTTCAAATTGCACAAATATTGTGTAATCCCCTAGTAGGTCCTGATTCCACAGAGCACATATGCTGCTTCTTAAGTATGTGCTTAAATACTTTGCTGAATTGGATAATGCTGGTAGCTACAGTCATATTTGCTTAAGCTTCTAGTCTTCTTTAGTGAGTTTGGATCCAGAATTTGAACTCACATAAAAGATGAGCTGATAGAGAAAAACTCACTTCTCCTGTAAATAAATAAGTCAGACGATATCTTTTGCACTTCTGGAGTATATATTTTTATCTATCCAGCCCTTCCTGAAAAGCTGGCTGTCTGTAAAAAGGTGATAACTTTTGTAGGGTGTCAGTAGGCTGTTTCAGCAATTTCTTGAAGCAAAATACTTCCTCGTCCATGTTGGTGGCTGCTATAGTTTTGCATTTCTCTCTCACTTTTACCCACAAAAGTCATACATAACTACACCTACACATACCTAGACCTTGAGGTGAGGCGCTGGTTTTGTTCTAGGCTTGTTTGCTTCTTCTTGTTTTTTACATATATCCTGTCTAGCACAACTGAAAATGTTCCTTATCAATTGCAACTCTGTGCTTTGCAGTACATTCATGTTTTTTTCTGCAACTTCCCCCATTAAATAAGTCAACATGGTACCTGTTATCTCCCTTGTTGTGGCAAAGAATGCGTGGAAACAATGATACTGGTATTTTAAGTTGCAAAATTAAAATATTCATTTATAGGGTATTTTGAAACATGGAGAGAATATAGTGAGAGATTAGATAAGGCAAACATATGTGTTGGGAAAATCATCTGGTGTTAATTTACACTGATGCCCAACAGTAAAGGAGAAGTGAGTGTATGACTTTCCTTGAGCATGTATATGAAATGCTTTCAGTCTGCTTATAGAGAAGTAAGGAGCACAGTAGTAAGGAAAAAATAAAAAGGATCCTTGGGAGAGGAAAAAGAACTTGGGATCCAATACCTATTGAAAGAAGAACACTTTGTAGGAACAGGAAGATATTAAAGATTTGAAAGGAAAAGACACATTAGACACACCAGTATCACATTTTTTTTTTAATTAGGAGAGAGAGAGAAGTTAATGAATAATTGCAAAATAAATTACAACATGACAAAAGGAAGAAAAAGCCTGAAGGATTTTATATGAATATAGCAAATAGCAAATTTACAGTAAGTCATGCTGCAATAAATCACATAAATATTTTTTGTGGATGGGTTTACAACTAGAAAGTCCATAAAGTAAATGAAAGCTGTGTCCCTGTGGGGACTTGTCTCATGCTCTGCAGGACTGTCATTCTCTCCTATCTAAGAAGTGCAGTTCTGTGGCCATGGAACTGTCCATGGTCCTTGAAACAACATTTTAATCATCATTTTTACTTGTCTAGACAAGCAGAAATATGTAATTAACTCTTCAACTTGATTGCTTGCCTCTTTCTGACAAAAGACAGGTTAGTAGAGTTGGATATTTTCTCATGAAATTTCATATGACAATTTTAATCATCCAGAAAAATCTTTCTTGAACAAAACATTACAAAATGCCTATTTCACATTAGAAGAATGCAGTATTTGAAATACTTTTCTTTTTTACTTTCTTTTTCTGTTTTTGTTTTGTTTTTGGTGGAGATTTACTTCTGTTTATACAGACTTTACTTTCATATTGGAGGACTGTTACATGACCATGATAGCCTACTGTTTCTCCAAATAAGGCTATTCTTAACAAGAAACTTTGACTAAGACTGAAACCAAATAGAGTAATTTTCATATGCTAAGGTTTGTGCTTCCTATAATATTTGGACAGTTTTACTTACTCTTATTCTACAATACTCTTTTCATTCATAGATCATCAGCAGCCTACACATCCAGTACATTGAAATACTGCATTCAGATTTACTCTGAATTTTTTCTTTTCAATTTCATATTCAAAATAAAACAAAGTCTTTATTTAATGTTGTTGCTTACCAAAAAAAAAAAAAAGAAACTAAATCTACTAAATCCACTTAGTTTGAAACATTCCTTACTGCTTCTAAACCTACACTATCTTGTAGTTAAACAAGTGTAGAAAGTCTTGTAACAAGTTATTCAAAGATTACATATAGAATAATGCTTTCTCTAGCTCCTTAAGGATCAGCTATATTTATTTGAGACAGCTTACCTCAGGAAAACTGCAGCTGAAACCAATCTGTGGAAGTCTTTCCTGAGTGAGGAATTATTGTCCTTTCCCCCAAAGCAGGAACTTTGATAAGTGCAGGAGTACAACAAAACTGGTGCAAATAGGACTTCTGACAGTAAGGTGCCAAGTATGCAAAATGTGGATGTGTTTCACTCACTTCAGGACATTGTTGAGAATCACATTGAAGGACAAAGCGGTTGACACCACCTTCTATATAGACTTGTCGCAGTTTCTAAATCAAACATATAGTTAGAACAAGGTGTTTTACAATCCACATAAGATGTACTGCAATGAAAAGGGATACTTAGGATTCATAATCAGGGCCCTTGGATCTGGTTGTTGACCTTGCTAGAACCACAGCCTCAGGAAGACCAAGCGGCACCATAAATGATTGATCGATCATATCTGTTTACGTTCACAGGATGCATTTTGTTTTTTCTTACTGAGTTACATTTGATATTACTCCTTTCATTTGATCTCTTATACTTTAGCAACTGTCAAAGCTCTTAATTTACAGTATTTACCCTTTCATTTGTATTGTAGTCATTGATCAAGAAAAGAAAACTATCCTTTTCTTTTTAACTCTCGACACTGGAAACTCCTCTAAAAGCAATTCTAGCACAAACAAGGGGGTTCTGACATCCATTTTTAGCTAAGCTGCACAGGGCAGGAGAGTTTTCAGGATACTGAATAGCCAAGGGATAATGCAGAAGACTTGACTATTTTTTAGCCTTTTGAAAGATCTATGTGTCTTACAAAGGAACTGTCAAGTATCTTTTTAATATTAGCTTTCCGGCTTTCCACTGATCATAGTTTTTCTTTTCATCTCTCTATTTGCTTGGGGTGATGAAATATCCGTGAAATGCTCCCACCATTTTGGGTTTCAAGTATTATTTATACCTGGGTTTAATGTATTTCTCAATGGAGAAAATTATGATGCACCCACTGCTTCCTTGAAGAATCAGTTTTGCTTAATGCATGTCTGAGGTCATTACATGATTTTCCTTTCACATGATTTTTGGCTTGTTTACATAGTTTTTATTTCTGAGGGATAATTACGAAATTAACAGCAAGCTTAGCTCAGTTATGAAAGCTGTTTGGATATTTAGTTTTTGTGTAGTTGCTGGATTTTGCATCTGTTTTTAATAACATCTTAGTCCTAATGTAATTGGACAGACTTCTTTCACAATACTATTTAAACTCTATAGTCTGAAGCTTTCAGAATTGCTCATGTACAGGCAGTGTGACTTCATGAAAAGTAAAGAATGAAGCCTTGAGAAAAGTAAAACTGAAAAAAAAAATGAATTCAAAACTGTGATTGCAGAGTCATGCTGAGTGATTCATAGCTGGGTTTCAGAACTATACTGAGTCACAGAGGTTACCTTTATCATGTCATCAAATAAAAACTTGATGAGGAGATCATGGTTACAGAAAATACATTTTGAGAGTTAGGGTGTCTTTCTACCTGGCAAAGTTTGAGGGGAACTCTTACACTTTAGCAACTGTCAAAGCTCTCCAATAACTCCTATTAAAAGGAGTTTTGCAAGAACAAGAAGATACTTGTTCTTAATTTAAAGAATATGTATTCTTTCTTAAGTATTTTTTGATATTGTCAGTCTTTAAACTTGTAGTATTAGGCTTGTGCTATAGTAAAAAGTTAGTAATGGTTAGATTTAACACTCAATAACATTTTTACCTTCTGGTCAAGTATTTCCTCCACTAGCTTCAGCAGTACCAGAAGAACATATTGTTGATATATCGTCAGTAGCATATTATATAATATGTAGTAATTTTTTTTAGACATTCAAAGATGAAACCAGTTTTACTCAGTTTTGTACATTTTATTTTTATAGTTCAATAGTGGCTGTTGTGGCCTCATTCTATGTATAGAGGGAACACAAGTTTTTTGATTGTATTGCAGACCTGCAGCAATCTACAAAAGTGTGTGTTAATGCTCAGAATAAGATTGAACCCAGACTATCTATGTGTGGGCAGTTCATAAACATTTGCTGTTATGTAAGCAATAATAGAAATCTTTGTAACACTTTGTTATTCTGGATTGTCACAGGATTTTGTCTGGTCTTTTAGTTCTATGATGATCCGTATCTTAGAAATATTTTAAACCTGAATTGAAATGAATTGAAATTCATTAATGCCTGGAATCCTGGCATTGGCAATGCTTACATTCACTTTGAAACAACAAATGAGTTATACCTTGCTTACACATTATTTAGATTTGCTGATGACTAAAGCACAAAGAAAAACATCTGATATTCAGATTTCCTGGCTACATCTAGAATTATTTATGAGATACACACACACACACACACACAGATACCAGTTCATCCCTTCAGCTGTAGGAATCAAAAAAGACTCAGGAAAGAAAATAAGAAAGTTTCTATTCTGAAGTTTCCATTGTCATCTACGGCATGAGTAAAAAGAAGGCATCTTTCTGGTGTGATGCTGTGACTCGTTCTCTTCCTCAGTGAGCTTGAAATGTACACTTGAGCTCTTGCAGGGAGATCGAGCTCCTGAAGTATTTCTCAGGTATTAATCTTCCCTGTTCAACAAAGCCATGCTTTGAAAACATTATATTATGGCTACTCTTTCAATATTTTCCGTATATTGTTAAGATTGATCTTACTGATACTCAGAATCATCTGTGCTATAAATTTGGGAGCTGAGGCCATATTACAAGCAGCAGCTAATCAGACTTCTGCTATTTCCAAAGTCCTGAGGCAAGTAACAGCTTGACTAGACATGGATTCTGTGGTTTAACTCTGGCAGGTGATCTGTGAGGAAACATCTTAAAATACTGTAAATCTAAGAACCTTTTCTTTGAACAGAATCTGGATGCTTTTTATGCCTTTCCACAAGTGAATACTGATCCAGGAAGAGATAGCAGTGCAAATCTGGAGATGGATCTAAATCTCTTTAAATGTAAACAAGGTCCATATGAGACATTTGTACCATTTAGCAGCAATAAGAGCATCACATACACCTCCAAAGAAACAAGAGAAATCTTAGCACACTCTTCTACCAAAGCTATATGTTAGACAATCAAAATTATTCTCTATGCAATTGATACTGTTGTATTCCTGTCCACTCCTTTCCTTATACTTTTTTTTCCAGTTAATTTTAGCTGCATTTCAGTGGTAAGATGGTTCCTAGCTGGTTAAAGAGATGATAAAGATGTTTTTGATGTTTTTTAGATGATCTTATGATTTCTAAAATGACAGGCTAAAGGCTTTTGCAGAATCCCTATAGCATATTGATGAAACTTGAAGAGTTGTCACATCTCTGGATCCTGACCTTATCTGCTGCCAACTATAAAACAGAACATATTCCTGTGCTCTACAACTTCACATCATTAAGTACTTCGTTTTTATCATAGGCATTCTGTAGATTGAAGAGGGAAGAGACCATGCTTTATTTCTAGCATATCACACTATCCTGGAAAATTGTGTATAGAGCTAAAATACTGATTAGACTTGTGGTCCAATAATGCCATCTATTTCAGTACTTCTCAATTTAAATCTGTTACCAGTTAAAAGTGTAAGGTAATAGTTTATTTAGAATAGATTATAGCAAAATGGTGGATATTTTTCGTAGATGATCTATTTTTACCATTCAGCAATACAAAGTTAAATCAGTTCAACAGAGAAGTAATCTATTAAGCATTAGTCATGAACCGCAGTAATTTTGGGGCATCTAATGAGATAATATAAAACAAAAAATAGACCCTATAATATTGATAATTGATATATGAAATACAGAAAGTGGGTGCCTGCTTCAGTTATGTATGTGTCCATGTTGTTACTACAATTAAAGTACTCTTCAATATTTTCAATATTTTTAGTGCTCTGTTGAACCTCTACAAGGTCCCATTGATTTTAGCATGGCTAGCCTATACAATTTACAGCCATAGGTGTCATGTACTAGAAGAAAAAGATTTAAAGAATTTCAGTGTTGAGTAAGCTTCTCATGTGCATACATTATGCAGACTCAGTGTTTAATAACTTCTTCTTGGTTAGTCTAGATGCAAAAAGCTAACAAAAAAAAATCATTGAGACAAGAAGTCATGAGACAGGAAGGCTACGAGAACTACTGATTCCATTGTGGCCCCTAGAAAGTCCATCTCTGTCTCAATTTTTGACCTGTAAAATTTTATGTTATAGATTACTTCTACCCAATAAAGTGGTTCTGGGGATCTTGACAATGTGAAATACTCCAAAGGTTCAATGACGTTAAGTGTGTCAATATCAAGTCATCCACTTTGATGGTGACCTGCAACACGTACAGGGGATTTGTTGTGTTGATTTGTTTTGCTTTGTTGTTGTTGTTGTTGTTGTTGTTGTTTGTTTGTTTGTTTGTTTGCTTCAAAGGGAATCCAGGAACTGATTTGAGTATCTTGTAAAACAGAATCTAAGAACACAACTGCAATTTCATTTTCTGGTCATACACTTACAATACATGTGCAATTGTATATCCATTTGCTTGTAAACAGCTTTGGCAAAATGACATAGAAAATGAAATGGAACTCCTTAACTCTGTGTCTAACACTTTTAAATGTAAAGTATGCCAAAGCTCTTCATCAAGCAAGCAAAAAATATTCTCTGAAAAGTTGCTACATCCTGCTACTCTGTTCAGCTCTGAAAAGTAGCTGCATCATTTACTCATGCAATGCAAACATGGCTTTAATTTGTCTTCAAGCATAACTTCCTCATTATCCATCCTGTTCTTTCAACATGCAGGCATAACTTGTTAATAGTTATCTGTCATGAGTGGGGTCTTCCATGCTGCAAAAACATGATGATGTACTGTAGTTGGTATCTACTTAAAGCAGATGAAGCAGATGCAGGTTGTCTTGAGGGCTCAGTCAGTCTTCAAAACATTGAAGCTGCTCTTCTTAGGGACTGTAGGTATTTTGAGCTTACTATTTGTACCAGGAGCTATTTTTTTTTCAGCCCTGTGTAATGAGGACATCTCATACACAAAAATGACTCTTACATTGATCCAGTATCTGAAGCTGTTTTAAGATTGATTTATGTAATGGAAAGGATTGCTATATTATGAGCACAAACTGTCCCTGCAAAGCGAGCAAAACAACATATACTTTCCTAAGAGAAGAAAAGCGGTAAATTCTAGTTAACCACCACAGATCTTTTTTCTCTGCCTTACAAGTGTTCGTAGAATCTGAAGAGCCATGGGCTTTTTGCACCTATAGGCATTCATTGGAGAAGGGGAATTAAATAATATCTGTTTCATGGTCTACGCAGATTTTTCTCTTTCCAGTGGATACTATTATGCACATGAGAGAAGCACTTAAACAATTTCCATGCATCTGAATGGATTGTTTTCTTTTTTTTTTTTTTTTTTGCTATGTCATCCTGGCGTCATATCTATTTGTCGTTCTGACATCACAAAACAGATGCCCCAAGTTTCATACGCGATGAAATATTTTTTTAGCAGCTGTGAATCAAATGCTCACAAGGAATGTAAGTCTATTAAGTGCTTCTAGGTTATTTTCAAGTTAAGACATTCAAATCAAATGGCTTCAGTATTGTCAATCTTTGCACTTTGCACTTTGCACTTTGAATGTTTGATTTCAATACAGGCAGAAAGGATTTCCCTATGCATTCGATAACACTCTGGGAAGGGATAAGCATCCTGAAAAAAAATGTTAAAAATCTCAGTAGCTGTTGCCTCTTTAAATAATATAAAATTCTGTCTAGAACTACTAGCACAAAAGCTGGCCCAGATTAATAGCATTGCCCAGATTTAGCCTAACATTACACACTGCTCTCCTGAGTGTAGGTTTTCATCAACCAATGGTATATGCCTCTTACAAACACTGACACTGCAGTACAGCAACTTCTAGTGTATCTGTTTTGAATGTCTTTGGACAGGAAAGAAAACACTAGCAACAATTAAAGATGTTCATCAACAGGGGTGGTGTGGAGCCTTTCTGTCCATCATTCAGACAGTGAACAGACATGAGATGTGCAAGGTCTTGCTGAGATAGGCTTGATCATTTGTAGAAAAAAACACCAGCAGGGGAAGATGCAATTTCATTTTGCATGGAAAAGTTTGGTTACAAAGAAGGCAGGCAGTACCACTTGCCTTCTCTGAATTTGAAAATCATACACTTATACTGCATAGATAAAATCTTCTCTTTTCAAGTGTGCCTTGAATATTGCAGTCAATGTACTCAGGAAATACAGCATTGAATAAGACATGATCCTTTTGGTGGGAGACAGTATTTTTCCTCAAAAGTTAATGACATCTTATTTGAAAGACATCCCAATGTGGGCATTAGGGAAAAAAAATACCATGCACCATCCCACAACAGACAAATGATTTCATTCTAGTTTTCTAATATCTGCTACTATTTTAGCATGAGGCAAAAATTTGCAATTGCATATGTTCATTTGCATTTGCACAGAGGTGTGGAAGGGAAAGGTGTGAAAGAAAGAGATTTTTCTCATCTTTCAAAGCACAACTGTTAGTTTTTGACTTAAGAAATCAGCTTGATTGGAGACAAATAGCATGTACATTGTTACACTTCTCAGTGCCGTATCTGACAAATATTTTTGAAGAACATGGATAAATGGTGTACATAATCATCTGAATAGGATAACATGTAAAGGCTGTACAAGATGAGGATTTTCTGAGCCTTACCACAAAACTGTGGGGAAAAAGAAAATCATGTCCATAGTCTGGAGATTTGCAAACAAGCTTAAATGACATTCACTTCATCCCTGTAAGTGAGTATTTTCTGGAGTTTGGTGTTGCAAATTCCTCACAAGTATAACCACAAATTTTGTGTGTGGAAATACACTGGACTAGAATACATCTGAAGTATTGACCCTACAGCTTATGAAAGGGAGGGAGAGGATGTGGTTGCTTGGGCTACAGAAGACAGTGGATGCTACTGATTTTTTGTTGCCATATGTTTAGGATGATGATATGACTAACTTTGAAGTCACAATTGAATTCTACAGGCCCTCCCAAAGGATAATAAAATTTAGTTGCACCCTATATCATCACATAAGGAGCAAAATAATGTTTCTATGCCTGTTAGTTTACTTCTTCCAATTGATTATGGGGTTCCTCTAGTTCTCAAACTGCACTGAAAAAGTAACTGACAGAAGCTATTGCATCATTGGTATGAGCTGAGTTTTTAAGACCTCCCAGAAGTTGCAGGGACCACAGAGTTTTCCCCTATTTCCTGTTTCTTTCATCTGCAAAATTTTACATGATTGGAATTCAGCAGGTTTTATACATCTCTTCAGGATTTCTTAACATCTAAGAGAACCTCACTACATTGACTGGAGGCAGCCCAGATTTTGAAAAACTGAACACATCCTCTCTGACAACCATGCAATTTTTACAGAGAATTCAGTGCCTCCGCAAAGCAACAGATTTAATGTGCACATGCTGACTATCTATGTAGAACATAATTCTCACAATCATCAAAGTGAATATAAGGAGCACATACTGGTCCTGAAAATCCCAGGCTGAGTATGGCAAACACTATTTATGGGCTAATTTGGTGATAAAGCTACTAATGGGAATGTAAACACAGGTAAAATTTGTGCCCCATAGAAAGTGTTATCAATATAGAGGAAGATGATATGCGACGCATTTCTGTGCTCATGGTAACCTTCCAAGAGTTGCATGTTCATATCACCAATAAGACTGTGACCTCATGGGTCCAAAGGTTCCTTTTCAGCTTCTACTCTCAGATGCAGAGGGAACACACAAACTTGTTATGTTCCTCTTTAAACTTGCATGGAGAAAGATGTGATCTGAGTTTATTTCATGTTTTGTGACCTACTGCATTAACAGGCTCTCTTTGTGACCTGATTTAATTTGTTTGCTAGGTGTTTTTTTAACTTTTATTCTAGTTGTTCTTGTTCAGAATGGTGAAAAAGAGAGGAAAAAAAAGCCAATTTCACTTTTCACTTCAGCTCTGGAGAAAATCTGGTTTTTTTTCTCAGACACAGTTGTTAGCATTAGATGCTGACATGAAATCATATGCATTGAAGCTTCTGCCTGAGATTGTGCATGTAAAGGATTTTCCTTCTGAATTATTTTATTCCATTGAATTTCCAAGTGATTCTTCCATTTTAAGGTCATTGAAAAAGCGAGCATCCAGTAATTCTTTGCGTAGTGTCAAAATAAGTGCACTATCCTATTACAATTTGCACTGTCTCCTTTCATATGTCCCTAGAAGTCCTTTCAGAGAAAGATGGGGATGAGTAGTCCTGCCTCAGGCGGGTCCATGTGGATAGTGCATGTGCATGTAGACAGTGAATATGAGGCCCCACGGAAATCAATGCATCCTCCTGAGGGGCTCTAATTTCAGAAAATAGGACTTCAGTACTGAACCCTGAAGGAATGGTTCTGTGTTTGAGTAGCCAGGGCAATGTTCTTTAATTTGAAAAAGGTTAGCTGAAATCTCTTCAGTGACTAAAGAAATGAAAATTATTAAGAAATACAGAAATATTATTGTCACCTGCACATTCAAATCCTGTGCATTTCTCAGTTTTACAAAAAAACACACAGCCAGAGTATTCACCCAGACCCAGATCTTAAGGGAGTGTAAGCCTGTGCTTAATTAAGCACTATGAGAAGCTTATGGTGCATTAAAATGAAGTATATTTTTAAGACTTTGTATTATGACATCCTGGGGCACAGGACCATTCTCTCTCAAATGATCCAAAAAGGTTAGAGTGAATGTGGAAGAAAACAAACTGTGCATTTTTCCTTCCCTTTGTAATCACATTTGTGCATTGCTTTGAGCTGGAATTAGATACTGTATGAAATAACAGAGGAGACGGTAAATTGACAATAAAAATGTATGTCTCTGAAACTGATGGAGAAAAAGGGGTATGATATCACTGGCAAGTCAGTCTTATTGCATACGAGCAGACAGAATGCAAACATTACAAAGACAAGAAACTTTCTCCTACCAGGAAGTGCTGTCTGGCTGCGTCTCCTCTTAACACTATTGATTATGCTCCCCAAAGGTCATAAATTACTGGAAGAGTTATTTTTAAGAATATTTGCTGAGCCTGACCTGTCAAGAGAGGTTAATCTAATGACTTTCCTAGCTCCAGCCTGCAGTAGAATAAAGCTGGATTTCTTCTTGACTGCTGTTAAAAGCCTCCTTGTCTTCCAGGTTCATCCCAACTTGTTATTAAAAAATATGTGTCAGATGACAAAATGCATAAAATATGTTACACAGAAGCCAGACCAAGGAGACTCTGCATCCCTTTTGGCAAATAGAATGTAGCTGTCCTGCACTAGGAGAGCAGTGTCATTTTTTTGCATGTGACAATTTTTCACCGTGTTAAAATAACAACAAAGGGCTCAAATGTTCATATTTTCTCATATATATTTGTTCATATATTCATTTTTTTTAACACTTATCTTTGAGGGAAACCTCTGTTGAAGTATTGAGAAAAACATACTCTAATAATTGTAAAAGAATGAGTTTGTATATTTTTGCAAGATATTTTACTTTTTATGCATTTTAAATGTGTATAAACTGTGGTTGATGCAACTCATTCTTTCATTATCTTTACTGCTCCATAACAGGTATGAAAGGGCAAGCAGAGGAAAATACAAATAGCTAAAAAAATAGAGAGGGGATTATTTGCTTTTGACTATTTTAGTACTAACAGGTAACATTCCACTAACTCTAATGGCTTTACTTGATATATACACTTCGTAATTACAACAACACATAGTACTTCACAAAGAAAAGAGGAGATCTGTGAAGGAGGGAGAGAGAAGGAAGTGAATCTTTTGTAAATTAATTGGTATAGATGGGAAATAATGTTAGATGTGGGTACAATACTTACTCTATAGACAAAAAGAACAAAAATAATCTAGAAAAATACCTTAGTGCACTAAGCTCCTTATATATCCAGAGCTGCTGTAGCATCAGAAAGGTCTTGTCAACATGACCGTGGCTGGGCTTTGGTGGGGACTAGACACAGCAGGAGGATGTTTAAATGCAATTGCTTTGTAAGAACCATTGAGTTTAGTAAACAGTGTGGTGGTATTCACAAAATAGAAGAGTACAACTTTAAAGCCTGCATGAGTGTTATTCAGTTCTATTTGTACTTTGATTTTTTTTCTTTCCTATTTGGAGGCAGCTCAGATTAATTTCACTGCAGTTGAAAATCATGCAAATATAGTTTAGAAAGAAGCATTTAATTCTTTATTGCTCTTGCACACAACACAAATAGCACCTCCAGTACTAACACAGCTAAGTGTTTTTAGTGTTATTCCACTATACAGTACATCACAATGTTAATTTTCCACATTACTTTATTCCTTCTCTAGCCCATATTTTACAACAGAGAAAACAAACTGCTTGTAATTACACTGCATGCCAGGACAAATTAAGTAAACACGCATTTTTAATGCTTTTGGCTGTTAGGGTGAGAAACAAAGGGCTCTGGTTAAGGTCAATATTAGAGTTATGCAATTGCTCTGGGATACAAAAGACAAATGCAGGTGATTGAATACTGGTGAAATAGAAACTGTCCATTCTGAGCAGTGTTTCAGAAGTCCAGAAAATAATATGCTGCTTTAAGTTGAGGTCAGTTCTCTATTTTCATTTTCTTTGTTGTCTGATTTCATTTTCTTTCAGAATAATGCTAGTATCAATAATAAATAATAATAATAAACTAATGGAAAAATCCATTGTGTCATTAGTGAAGTAATAAATCAGCAAAAAGTAAATGAGCGAATGGCTATTGAAGATCAGCCCGGTGTTGTATTTGTTAATGCTCTCATCTCAGTACTACTGGGTGATGCTGATAAAGGTTAACAACAACTATAGGGGAAACCTAATTTTGCTCTTGCTGATACTGGTGTAAATCTGACTTCAGTGGAATTATACCTCTCTAACAAGAAAGCAGACAGCGCCCTGATGATTACATTGTTTGGTCATAGACAGTGAGGAGTTTTACGTTTTTTTTGCCTTTACTGGTATGGATTAGGCCAGAGGCACAACATTCAGAGGCAGATGAAAACTTGTTGGAACAGACGATCAGACCCAATACCTTTGCTCAGACAGTTACAGATACTGGGCTGCTCCTTTAAGTGCATTTCTATTTCAGTGACAAAGTCATCTTTCTCCCAGAACAAGGAACAGATTTCTAAGATTTCTTTGTTAGAAAAGATGCTTAGCAAAAGAGTTAAAAGAGAAAAAAAAATCCACACAATACTTTTTCCCAGGAGAAGATCACCAAAATAAATAATATTGTGTGAGAGGTAGTAGGCAGTTCCCCAGAGGATGACACTGTAAGCCCTTGGATACAGATTCAGAACATGCGAAGGAAAGAAAGGGGGTGGGGAGCAGATTTCCAACTCTGAGATTTGACAAAAGACTCCAGCCAAATTTCAGCAGAAGATTGGAAATAAAGAAATGGAATGGGGGAATTAAGGAAATCAAGAACTTTTCTGCCTCTACCTCAGATCTGTGACTGAATGGGATGCTGAGGGCCTGGCTGTGCAAGACTCAGTGTGGATGGAACATTGGGAAAGCTCTGCTGTCATTTAGATTCCCATTTCTTGACAGGGAAAAGCATATGCCCTCCATATAAGGTCTTCTCTCATGGAGTCTGTTCTTTCTATCTTGTGTTCTTGAGCACAAGCAAGCCACCCAGAAATGATGGGGAAGGCCTTGACTATGGCCTGGCCTTTCTCCATGTGGTACCAGGAGCTCCGACACGCAAGTACCTGAGATAGCCCTTCACCTTACATCAGGGCTATACCCCTGCCAGGATGTGGTGCAGAGGGTAAACCATGGCCAAAACTGGATGGACTCACTCAAGGCAAGACTGTGCTCCTTTTATCTAGTTATTTTCACTTTTGCTGTGCTGCAAACTTTGTGGTACGTGTGACTATATAGGCAGAACGGATAAACTCTGGACCAGATCCAATTCCCAGTCAAGCCCATAAAGAAACTGGAAAGGACTCACAGCTCTGAAATACATATTTTCATCCTCTTAGGTGAGGATACATGTGTTCTTACCTTTTCTGTAAAACCTACCATTTCAGAGTGTTGATCTACGTGAACTAGACAATATATCTCAACAGCAACAGGAGAAGGAAAATGGATTTAGAATGACAGAAGTAAAGCTAGTATGAGATAAAGGTATGAAAAATGCCTAGCTGAAAAGAGATTCAATAAGAGAGCTTAATCTTGCCAAGGAGCTGTTCAGGACTGGTACAAAAAAAGATACTGAATGACACCATAATGGCCCCGATCTTGTCTATGCTTCATACTGTTGGTAAGCACAGAGGAAGTATTATTATGTTCCACCAGAACATTACAGGACATACACACTCCAAAATAAGGGACAGCACTCCGTATTTTGAAGGAGCTTTATACTGTACAGCTACTATAATATTTTAGATGTACGAGTAGCATCCCTGAATAATCTGGTTTAATTTATGTGAATCCCTTTGCTCACTTCTGAAATGCAGCTACCTCTGCTTATATCCAAACACAATGAAAATGTTCACTCACCATGATATAGTTTGCAATTTAGCAAGTGAGTTTCATTCCAAGAAAGAATGTTGAGTTTGCTGCCCATATTTCAGGACTCAGCATATTTTTTGCTAGTGGAGTTGTCATGCCATTCATTCCTACTGTAATGTAATTCTAAATAAAATATCATTATTTTGTCTTTCTGTAGACTGGATAGTAACACTTGCTCCTCAGTAGTGTTCATATGAATGCATGTTTGTATATTCTATTTTTCAAAGGTTTTTATTGTTCATTTGAAAGAGATTATTGACCTGTCCATTTGTTCTCAGTGCAGTTGGAGAATTTCCATCACATAGTGCCAGCCGGTGCTGAATATGAAAAGTGAATATTTGCTGTGCTGCACTCGCAGTTTTCTGAATGGAGAAGCTCTGTTTTCTAGAATCAAAGGTTCATAAAGGGCTTGTAAAAGTTTAGTGAACAGGGCCCATAACCTATTGATCCCCTTGTATTCAATCCAATTCACTTCAGTCAATGAGCTCAGTAAATAATGATACTACTGTTATGAGCATCTTTCCTTCCTTATAAACAGCTATTCACTTGTGTCCTGTTATAATGATAATGTCACTGATTTACAGAGGTTGCACAAGTTACCTTATTAATTAAAAGATGCATTATGCCTATTGCAAAACATTGTTCTGACTGTGAGCTATCACTGCCCAAGGACCTCTAAAAGACAAAGAATTCCATTTTGCAAAATCTAGTTAACATATCAAAGAGCAGTAAATGTGCAAATTGCTGTCATAAGGAATCCTTTATTGCTTTTCCTTTTCATGATGGCACCCCTCCCCCATCTCTCCATTCTGCCCGCTTTGACAAGGTTACTCATTGGAAAGAAGAGCAGCTATTTATGTTCTTCAGATGTTTACCTTCAGCAAAAGACACTTCAAAGACTGCTTATGGGACTCTCCTCTCACCCAACAAATACTTAAAACCCATTGTTGTGATTGATGAGCCCTTCCTGCACATTTAATAAATATAAGCAGAAGCCAGATCTCCTTTTTTAGGCCAGCTGTCTTGAATAATAGGCAAAGAGCTCATGGGTGGCCAAGGTAGACAGGGCTCTTCAGGAAATGCTTAATGATTGTTTGATATTCGGGGGGGGGGGGGTTGTGTGTGTGTTCTGTAAGTTTATTGTTTGAGTATCCTTAGTTCTTGGCTGCCGTGCATGGCAGTTACTTAAATAGATCCTACAGGCTTTTATTGAGAATTTTGTGCCTCAGAGTTGTGTAAGAGACAGGACAGATTCATGCTTACTTAGACCGAGAGCTAGGCTGAGTGAATGGTGAGAGTCTCCAAACATAAGATATTGTCAGATTGACATCACTTCTAGCTAAGTAGCTAATGCTGCAATATCACAGTTCCATGAAATATTTACAGAGGCTGAAAATTGGATTGCTTTTTTGTTCCTCTTTCTACCTTGATTTCAGATTAAATTATACCAATATGAAATAGTTGGGAATACCCGGGGCTTCCATGTCTGTGCGTATGATTTTGACATGGCAATTTCACCTGAAATTTGCATTAGTATCTTAGTAAAAGGAGGTTACCTTGCAGAAGAAGAAAGGACTACCAACACTGATTTAAAGGATACCTGCAGTTCATGTCAGTCAGGTCCTGCAAAACTACTAGTATCTTATGGGAATAAGAGGTCTCCTGCATGGCAGATCTGTGCTGTCCTCCCAGAGAAGACCTGTGAGGTTATAGAAGCTTATTTATGAGAAAAGACGCAAAGCTGAGAACTAAGTTTTTCAGTTGATGCCTTTAAATGATGCCTTATTTTTTCAAATCAAATGCAAAATAAAGTTCCACATTAAAATGAAGTCATTATATTTTGCTTGTTCCATGAGCTGAATTTACCTCAGCCCTCAGTATATTGTTTGAAAAATATAAAGATCTTAGAGGAAATCCTTATTCCTTCCATTAAAAATGCCATCCAGAGGCATGGATGGTGCCTTTGTGGTGGGATCGGTATGCTGCCAGGGTGCTAAGACAGAGAAGACCTGGAGACTCACCAAGTGAAAAAATCAGTTCTCTCTCACATAACGGAAAGAGTCGGAAGAATAAAAAATGCACTGCCAGAGCGAGCTGGGGAGCGAAGGCCCTGGAGGGAGTGTTTGTAGGGCATGGAGCCAGAAGTGCCAGCTGCTTCCTGGCCTGGGTTATACCTTAATAGCTCCTTCACCTGCCTAATTCGAGTCCTGCCTGCTCTTAGGCAAACAGCAACAGCTGCATGACAAGTCTGAGTGCTGCCTGCAGAATGAATGCAGGAATGCCAGCGGAGAGCAGCTGCCCTCTTCATCTTTGCCTAGCCCAACGCGCTGGTGTTTCCCACCCATTTTTATGCCACAGAAATGGGCCAAGCAAGGGGAGAAAAGAAGAGCAACTCCATGAAGGAAGGACACATTAGAACAGTGAACCTTTTCTCACCCAGTGTTTGCCATTTTTTGTTCTATATGTCATCTGCCCACTCAATAGAGAGCACCTATCATTAAGTCCAAGATCCCTGAACATAAAGGAATATATGAAGGTCCTGCTGTGAGTACCTTTTCCTCACCAAAAGTTCTTTAGATCTTCCAGGTTTCCTCAACTGTTTCCCATAACACACTATAAAAAAAAAAAAAAAAAAAAAAAAAAAAGATTCTCCTCCTTCAGTTATTTGCTCTTTGTTAGAAATGCTGTGGCTTCTCATATCAACTCTTGACTATTTTCAGTCAGTCAGATATGAACTTCCAGATATGTACTCAAAACAATCTCCATTATTATTTAGCCCTCTGACAGGGCTAAATTATTTAGCTGTCTGACAGTTGTTTCAAGGAGTGCAGAGCTAAAATAGATTAGATTAGTTCAGTGTAGTTCAGCATTTAGCTGAAAAAAAGCACTATGTTTCAAATCCTTGGAAGGCTCATGGAACTCACATAAGAAGTTTGAAAGAAAAATCAAACTTTTAAAAAATAAATGAGAATTCAATGGAAATTATTCCTTAATTTCTAAGAAGTGAGATGCCCAAACTGTGTAATCTGTCTTTCCAGAGGAAAGACCCTAGAGATTGATACAATATGTTCAGTCCTTTACTACCTCTGTACTAAGACACTACATGTCCTACCTGAAGGAATTTTCGGTCCATAGTAGTTTCAGGACTTGCATAGCTAGTGTGACCTGCTCCCTAAAGAGATTCTAAATTTAATTTAAACCTTAAGAAAAAGAGATTTCTATGAGCCCTGGGGAAACCGGCTGAATTTCACCTTCTTAGAGTGAGCTGTGAAACTTAACATTAGCAATTGGACTCGCCTTACATGTAAATTATGAACCTGTTCAACAAAACCTTGCATAGGATGAGCCTATTTTTCTTTTGTCACCAGCAGGAAAATAAAAGAGGATGAAGTCAGTCTTTAAACATGTCCTAACACTTCTTAAATTAATGGATTTGGATGGAAAGCATTAAAGATGTCTGTGAGCTTCATTCCACACTGCTCATGTAGAATTGTCTACCACTTGTTTCATCCCTTATGAAAAAGTCTTGAACAGTTTAATGAATATTTTAAGCACTATACACACATTGCTCTCTATTGATTAAATAGAATTCTAATATAGAATCCTTTACAATTCCTCTAAAAAATTTTAGAACTATACTTAGAATTGCAACAAATTTTAAATTCTATTATTATGCACATACTTTACAAGTTCTGGGTCTGTTAAATGCAGAAAGACATTTTTTAAAAAGCTTTGAAGGAAATACACTTAGGGACTTAGTGATTTACAGCACTATCTTCACACAGACACTGCAAGTCAACCTTTCATTTTCTTAGGACTCAGTACAATAGGTCATGCTTACCTGCAGTTCCTAGAAAATCATTTGAGATTTCTGAGCCTGATCTCCATTCCAGGAAACAGACATTCTTTAGGCAAAATTTCTTGAATTGCCCATTGCAGTTGCATTTCTTTAAAAGAATAGTTGCATTAAAGTATATTCTTTTTATACCCACAGGTAGAGAACAGGAGTCCATTCCTGAGGAAAAATCAAATTACAATCTAAGAAGTTGATTGCTTTTCCAGTCAAAGTATAGTACATTTTGCAAAGGTACAGTAATAATTCCTAAACATTTTCTATTCAGTTAGAGGGAAATCTAATGGAATCAAAGAAGCAAACAAACAAACAAAAAGCTTCCAGTTCACCTTCAGACTTCCCCAACATTTTTTTTTCTTTATGTTTTCTTGTATTATTTTCAAAATAACATGAAACATCTACTCTGGTGACTGCATCCTTCCTGTGAACAAGCATTTTCTTCTAGCTGGATGAGAAGTTATGTTTATCCATTGCTTATCAGGGAGAGGGTAATCCTTTTTCAAGGGTCTCAGTTTTATGATGTTTTATGATGTTTTATGATGTTTTATGATGTTAAAATACCACATTTCCTTTTCAATTTGATGTGTCCACAATTAACATAAAAGTGATGAAGGCCCTAGGAACATAGTCTGATCTCCTAGGTCTGGCAAATAAACTTTCTGGTTTGTTATCCTATTGTAAGAATTTGTGTATGGCACTTTTTATATTTTTAATCATGTCTTTATTAAGAATATATCTTACGTTAACTGGCAACACTCCTCATTTTTGGTTCATAGTGGTTGCCCATTTTTGAACATTTATTTGGTATTGCAAATGAATATAGAACATCTTCAATATAAAATCTCAAGAATATCAAATACCTCACAAAAAGAATTCATCATTTTATTTTCAGACATCTAACTAGTCAGAAGTAAATTAATGGGAAGATTTTATTGAAGAGCGCAGTATACCACAAAATGCCTCAAAATTAAAAAAGGAATCTATGCTTTAGGAGCAGGAAATGCATTAATTACGCAGATTAGAACTCAAGTATTATCAAAATATCAGTTTGAGAAAAGTTTTAGTCAGGAAGAAAATCAGTCAAATTTTGGTTCTTAGCAGTTACATAGATGAAGACAATGTCCTAAATATCTGTATTCAGTCTCCCAATCTGCTTGCTCCAGAGGAATCTTGGATGAGAAGTTGTTGAAGCAGATTAGGGTTTTGGACTTTGGTGTCACCTGTGCCTGAAAAATACTCATTTGAAGAGGACTTTCTTACTTCTTCCAGACTAAAATGCAGAAGCATCTGTTTGAAAATAGAGATTTTCACATAATTCCACTTTACAGGAAACTTTACAGAGCTTTTTGTGGAATGCAGAATATAGAGAAATCTTCAAACTTCAGAAAGAGCTGAGTTGCAATTCCATGCCTCACGTTGTCTGAAATGTTAATTTCTAAAATATTTTTTTAAATATGCAGCTAAAATCAATGAAATAATACAAAAGGTACAGTTTGTACCCTTATAATCCACTGTGTCTTTTTTATTTCCAGGTTAACCTATTCCCAGGATGAACATCTGCCAGTGCTGAGTACTGGCTTTTACCACTGTGAAATAGTTGAGGCATGTAACAATCTTACCGAGTAATGACATCTTGGAGGGAGGTCATTTTGACTCTGTTTGCCTTGGCCATTTGACCACTCATCAGTCTGTGCAAGAAATCCTCCAGGCAAGTCAAATGAGATTACACGAAAGTGATAGAAGAGCTTGGAAGATGTCAAATGAACACAAAGGAAAAACTCTACCACAGTCTTCCAACATCTTACCCACATGATCTGATAGAATTTTTCTGGTCACTTGTATGCCCCATGGACGTTCTGGTGTTTGGACTCAAGCTGAATGATATCTCGTTATTCATCTCATTGAAGCAGTATTTCCAATATAAAAGCATAAAAACAGTCCTGTACCACTCCTCAGGAACAGTGGCAGAAAAGATATATCTGCAGTACATTAGTTTCAGTGCAGCAATGTGCTTACATTTTTAGCACAGCCTTTTTTCAGCATTAAGTGTAAGCAGAGTTAGCTACCCCTGCTTGCAGACTGCTGTGTTAACATATCTTGAGGTACTTTGCACTAACCTGTCTCCCGTAGAGGCCTTACCTCGCTGAAAATTAGGTCCATTCTGTTTTCATTTTACTGCAGCTCAGCTTAACAACAGTATGATTTTCAGATTTTTCACAATTAAAATACTCTCGGTATAAAAGGTCATCTTTGTGGAAACCTTGCCGTTTAAACATAGGGCCTCTTACAGTTCTGCTGATAGCTTATGAACAAGTTAAATAAGAGGAACTGCAAAAACAACCCTGGACGTATTTGGCAACACTCTTTACCCCCATCACTCTCCATCTTCTCTCTCCCATCCTTTACTTCCCCGGCAGCTGATGACAATTAAATCTATGGATGCAAGGAACTCACCTCATACCACTCTGCTGTAATTATAACTTTGCTGCTGACTTCCAGATCTGACAGGCTCCGTCTTGTCTGCCCCTTGATGCTATGGCATTTATTTACAATCTCAATAGCATCTTGTGGAAAATGAACTGTACTAGTGCCAAGGATCAGAGATTGATATATTGTGAAATGTTAGGAGGAGCAGATATTGAAAGGTAGAGAATAAGTGACCAAGATAATGGATAATTATGCTAATTTTTCAAGGAACTTTAAGGAGGTGGTATCCTTTGCACAAAGAAAAAAAAAAAAAGACAATTTAACAAGAGATGCAAAGAGAGAAAATAAACATCTAGAAGAGCTGCATGGACTTTTTTGCTTTTTTTGTAGGTCCAAATGCATTCTCCAAACAAAATTTCCAATNTCCATTTATAGGAAAATCAAATATTTGCTTATTTGCTTGGAGGAGCCTAAGGTATCATCTCAGTGTTTTAGTGGCAAATTGCAAATTATCCTGAGGTAGAGTGCCATTTACTACACAATAGCACTGCAAAGACTACATTTTTATAATCTTTGGGACTGACAGTTCTCCCAAACTCTTGAATCCCTTTGTCCATTATTACTGCATCTCAATATCACGTAAAGGCAAGCTCTGAAAGACACCAAACACGTGTCCATGCCCCACCTCAAACTGAAGGCAAAAATTCTACTTCCTCTCCACTCTCTTCCTTCCCTTGCTCAACAGGACAGCCTAGAGGTGCTAGGCTCTGGGCAGATAGGTCACTTCTCCATGTTGGAGCTCTATTGTCATAGTCTCCATCAGAATAAGTGTAGTGTAGAGGGAAGGTCAATGAACTACTCTCTTTTCACCAATCTAAGCATTGGTTTCAGACCCTGTTTGCTTGAAGAGATCAGTAGCAGCCAAGGTGCTGTATGGTGTCTATCATTCAGCCCAAAGGCTGACATTCCTTTCTTTAGGTCTTATCAGCATCACTATGTGCAATCCACTTACCCAAGCAGTGTGGATAAACAAAGATAATCGGTCCTTCGGTCCTTTCCCAACACAATTGCAGTGCATGCTTCATATAGAGTTTGCCTCGTGTGCATGTGACTAGCTATTTGTCAGAAACGCTTTGTTAACAACTAGACAAAACGTGTAAGTAAAGCCTCGCCTGCCTGCATTGTTCCCTGGGTGCAGGAGGAAGTGTTTGGCCTTGCCAAACTCCAGAAGTTCCAGATGCACCACTGCTGGAGAGCAGTAAACTCCACCTTTCCTACTCCCTTGGCAAGAACAATAAACACCGAAGCAAAGTATAAGCTAAAAGGAGACATTTCCAATTCTCCAAGTTAAAGAAAAAAGGGGGTGGGGGGGCGGTTCTAAAAGGTATCAGATTGTGCCATTTTCTCTTTGCTGAAGTACTTGATGTATTCAGTGAATGCTCCAGAGCCTGAGGCTGAGCTCCGTTATGATACTGTAAATCAGGGTAAATTCAGTGCTGGTATCAGTAGGCTTGAAGCAGTTAGAGTCCACTGTAGTGATCCCAGATTCTCTCCTTATTTATGCCATTTAGAATACAACTTTCCTTTGGGGTTTAAAACCTCTTTGGTGGTTGTGTCAGTGGTGGGAGCATAGTGAATTTTGTGTTTAACTGTTGAAAGCTAAAGAGTAATTTCCTGTTCCCGGTGCTTGACAGGAAGTTTAGTGCAATCCCATGCAAATATAATAATCAGTGACCTGTGAGAGACTCCACCATTGGTAGCAAGAATAATTCTGGGGGAAGAGAAGTGTAGCTCAAAGGAGGAAAGAGAGATATTTCTCAAAGCCAGCTCACAAGACAGATAGAGTTGCCAGCTATTACAGGACCAGTCTGTGCGCAGAATCCCACTCAGTGCTTTCAGTCACTGCTCCTTGCTATGAATACACACAGACAAAGAGGAAATAGAAAAGAATCAAGGAAACTGAAAGTGCTAACGTATGCAGAAAGAGTGCAATGTTCCCAAACAAGACACAGTACCACAGATCTTCTAAGCAGTCTCACCCACTGGACTGAGGCCAGAATAATCCCCCCCTTAGGTTTGTATTTTTCTCATAAAGTGACTGCAGTTTTGAAGACAAAGCCCGTGAAAAGCAAATCCCGTTCAGATTTTGGAAATTGATTAATGATTAAACATATTTAGATTAGTCCCCTGCAAAGTAGTAAAGATTTGCTGATGACACAGTTGCATTCTTAAGGGAAATGGATGTTAATTGCTGTCTAGACATTTTATTACTACAGTGGGGCACTAGCCATTGACCATCTTTCTTTCTTTCTTCCTTTCTTTCTTTTTTCTTTTTTTTTTTTTTTTTTTTTTTTTTTTTTTTTTTTTTTTTTTTTTTTTTTTTTTTTTTTTTTTTTTTTTTTTTTTTTTTGCACATTAAACGATAGGTCAGGCTAAATTGTTTGTTTGTTTCTGTAGAAGATAACAATATGATTTCAGGGTGGTATGAAACTGAGATCTTTGAGATACAAATCAGAACTGCTCTAAAAGCAGTGTAACAGGAATATACCCACATGACAAATATTCTATCATTTTTCAAGATGCCTTTTTCTGATTCAAAAATGCAAGTGTATCTGCCACAGTTTTAACAGATTCCGCTCCTTGATATAAAGTAAAGGTTTGGCAAGTCCTTGTTCCTTTGGTTTTGTCCCTCTTAAAACCTAGAGGATTAATTGTTGAACCAGTTTCAGCACTGGGTATGATGCTTTGACTTTGTACATGTAAAATGTTATGGTAAACATTTTACAATTCAAGCCAGTGTCATATTTTGCTGAGATGACCAGACTAATGACTATTTGTTCTGCTCATCTAGCAAGCAAGCAGTTAAGGATTAATTCAGATGAAATGCAAAACTCTGCATCAATAGCCCTCAGCACAGAAGAATATATTTTAACTCAGCTGGCCTGATTCTGATCTTACCTCAGTTTTGCATCAGTATAAATCTGTTGCTGTCAGCCATCTTGATCTTGATTTACTTCAGGGTAAGCAAAACAAGACCATTGTTTTTGCAGGCTTCACTTACGCTGCTAAGTGATGCTGATTTACTCTAATCAGAATGTATCTGTGCTTCGCAAGGTAGGTTAGAGGATTCACAGTTCACGGTGAGCAACGTCTGAAGAGAAGTATGTCTACTTGAGAAATAATAATAATTTTTTTAAAAGATTCCTTTATTGTAAAAAACTTACCACGACTGCCTTCAAGATCTTTAGAGCTAGAGTTTTATCTGATGTTTGCATCCCAGTTCCACAGTCTGCCTTGCATTGTCAAAGTAGAAACCATCAGATCTCTTGGTTTGTGAGACTATTTGCTTATCTGATTGACTACCTGCCCCAAGTATAAGAAGCCACAGAACTACAAAGAGTCTACGACATTGTGGTGCGGTAGAGAGCTCCACTAAGAGTCATACTGTCCAGTTTTAGCCCCACCTCCCTCCTATAACTCAACAGCACTTTCACCTACAGCAAAACAGAGGGACCTTGAGAGGCCCAAGCCTTACAGTAGTTTCTTTTAAAAAAAAATAAAAAAATTTAAATCGTCTTTGGGTTGTTCTTATCTAGTTCTTTTTAGCAATAGAGCTTAAACTGCTTCAACAAAATAGTCATTATCACCTAACAAGAATGTAGAATGAGTAGAAGAATGAATGATCTTGAAGGAAAAAATAGCTTTCTTTTGAGGAAAACCCAGTGAGAAGAAAGTTTAACCCCAAATATTGAAAACTGATCCTTCAAAACCGTTATCTCAGATTTTCATTTCTGAATGTGGGGAGTTCATGCTATGGGTTAGTTTGTCCTATGGGATAATGGGATACTGTGGGATACTGTGAGATAGTGGCATACTGTGGGATTCAGAGTCAGACTTTGTACATGTCAGACCAGTGTAGAAAAATTGACCTAAAGGGACCAGAGTAAAGCCCTGGTGCCCACTAATTCAGCCAGCAATGTCTCTGCACCTTCCTTATGAATTGCTCACGGATGCTGCAGGTGCTGGTCTGTCACTTTTGCCTTCTGTATGGCTGTTCACACAATCACAAGGTTTTTTCAAGGCCAAAACTTCCATGAGAAGTCCTAAGGAGAAATTTTATTTGCCTGGAAATTATAACTTCGACTCCTTAGGCTATTCTCTTAGCTCACACTGAGATCTCCTGCAGGGTACTTGCCATTACTTTATCTGCTTTTGAAATGACCAGAACCACAGTTCCCAACTTCAGCAGGTCATTGTAAAGTCAAACTGCTATCTAGTGGTAAAACAATTTGTGAAATTGCATATGAAATTACCATACAAGTGTGAAGGGTAATGGCATTGTTAGCATTGTTGTGATAAAACCATATGAAAATAGTGGTGTTAGCAAATTATAGACACCTGAAACTAAATTTAAGTATTGTTTATAAGTATATTTAGGAGCAGAATCTTTTTCATTGACGAAGATCTCCAACTTCAGCATGCAAGGGGATTTGCCTGCACTAGCGAACAGTAAGCATTGCCGTCATATTATTGCAGACTCCTACTCTAAACACAGCTAAACTGTTGACCAGTTTACTGACTAAATTTTGTCAGTAGTACAAACTGAAGAGACTGTCTTCCCTCTCTTTCCTTGGCTCGAAGTTTCTGCTCTTTGCCATGTTTCTGTCTGATGGGTTACCATACACCAGGTGGGGGTAACAAGGAACTAGGCATCTCTTCAGCAGGCACAGATAGATGTCATAGATGTCAATGTGTTTCTACAGTCAAAGACTGTAAGTAGAACCTAATTTCACACATACATTTGCAGAGTTGCTATGTTCTTTCTCCCTTTTCACCTCTCAGAGATCACCATCATCTTGTTCTTTTTTTCTGATAAAGTTGTCCCTCTCAGAGCTCCAACACTCGCTTCAGGTAAAATCATTTGGTTAGTAAAAGTTACAGAGATTGAGCTCAGGCCTTTGATTTTTCCTAAAAATCAAATGTGAGGAAGCACCCACATGAATGCAATGTAACCTTCAGGAAGGGAGAAATGACAGCACCTAGGGCAGTATTATTTTCAACTAGAAAAGTTATATCTGGAAAGGCCTTACTAAAAGGCAAACATTACAGGTTTGCCTTGTTTTAGTTAGATAAATTTAATATACATCTATGTTAAACTGTAAAACTTTATGAGCGTTGATCCCATTCTCTAGGTTGCTGAGCGGTCTGATTTGTAGGAGAGGAGGAAAACAGAGTAACAAAGAAGCGGGGTAAATTCTTTACCACTGTAAAAAAAAAGTGGTAAATATTATTATTTGCTATCCTAATTAAACCACCATCCTAGGTCCTCTGCTTCAATATCCAAATAATCACATCAGAGCCGCTAGTGCTAACCAGTCACCTCATCGAATGTTAAACAGGATATCTATGTCAGTAAAGGAGTCCTTTTAGGCAAGGGCAAAGCATGTCTTGAATGGAAAATACCAATCATTTGAAGGGCTGGCAGGGCAAAGAGGGAAAGGATGGTGGCAAGGGTGATGGATAATAATATTTTTCGGATTATCTAAGAAGTGAGGTTTTCTCCCTTACTGAGAAGGCGGCAAAGAGGAAGTCACAATTGCAGACAGTTTGCACAGATGGTGACCACCCTCAGTCAACATTCTCGTAAAAATGGCTGTGTACCTTTTCTTCCCCTCAGTATATACAGAGTGAAATAAAAAAAAAAAAAAAAAAAAAAAAAAAAAAAAAAANAAAAAAAAAAAAAAAAAAAAAAAAAAAAAAAAAAAAAAAAAAAAAAAAAAAAAAAAAAAAAAAAAGAGGTCAGTGAAAAAGTGCTTAAGAAGGCAAAATATCTGTGTGTGTGTGTGGAGGGAGGAGGAAAGGGAGAAGGAATGTCATTTGACTTCCATTTTTTTTAAGCCTTTTTAAACTCCTTTCTTCTAAGTCTTGCAGTATTCAGCTGTTAAGTTATTTGCATCCTGAAGGCTCAGAATTCAAACTCTGTCTGCAAATATTAAGCCACAATCAGCACAAGTCCAAAAGGAATTAGCAGTGATGTGGTCCGGGGCTACTTTTGCAGTCTCCGGACCCTGAGGGAAGCAAGAAACTAGTCTGATGGCTGCATAAGGTGGAGCAGCCTGAGAGCTTGCAGATTATTTTGCCTCACATTCAGAGACCAATACTTCACACAACACAGACATATGGATATAAACAAAGTTTGTAGTTGTTTGTAGTAGGTTTCATCATTGCTCAGTAGGTTACAACAGTGCTTAGCTAGGACAGAGAAATCTAGATGGGGCAGATCACTTCAGCAAATAACACAATGATGGAGTACATATTGCTCAGGAATCACTAGCATGCATCCAGTCTGTCTAATAAAGGTGTTTCCCATGCAAAGTCATTTATCCAGTCCAAGCCTCAGGCCAGCCTGCTGGGCCAAGAGCCTTAGAAAGACCCAGTTTCCCACATACTGGAGAACAGGCTGTCTCTGGCCAGCATCTGAGACCTTGCAGAAAAATGGAAAGTGCAGGTCACGGTTTCATGAAGATCAGTTTGAGATTTACCTCACTGGAACAGACAGAATGGCTGATGTGCTGTATTGCCATAGAGAAGGGGCTGAATTTGGGATGAGGTGTAGGCTGCAAGTGCATCGAAACAGAACACGGATACTGGAATGGTACAGTCCAGTTAAGTGGCAAAAGCAGACTAACTTTTTAAAGAAATAAACTGCTAAAATAAAGCAACATCTTAGCAATATCCTGTGCATGGAAGCTGCAGCTGGAGTCATTCAGACTGATTTTTTTTTTCTCACAGTGAAGGATGTCAAATTACTAGGACAAGTTAGATGTAGTCATGGTTTTCCATCATTTGAAAAGAAATAAAGAATAATTGTATTTAAAATTGTATGTGTATTCATGAAATTCTCTGTCTGTACTTATTCACATAATCCAGTATTAGTGTCTTTTCTACTGATATTCAGGAATATATGCAAAAAATCTCAGAGAATAAAAATCATGGTGTGTGCAGAAACAAGGAAGTTGTACGCTAGTCAAAAGTAAAAAGATGTTTTACTTTTACAAGCAACACCAAGCACACTGTCTCCTTCAAAGGATAGCAGGGAGTAAGTTAGAAGCACATTTGAAAGTCTTGACTGTGGGGCAGTTTGAATATAAGACATATATTTATCCCTAAAGCTTAGATTATACACGTTCTAAAGGATATTTTGTTCATTAGGTGTTGATAGCACATGTATTTCCAAACCCTTGTTACATGCTGTTGTGGGATGAGATTACAAAGATCATGTGTTTCTTTTCAAAATGCCTGTTTCCTCAATGCAGGAAATTCAAGTGTAGCTTTTAAAAACTATTAATCATAAAATCTTTCACTCACAAAGGAAGGGAGCCTATTTTCACAGAATCATGGAAGGGTTGAGATTGGAGGGGACCTCTAGAGATCATCTAGTCCAAACTCCTGCTTCAACAGGGACACCTGCAGTATGATTTTCTTGTGATAGTGTATGAACAGTGAATTTCTCATAGCTTAAAAAAAAATATTCTTTAGTAGTGAGACACACTAGAAATAAATTTTGACTAAAACATTAAACTTCATATTGTTTTCAGAGTTATCCTTTCAAATTCTGAATATCATCTCCATTGTCTCCTACAGATACTAGTTAACGTGTGTTAACCAGTATCCACCTATATAGTTATTTATATCCACCTATTTTCTCTGGATGTCAGCAATCTCTTATTTCTGAAAAATGGAAGCGACCCTCTTTTCAAAAGTCCACACACAAAACTCTCCAAGACTCTTGAGTCAATATAGGAGACAAACAAGGAAATCCAGCTCAACTGCTTCCCAAAAGGAAGCAACTGGATGAGATTTTATGATGGCTATACTGTCTCTGCTACACTAAAAGTGGTTCAATTAAAATAAGATGAAGTCTTTAAAGGGAGGACTTCAGCAAAATTCACCAGAGAAGAAAATGGCAAAAAAATAGCCATTCATGTCAGCCTGTATGACTGACAGAACTATCCAGCCTTGTAATTTAGTTTTGGCAACATATGTTCTAAAGGAAAAATGAGACCTCATACTTCTGAGTTTAAATTACCCTTCCCCTATTTGAGATTAAGATGAGATTTTCAGGGATCAGATTATGGGCCTACTGCAGTGTTCGTGCACATTTCTTTGAAGTTTCTGCTGCTGACCACTTTTTCAGACCATATGCTAGACTTGCTGGACCTGCATTAAATCCTGCATTAATTCCTGCCTCTGATATTCAAGAATGTCATTAGAAGGACTACTGGGAAAAGGGGATCAGAGAAGAGTGAAGAAGCTGATGTCAGAGTGGATAAGCTGGGGACTAACCCATTTTTTGCTAGGCCCCTTTGTTCAATGTACTAAAAATTGAGAAATACATCAAAAATATTCTAAGTTGTCATCAGCTTTGCTGAGAATTATTTAGGCAGTTTCAGTGTAAATATAAGGCAGAAAGTCAGGCTGAGAAGAACTCTTTCTGTATTGAACTATTCTGTAGTATAAGGAGAAAAAGATAGAGCAGAAATTAGATAAAACTCTTCCATCCTTAATTTCTCTGATTGCAAACTTTCTATTATCCTTGGCAAATTTTACTAGAGAGTGAATTAAAACCCTTAAAATTGCTCATGCTTTTTTTTCTGAAAATGTTAGGTCTTTTCAATATACGGTGGGCTAGAGTACAAAATGTACAGTTCTGACACTTTACTTAACATTTAGTTAAAAATTTTAAAAGTATTTTTACTGATTTTTCATTTAAAACAGGCCAGAAGAACTTGTTTCACTCCTTGTCTACAGACTTGCTTTTGCTTCTGCATTGGTACTGAGCCAATCCCTGAAAAGCCCCAAGTGGACACCAGAGAAACTGCTGGAAATACAAAATTAGTGATATAGTTTAAATTCCAAACTCCTTTTATGCATGTATATATAATATATGTATTAGCTGCATGAGGTCAGATTCACCCCTCCCATACTGTCTATAAATACTATACTACAAATACTATAAATTCAAATAATGAGCAAAAAAAAAAAAAACCCTTCAGCACAATTGACAAGATACACTAACTTCGAGTTTACAAAAGGGTTCAAACTAGCTGGTGGTGCACACAATATAGTGTTTAAATTTGCACATTATGATAGACATCCAAACTTTTTCTAACTGGTTTCACAAGTTTCTGGGTATTGCTTTACATTAAAGTATCTTTGTTTCAGTTGTGTTGGGCAACTCCTTCTTCCTGAATTATTGCTGTTTTAGATTCTCATCTCACTTCAGGATTTGCTAGTCTACAGTGAAGAGTTTACTTTTTGTTAAAAGCAAATAGCTCACAGTGCCTTATTTATTGCTGACTGAAATTTGAGTCAGGGATGTAGGGAAGATAGTGGCCTTCTTTCCTGCTTTGTAACATTTAATAGTCTCACTCTGAACATTTGTAAATAGATTTTAAGCTGTGTCATTGGAGGATGACAATCTTTATTTGATTAATGAATGCTTTTTTCTAGGCTTTAAGAATAATACCAGAGGTTACTTCAACAACTTGTCAAAGTCTTTCAGTCATCGGACATAGCATTCTTGTATGCATTTCTACGGCTTCCAGCTGCGTTACCTACTTGGAAATCACAGATGCTTTCCATATGTGGTTTCAGTAGGGTTACCAAAGAGATGGCCAAGGTGGAAAGATGTCCTAGATTTACAAACTAGTATAGAGCCAATATGAGGTCCACTAATAGAGAGAGTTTGGTTCAGAGCTCCATCATCATCAGTGTTTCCTGGCATGCCGTGGTTTTGGTCATTTATTATGTTAGTATGCTAGCATAATGCTATGCTAGTACGTTACTGTGCAGTGCAGCATATCTGCATAGTGCAATGGATCGAGAGACATATGGATCTAGGTATCTTGTATAATAGTGAGGTGAGACATATTCTCAAAGGCTCCTGAAGTTGCAAGTGGTCCATCTGTCAGAGGGAGACAAAGCCACAGTGAGTTATCAGTTATGCTCATTTCTGTTGCACAGGAATTCAGGCTTCTGCTTACATTGTTGCATTTAGGATTTACTATTAGCACAACCCCAAGACAGTGAAGAGTCTTTCCAAGATGCCTGAAAAGGTAGTGAAGAGAATTTATCTCCCTTGCATTACACTTTTACATGGAGATGTATATCTCTGAGCTAGAAGTCTAAGCCCTGTTTATATTCAGTGCAGAGAAACATGGTGAGAATTATCCAAATATAGAGACATTTAAAAGTCATTGGGTGAACGACATCTTAAGAGTATTTATTGTTGTCCATAAGACTGCTCTACAAACCATAGTTCTACCACAGTGTGAAGCGAAATCCACTTGACTTTCTGCAGCAGAGCATGGAGACTGCCCAGCTAGCTTCAAATGAACATCTTAGAGACTGAAAAACCTTTCCACCTGAAACAGCATGAAAAACTACCTAAGCTCATACAGACCTGCCTGGCTTTTCTTCTTCTAGTCCCTGAGGAGGTTCATTTAGTGACTGGGTGTTTCCACAGTACACTACAAACCTAAGAACAGAGGAGTCCGTTCTGTTACACATTTCAAAAGTTTAGTTTTTTGCCGCGCAGGGCCAAAGGTCCTTCTTTATTTGATGGGATCTCATGGTCCTGAATGTCAGGTAACGTCTAAATAGACTAAGTCTAGACCCTGCCACCAAAAGGACTACGTTTTGGCTTTAAAATTAAAACAGTTAGGGACTGGCTGCCTATATGTATATGTAGGTTTCCATTTTCTTGCCTTGCTGCAGTACAGAAGCATTCTTCTGCACTTACTAATGTAAGACTCCGGTCTCGTATACTGGCAGGTTAGAGGCTTTAGACTAAGAAATCAAAATATGTATCCAGATCACAAAAAAATACTCCAACATGTCAATTACATCTGAGAAGGATATAGTGTGTCCATTGCCCCCCTGCCTAAGTGGACAAGGAAGAATTAGAAGACTGAAAAAGAACTTAACATGCTGGAGGTTGTCCCAGAGCCAGTTTCCAAGCGCCCTGCATTTAGAAATGCTCAACTCATGTGATTGGTCTCCTGCTGCAGGCACAGGAGTGAGAAAGGTCATTGAGAAGCTATTTACAAATGGTGTGACTATTCAGAGTCAGATTCATGCTTATACTTGCACTTTCAGAAGCATTTCCAGGCTTGTTTGCCCTTATGAAAAAGCCTAACATATTGGTTTGGCTTAGTCTGTACTTATTTAACATTCATATTTATTGCTTTACCATATTTATTGCTTATAACTGTTGCAGATGTCTAATAAAGTTGAAGCCTTGAGCATCAAAGAGAGAATGCATGTGTGTGCACGTGCAGAAAGCTGCAGGCATCAGGTAGGTGCATCTAAAAGTACAGGGTGACCATCTCCTTTCCTGCAAACTCATTTGTAATAGTGTGAAATTAAGGGAAACTGCAGTTACCTTGTGGGATCTACTTGGAGAGTATTCTGTACATCCACAGTGCTTAAATACAAGCCATATCTGAAGGAGGCACTTTGGGTTTTGCTTTGATTTTTTTGCTTGTATAATCCCTAAGTTTGCTCATAGCCCAAGAGCTTCCAGTTCACTCCCAGTTACAGGCTTTGTGATTTTTTTTCTTTTTTTTTTTTAATGGGAACACGCATAATTTGGAGGCAGAACTAATGTTTACTGCACAGAGCTTTTGTGTATCTGTCTGTAAGAGGCATAAAAGGGTACAGCTGGGCAAGCCAGAACATGCAGAGCAGTGGGACAGCAGGATGGTTTGAAGGGGGGAGGGAGCCAGATAGATGTATTCATTCAGACATCTACATTTGAGGCAAGCGAGTGTGCCTGGCTACCTGCTGTGGCCGGGGCAGCTTTAGCTCACCTCACCTCAATGTCTGCTTCTGAGGAGCAATGCTGCTGTTGTGTGGCTCAGTCATTCTACTGTGTTATCATTTGAGAGACTCCTAGGGATCTTTTCTTTAAAGAATACAGGTAATTATAGAAAATAATTTGTTCATGCAAAAACAGTACCTGTAAATAGATTTTTAAAGTGGCAGTGCACAACTACCACAAACAGACTGGGACCAGTGCTTGGATTTGGCTCACCTAGCGCAAAGATCCATTTCTTTTTCTGAAGCTGCCTTTCCCAGTTCCTGTGTAGTGCTGCGCTTCTAATCCCTTCACCCACCTTATTTTATATACCTAATGCATGCCATTTTAGGGCCTTTTTACTTGATCCAGTTGCTTGCTTCAGTATCAGAATGCAACAGCAAATCCAGTGCTTTGTTGGTTCCTTGCAATGCAAAACAGGAGCCCTTTCGCACACAGAGGCAAAAGGAAGGCCTCCAAAGGCAGGAAGAAGACCACAAGGGAATAAAATTCATGCACTCTACTTACTAGTGTCTAAGGAAGACATTTGAGATGCAGGAGAGCAAAGGTCAAGTCCATTCCCTTTCTTCTCTCCTGCATCCCAAGTGAGTACCTTAATTTAATAATCTGCCTTCCTAGAGCAGAGCTATTTGAGAAATTTCCAGACCCTAAAAGATCTGCCCTTTAGGAAAAAAGGGTGCTTGCCCCTTTCACTATAAACTTACACAAAAACAAGGTGCTTCTGAAATATCTTTTCACTATAGAGTTTGGCTTGGCTTTACAATCCTTTGGGTACATCTTAGCTGTCTGTGTTCTGTCTGGAATAGAGAAAATCATGAGAAAGGCAGTTCTTCTCATCCAGTAAAACTCAAGGAGCCTTAGATTATTCATAAATAAGCCTGATTCTGCAAAACTTTTGGAAAAAAAAATGTTTTTATGTAAGTGTCCATCCCCATGTGTCTTTGAAAGTTTGTCCATCACGGAATGGTACTACAGCAGACAGGTATCTTTTCACGTTTATTGATCAGTGAGTTGCTCTTTGGTCAAATCTTTTTTACAAAAAACAATATTGCTTCCAGATCCTAATTAAGACACTAAGATTTAACCCTGAACCAGTAGTTCAGTGTCTAGAGAATATTCCTAGCAGGTGTGTGTGAACTAATACATAAAGTTCTACAAATCTTAAAGTCTACAACTGGTCCATTCACAATAACTTTTGTTTTGGTAAAGCAGCACTGATTATTTCTTTGATTTAGAAGAGTTATTTTTACAAATAAATAGAAGGCTCAAAAGATCTGAGATCAAAGGGAGTTATTTGTGTGCAGCATTTCAGTAGAAGTTCCACCAATTCCACTGTTTTATCTTGTATTACACTACTAACCAAGGTAAATGTCTGAGGTTACCCAGGTGACCCAAGATTCTTTCTTGCTGTGTTGTGAGAAACAGCTGAAAGCAGAAATCTTTCTTTCTGTAGCACTTCACCAAGTAAGTGGACTACTAAAATAAAGATGATGTCGTACACATGAACTATCAGTGCTGCATGACACTAAGGCTGCGCACTGCTGAAAAAAGAGAGAAATGTCCTGAAGGTGAAACAGAAGTGAAATGACTCTTTTGACTTCCTACTGAATAAGACCTCATAGTTTGAATATCAAACTATCAAAAAAAAAGTCTTCGGTATCATTTATCCAATCCCTACTTAAATAGCGGTTTAAATATTCATCACTTGTTCCACAACCATAGAAGAGATCATTGATGTTTGGCCCACCAGCCCAGAAATACCTTTAACAACTTTTCACATAGAAATAGGACTTCTTTTTCTCTCTCCTGTTTTTCCTAGCATGTCCTTATGAATCTTCTACATAGTGTTTTTTTATCTCTCTCTTTATGTCTTTAAGTATAGTTATGTGTTAAAACGTTATTATAGCTAATACTAAGTAGCTTGTCCCTTCATAGGCCCTTAAGAAATGAGAATACCAAAGCACAGAAAGAGTCCATATTTCAAATGTACATAGTAGTTCTCAGGTGAAAATCATAAACAGAGACCCCGCAGGAGTCTTTCTCTTGACATTAATGAGTTTTATATCAAACCTAAATGTCCTGTCCAGAGTCACAGAGCTATCAGCGGCAGTATAGAAATAGGATACTGCTATCCCAATTATCCTTTCTTATTCCAGTGGATCTGACTGCATATTAGCTCTCCTGATGCTTTACCATAAACTCTGGTCTTTATTGCAGATTTTAAGTTTTCAGTGACGCTTTTCATAAATGAAGAAAAAAGGTCTACTGCTCTGACATTTCGAGGTTATTTTCCTTTTCAAATCAGTATTTACCAATGCAGCCAGTCAAACCTCAATGAAGCATACCAATCTGAAGATTGAAATGTCCACTTACCCTCTTATAAGATTTTGCCTTGTCTTCTGCTTTTGAAATAAGCGCTAACCTCTTTAAACCAGCGGAAAGTTTGGAGTAGACATTTCAGAGAAAAAAATCCATCCTTCTCTCATTTATTTATTTATTTATTGTGCAGCCATCAAAAAGGTCTGGCTTCTTAGATTTTCAATTATGAGAAAATGGGAATAATGCCATAAAGGCATTCTTACTTATTAAAGCTTCTCTTGTGTTTCTCTACCTGATGTCTTTCTTTGTGTAATGCCTGCCTAGTAATACCGGCAAATTGTTTCTGAAGAGCTACAGAGAAGAAAAGCCTTTGATCCAATAGAATCACACCAGTGTAATAGCAGCAGATACCTTTTATTTTTCCACTCTTTCAATGCCCCCCTTCAATTCACAAAACACACACTCAGTGATTAAAAATTCCTGTCATTTTTGTTTTAGAAGCAGGGAACCTACAACTTTAAAGTGTGGCAAAGTAAATCTTCTGCCGGAGTGATCAAGGAATTATGTTATTGTCCTGTCTTTATATTTTCCACAATGCATAAAGCATCACTGTCCTTAATTGTTCTTTCATCTCAGCCATTGACTTGAAATCAGCATTGCTCTCCAGGAGTAGTATTAGCTTGAGAACTGGTAAAGAAAAGCAAAGAGGCTTAGCATACCTCAGCACTGCAGATTAAGTGCCTCTTCAAAGATGTCACCCCAGATGTGGCAGGCTACATTCCTACTTTCCCCTGGCAACAGCTGTGAAGTCACATCAGTGCTACTGCCTTATGTTCCCGAACATTATGGGAAAGAATAAAAGCTGCCTTTTTAATGGCTTGGGTTTGTGTTGGAGGCATAATTTTCTGTTTACATTTCAAAAGGGCAAGCCTTGTTGTGTGTTTTCACTGTTGACAGATAAAGATGAGTTGATGTCCCATAAGCAGTGTTTCCTTTTGAGGCTATTTGGTAGTGCTCAGTATATTGGTTTAGTTCATCTTTGCTCTTAGAGCCTGCAATCTCTCTCTCACTAGGTTGTGATTACAAGCAACTGCTTGTAAATTCTTTAATGCCTTCGCTTGATTTCACAGTTGTTTTATTCTGCTTCCAATTAAGAGTAGTCAGAGTTGCTGGATAGTGTGAAGGGGCCCAAACATGGCCAAACTAAATGAGTGACAGACAGGAGAAAATGCAGCTTTCAGGAGTAAGAGCAAGCTTCATTTGGAGTGAGACTGTCCACACAAGGACAGTGAGTAAAAAGCACACAAAAGCATTATGCAAGGGTGCAAATATCTGTCCATTGGTGTGTGCCTCAGAAATTAGAGGAGGATTCAGAGTTAAGTGGGATTCAAACTGTGATCCAAAAGTGCAAGTTTCTGTAGTCCATCCAAGGCCACTGAATGATCTCTTTTCCCTCTAAAGAAATTATGATCCAGAAAAACAAATGCTGCTCATGAAAGTCTGATAAATGGAGCAGCATTTACTCTACCTAAGGGCTTCTGAATATCTATGAATTACGTATATTGCAGAAGTGATGATATATTGGATTCTTAGCCTATCCATTTACTCCATTTTTTTTTCCAAAGGAAAGAGTTTATGCAATGCACATTCCTTATGTCTGCATGTACCTTTCATTTCAAAATTTCTAATGCACATCATTGAAATTTGATTACTTATGACATTTTCCCCTAAATTGCCCCCCTTACACTTCACTTACTGAATTATTAATTGTTGACTTTTTCCCAGCCATAAATCATTCCCTTGTCTCATCAGACAGTGAGTTTCACCTCTTTATTTAGATCAGTTCTGAAACTTTCTGTTTTCTGCTAGGCTGCTTCCTCTAACACGTCAATATTAGGTAGTCTCATTGATAAATCTAAGGAGTTCTACAATACTGATCTGTGGATGCACTCTTGTCTGATGAGAGATTGCACATTTTTTGTAGTGGTCACCACAACTTGCTTTGTTGCTTTTCCTTCATTTAATACCTTGTTAGAACAGGCCTAGTTAGCAAAAATATTCCTGTAGATAATCCAAGATTAGATGCTGTTCAGTAACTTTCAAATAGCTAATTGATTGACTGGAATGTAGCTTACAAATTTATCACATCTAACACTCGCTTGTGAATACATGTCAGTCATTCTCAAGACAGGAGGATGAATTACAGAAACTCCTGGTCTGATTCTCTTGGAAGTTCACGTGTTTCCAAGGCTACATAATGTGAGGTCATTATATGGAGGCTCCCTGAAGGTGACACACGATATATTTAGGAATAACCTCAGTGAAGATAATGTAAGTAGATCTACTTCATCTACTCACTATTAACTATCAATTTTAAGTACATGACCTATTCATAATTCTCAGAACATCCTTTTTATAAGTTGGATGTTTCTCAATAGATACAGTTTTATCTCTGTATGGTTAATAATTGATTGATATTGTGTATATTACCTATTTTAAGTTTCACCTTGGTGGCAGAGGTACAAATAAGCCCTTCTTATTAGGTTGTCTCTGTTACCCAAAATTGATTTGTACTGTACCTAACGAGCAAAATGCAATTTTGTTTGCAGAATGTGTCCTCTATACGTAGGTCATTCTTGTGAATATCCTTGCTATTAAGTAACATCAAAGCTACCTATTTATTTAAGATGCAGGATAAACTAAAACGAATTTAGCATTAGAATAATAGTTTAGGACAGTAAACCTGGGTTTATTCTCCCCTGAGCATTTGCTGCTTGCTCTGCTGAAGGGAGGTAGTTTTGAAAGCAGCAGTTCCTCTGCACTTCTCACATCGTCCGCAGACATCCAACCTCCTTGTTACAAATCAGAATATGGATACTCAGAGGCTAATGAACCTCTTTTTCCCTATGGACATGCATAAGGGAAAGAGAAAATAATCAAGTGTGAGAAGGCAAAAGGAAAGGGAGAGAGTCAGTGAAGGCAATATGAAGAAAATGCTCAGAAGAAGACCAGGTTTAATGTGTTGCTCCATAAAACAGATTAGAATACACAAGTGAAATACACATTTCTCTTTCTGTATTTTTCTGAATTACTGCAGGAAGTATTACCACATGTTGTGACCAGCAACAGAAATGCATAGTGCACATATGAAATTTTAAGTCTTTTTTACTTTTAAAAGTGTAACAATCTTTGGTGAGCTATGTAGTAGTCATTTTTTGGCAAATTCTTGCTTACCTATAAGGCTTAGAGAGATCTTATTTGATTACAAAAGACTGGCAACATTTTCTCATCACTATTAAGTATTTGCTATCACAACATTTGCTGAAAAACATGAATGGAATTTCTCAGGCACATTTTAACAAAAGCCTTTCATTTTCATCTTATTTCATCTAAGATTTCATCTTAGCATACAGAAGTTTTCTGTGACTATATTGCCTCCATTGAAATTACACGGAGAAGTATGTAGCAGAGTTATTGAGTAATACAGGAAAGTGATCTGAAAAGAATCTGACCTGGTAGGAAAATTAATACACATTTTTATTTATTTTGTATATATGGAGTGTCCATATCATATAGAGGTGTATACACTAAATTACAAAATGCATTTCATTTTGGTCAGGTGTTTATTTCCTTTGCAGGTGCAAAGGATAGTAGTGTCTTACTTTTGCATGAACAAATTGCAATTGTCCTTGCAAATCTACTCCTGAATTATACAAAAAATAGTCCAAACAATCATCAGATTATAGTTAATGAAAGTAAAATGCCTTAGATGCCTGAAGGAACTAAAGACCTGGTATGTGCAAATGGTTTTGATACAGGGAATGATTAAAAAGTTGTAAAGGTTGTACTGTGTCCATTACTTTCATTCATTGAAACTAAGTAGATGTTTTCAGTAAGAGGCTTTCTCAGTTGTATACATTAAATTTACAAAGGTGATGTTTGATACAGCAAATTCTACACATTTAGTGTAAATATAACATTCAAGATTAAATTCTTCTCTTGAACACATGTACATAACATGCATTCTGTGGTCACACACGTGGGTGATAATGTCATTTGTTCCACAGGGCTTAAGTAAAGCCAAGGAAAGGAAGCATAAGAGTTTAGAATCAGTGGCATTACTGCAACAGCTCATCCTGTGAGTCTAGGTTTCTGGGGGCTCAGATCCTACATACCATATGAGCTGTAATACCTAGACACAAAAGGATTAGTGAAGGACGGGATGACAGCTTGTGCTATGAATTCTCTTCCTTTTGTGAATCCAGGCCAAACATTTTATATTATTTTGCCTTACCTACTTTTAAATAGACAGACCTTCAAATATTTAATGTGTCTTTAACATATACATGTAATGCAATACGTGCCACATACATTACGGCTAAAAGTTGTTTTTTGTGAGAGAAAAATAATTATCCGATTGTTTTTTTTTTTCTTTTAATCCTTCTTCCAGGTGTAGACACAAAGCCAACACTGCTTATACTTCTCTATGACAGGCAGCCACAGCTCACGTTAGTCTGCATTAACAGATCTCAGTTAATTCATTTGCAGGTGCTAAAGGGCAAGTGTAAAACTCATCTGTAATTTTTAACTTCATAAAAGAGCACTAGGAAACTGTGAAACTAGGGAAAGTAAATCTATGGAAAATATTAATAAAGCATACAATGAAGTAAACTATATCCAGAAAGAAGAGAAATTTTAATGTACTTTTACTTGCCTAGTAATGGCACTGAATTATTTGCCTGAACTTGCATCAAAGAAAGTCTCAGGCCTGTTTTAGATAGAGCAGATGTCACCGAAGAAACAGCATCCAGAAACAGCATCAGAAAGGATGTTATGAGCAGACACAAAAAACACTGCTAAGAAAGACAAATAAGCCAGCAAAGAAGCCTTTAAGTCGGGAAAATTCAGCACACAGAAGCAGACCAGGGAACTAAGATCAACCTACAAATTAAATTAACAAGAAAAGCCTTTACCACTGTAAACAAATCCTGAAGTTCTGTTAGGACTGTAAAAAAAAAAAAAAAAAAAAAAAAAAAAAAAAAAAAAAAANAAAAAAAAAAAAAAAAAAAAAAAAAAAAAAAAAAAAAAAAAAAAAAAAAAAAAAAAAAAAAAAACACCCTACCCTGTTCTGTCTTTTTTAGGGTGTATTTGGTGTTTTAATAGATGAAGCGGAGCATTCTCCCTTCCCCCCTTATTTACAATAAGTAAACACAAAAACATAGTTGTAGGGAAAGCTGTGTGCTAATACTACTGCTTCATAGAAGTCCTAGCAAAAATGTGATAGTTTCCACCAGAAACAAGACAATACAAAGGCACACTTTAAGTTTTAATCTATGTAAATTTTCTACGTGCTTCTTTACCTGACACTACGTGAGCCATAGTAGTAGCTAATAATTTTCCATAGCAATTCCTATCTCATTAAAAAAAAGGTGGAGAAGCCATGTGTTTTTTTCAGAATGGCTAACAGGGTCAATCAGCAAGCATACATTTAGTTCATCTTGTTGTTATCCTTGAACTAATTCAAACTATCTCTATAATCTGTAACAGAAGGAAGAAAATGGAGTGGGGGAGGAAATACAGTGGAGAGTCAAGAATCTGGATAAAGAGGAAAGGGAAACCAACACAAATGCAAGAAGTAAAAGAAAGATACTACATGCAAGAGAATCTGCAAGGGGAATGTTACTCTCAGGACAATGTGATCACAGAAAACAATTTTATTTTGCTTGCCTAGACTGAAGCATTTCTTGGCCTACCATAACACTATTATTTTTTTCTGTTTGCGCTTCTCTTCCATGCAAAACATCAGAGATCAGCTGCACCCAGGACTCTCCTCTCACAATTGCAAATGCATAGACCTGGGAGAAAAACAAAGATGAAAAAATGATAGAGAGCCCTGGGACCATAAGGAAGCACAAACAGTAGGAGGAAGAAAGAAAACATGAAGTTTGTATCGTAACAGAAAGATTCGAGAGTAAATAAGAATAGGTACCCAATGGCTTGGGACATCCTGGGCATAAATATGTTAAGTGAGCTGCCAAGTACAAGTGCAAGGAGTCTGAGAGGTCCGGGTCATGTTAGCTCTGCAGCACTGGGCAAACCAACTTTAAAGGACATGTGAAGTAGGGTGAAGACATCCAAGATATTCTAAGTTTGTGACAGATGATCTGAACTAATCATCTGCGCAGCGACACTGCTGGATTTGCAGATGTCCAGAAGCTTCCCAGAAAGTACAGTTCTGTTCAAACGGCAAGTGACCAAATTCTTCTTTTACTACACATTGAATTTTCTTGTAAAAAGGAGGGTCTTGAGGAAGTGTACAGGTTTCATAAAAATAAGCACAATCAGTAATAGAAGGGTAATAAGTATTTCAGAATCACAGAGTCACAGAATCACAGAATCATACAGGTTGGAAGGGACCTCTAGAGATCATCTGCTAGAAATCCAAATCCCTCCCCAGTTAATGATAGCAGTTATTGTAATCAGAAGAGACTATGGCAGAGTTGGAGGAGTAGCAGTAGTGCCTATACTGTCTAAAGATCTGTAAGTAAGGCACTGACACAATCTGAAAGATCACAGAAAAGAGAAAACAGAGCAATAAAAAATAGCAAGCACTGGATTATTACATCTGATTGCATCCAATTACAGATGCCTTATGAGACTATTCTTTGTCAAATTCAACTTTAATGATTTTTCCAGTAAAACATTAAGTCCAATCATATGAACAGCCATGCAGAATACAGTGGAATTTTACATCTTCTTGGAAGGCATAAAGCAAGTGTAGACAGCTCTACTGTAGTCCTTCTTACTCTCTTCTCTCGTAGACTTGTGGGTTGAGAATGCATAAGGTCAGAGCACGTTGCTTGCAGGTAATCTGCCCAAGAAATACAGTCTGACTCAAAGTTAAGAGCTCTAATTTGCAGTGTACCATCAGGGAAGAAAAGGCAAGCAGAAGGAGGAAATGTTCCTAGAGACAACTTTACCTCTAACTCATCAGTTATTCCACCAGCTACTCTGGCACAGTTAAGGGTTTAGTCTGGTGAGAAATGTGTGTTTATATTGCTCCTTGAAAGATGTGGTCAGAAAGCACTTTATGAGCCATGCGTATTAGTGTTCATATTTGTGTGGGTCTGTTGAGTTTTAATCAATCAGCCCTGTTTCAGAAGACTTTAATTTTGCTCTCATTAAGTATGTGTGAGTTTTGTGTGTGTGCAGGCGCATATATTTATCCCTGTCAGCATTCAGAAAATTACATGCCCCTAGTTAACATATTGTACAGTACTACAAATTCTCATGAATATCACTTACTGCAAAGGATAAGTTTGTCCAATGGATTGGAACAGAAAGTTTCTAATTTTCAAACAAATCACCTCTTCTGAAAACACAGATATTTATTGTCTGTTTTTTTTTTTTTTTTTTGGTACTGTACTTGTAAAGTGCAGTTGTTTTTCCTTTTATTTTTGAAAAGTTTGTGGCAAAACCACTAAACCACAAAACTAACCACTTTTTAAGATATTAAAATAACTCCAAAATGTGTTTAGAGTTGGCACACATTGATATAAATCTTCCATGTTGTCCTCATTCAGTGCCTCGGTTCCAGGGAATGTATCACAGTCCAATACGGAGTTTCTAGGTAATCTTGCAATCACAGCAAAAAAACAAAGGCAAATAAAGCAAAATACTTGCTAAGTAAGATTCCAAGTGTTTATCCCAATCAAACTGAAATTACCCCTCTGCCATGGCTTATCCCACTGTAACATAAGTAACTCACTTCCCTGCATGTAAAAAAGTGTCCGGCTATTCTTTTGTCTTTCCTTCTTTCTTTCTTCAGTACCACTTTGTAACCTTTAGTCCTTTCATTCCTACTTTGGGCTACAAGGGTATAAAACCTGTAATTAACAACTTCTTTATTGCCTCCACAATAGTAATTGCCATGTATAGCCTTGAGGTACTAAGAATAAAAAATCATTTTCCTCCCCCTGCCCCCAGTATTTAAGTTGCACTCTGTAGTTGTTATTAGGATCTTGCCAAAACTTCACCTTTCGCAAGAACCTTGTGATAAAAGTGTAATCCCTACACAGTGACCTCTGCATGCAGCAATCAATACTTATGCTGTAATATTTCCCCTTCTTGCTGTTTCAGAGCAACGTTTAAAAAAAAACAGGCTGGGAAGAGATTAGATTATCAATTATCATGAAACTGTCTGCAACTTCAAAGGGCTGCAGAGCAGGGGAAACCATAGTTTATCAGGACTGTAAGCGTCCTGCAATTATCTCTCATGTCACCCAGATGTAGAGCAGTAGTTGGGGGAATAACTTGAGTCTGTAGTGAGAGACTGGGCTGGTGGAAAAATATAAAAGCAGCATTTTCTTTGGAACATGAATCATTGGTTTTGGGTCAGATATTGACAATAAGTAGGATCTTGAATGTGTTAACTAGAGCAGCTCAATCCAATATACTCATGTATCTATGCAGTGTGAGCATTTTATCGATATGCAGACATGGGATGCTTTCTTTTTCCCTGAAACTCCAATTTTTACGTGGGTCAACAGATTGTTAATAGTCTGTCAAAGAATGATGCATTGATAGTCAGTAAAACTGCAAGATGTTTGTCCTCAGTCATTCCCACAAGTATTATGCCTATGGGTTTGCACAGGAAAACAGCTTCACAAGTCAAGTAAAACACAGAAGTTTGGAAGCAAAACTCCAGCTACTGACATCACTTCCTGATACGATGTGGCATTTTTGTTTGGTCTTGTTTTCCAGTGGGATCCACGAGGCTCCACTCTGACCTGTGATATCTTAAGGCAGGGAACAATGGAAAATTAATGTAATGTTTATTAATACATAGAAAAAGCCTCTGGCTATGCAGAGCACCAAATAAAAACAGTTAAAGTAGCATGCAGTCACAAGTCTGGTTAATGTGCAACTTTCTGTGTCAGCATATGATATGCTGAATGAAAATAAGTTCATAAAGGACTTCTACTTACTTATGTTTCACCTTACTGCCAAAGCCAAATATTTACCCTTGAACATGACTATGCAAGCACCAGAAAAAAAGAATTTAGCAAAGCTGGACAATTTTATTTGGCATAAACAAGACCAGTTCTTAATATTTGTAACAAAGATCAGAGTGTAATAATGATATGTATAACTTACACATGTAGGAATTTCAATGTACACCACAGCAGTGGAGATCATATGATCAATTTTATGTAGCATGATCCTTATTCTATCATCAAAACAGCCACTACTTCCAAATACTTATAAACATGAGGAATACCATAAGAAAGACTTCTTTTTTGTCCCCTTTTTGTTTCTTCCTATTTTTTTTCTCTATTATACAGCCCTGGGTTGTTTGTTGTTATTGACATCTCCACAAGACTGCTTATCACCCAAGACACTAGATAATGGCTAAGCTAAGACCAGCCATGGTCTCCTTTTATTCTCAGCCAGCCAAACTGTAGGGGTGAAAAACCTAAACTTCGAGGGCGACAGGAAGATTAAGAAATTATAAAAAACGAGCATAGTGGCATATCTGAAATTCTTTGATCCTAACAGAGACTATACATCAACACTAATAATTTTTTACATAAAAAGAAAACTCAGGAACACATATGACCTCTTGCATAGAACTAAAAAATCTCAGATCATTCATAGTGTATGGGTTATTTTTTCTTCCAGGTGATAGTTAATTGAGCAGTGTAGGACCACTTCAGCTTTTTAAGGGTGCTCTGAGGACCTGCTGGGCATAGAACACTATTTCAAATAAATAAGTAAATTCAGAGACTATGTCCCACTGCTTCCTAGGATATCTATATCCATCCCACTAGGGATCTCTGAAGGCTCTTTGGAATATTAAGAGGTCAAAGGATTCAAACATGAAAAAAAATAGGAAAGCAAATTCTTTTATATATATACATATATATATTTAAAAAAAAAAAAATTTTTTTTGTGGACAGTTTTGTAGCTCATTTTTCCACAACTGTTATAATACCACTTACTGTTTTTTCACCCACTTCTCTCCATTCAGGAGTGGCTATAGCTGAAATCTAACCCAATCATTCTTACCATTATAGGACAAAACCCAAATCTAGTATACTCAGAGGCGCCTCTCCTGAATTCATTTACATTTGGCCCTGGCTCAAGAAGTACTGGCAAGGCAGGTTACCCTAGTTTTGACCACTGATTTGGTAAGCACCTTGAGAGGTCACAGACTAGTGCTTGGTACGAGGTATTGTGAATGGGATTGGGCTTTTTTGTTAGCCTATTTTTCTTCACCGCTCATGCTTCCACATGAGGAGAGCATTTGAATGAAGAAAACTTTGCCTTCTGTTTCAAATTGCATTTTATCCCCATCAAATTCTAAGACATTCTGGGACAAACACTTTTCTTTGGTAGCTCAAAACCAAAACAGTTTCCAATATAAGCTCACTTAGAGCTAGTCTGCAAAGAAATACGCTCCCTTAGTCAAGACTTCTACTTACAACATTTTTTTGACTAAAAATAATCATCAGATAAGCTAAGATGTAAAACTATGTGCTTCCTATAGATTTATACGACATTGCACCTAATCATCAATGATGTCATGGTGCCAGATGATACAGCTTCCTGGGGGAAAAAAGTGCAACTAGTCAGTTTAATCCATTTAGGAATTACCTTGAGCATCTCATTGTCAGATTGCACTCTAAAGATTGTCAACATTCTTTTGCCAGTGTCAACACCAGACATATAAAGATATTTTATGTTTGTTTAAAATGTGAAAGAGGGAAGATACCTCTTTATAAAATGCTACGATACATCATATCTATTGTAGAAATGCAGTTTGACCTTAGCTGGGTCAGGCCTCCCTTTTCTCCCTGTTTTATTGAAAGAAGGTCCTTTCTAGAACAACTATAGTTACATACTCATAATATAAAAATGTTATTTCCTGTGTTCTTCATTTCAGGCATGCAAGGAAATGATGGGGGTTTGGGGGCTTTTTTTTGTTTGTTTGTTTTCTCTAGCATGTAAGTGAACATTTTGTATGTGCTATTCTCCTCATATTTTTTCTCAGAATGTGATTAGAGAGGGCAGAAAGGACAGAGTATAATCACGGGGCAAGGCCTGCTTGAGTTCTGAGCTGGGCAGAGCCTCGGGAACCATCTGCATTAGCATTTAAATGAGAGTCAGAAGTGCGCTTCTGAAGCAAGTCTCCCATCAACCCCATTTACTACCACTGTCTAGGTGTGGAGTATTTCAGCATGAGTTGGTCTTCTTTCAGATGATGGTGTATCAGAAGAAGCATTTGGACCACAAGTGAACGTTCACTTCACAGGGGCACTTCAGAGCCAGTCTAGTGAGATCTCCAAAAACACAGACAGCGAGTATGCTGGATCCTTGGCACCGATTGTGTCACTCTATTGATCCACTATGATGCTGTCTTACTTGCTAGGTTAGACACAGTTATGTTCTTTCTCTCCATATCCTGACAGAGAGGAAGGACTACATTATGGGATGCGACTGATCCGTGTTGCATAGTTTGCACCGCATGTGCTTTTCTGAGCATAGAGACAATTAGATATAACATTTGACATAAACAACATCCCTGTAGAACAAGGACACCTTGATAGTCGAACTGTTATTTATGTAACTAGATGGTTATATAAATCAGTACTCTAAGGCTTTGGGGGTAAAAAACATTTGTTTGTCAGGCCTCTGTATGGTGTCTGGATCAAGGAGGCCTAGATCCCTGACCTAGACTCCAGGCACAACCAAAATACAATAAAAAGAATTTGCCTGGCCACTGGGCAAATAGAAGAGAAAGATAGCTCCTGCCCTGGAGAGCTTACCTCTCCTTGTAATAAAGGAACAGTTCTTTCAATATACAAACAGACAGATTTGTTTAGATATCAGAAAACAAATAGAGTTTCCAAGTCCACACATTCCCCCTCATTAAATGACTGCTTGATCTGAGGTTTTGGCAATGAAAAGCTCATTGAACTCAAAGTTTATTAAAGTGAAAAAGCCAAGTCAGAAACAAGCTAATGTTTGTTATATTGTTGACAAATAGTGCAGCATAAGATTTGAAATATAAATAAGTCAAGGATCAGTTGGGAGAAGCAGGCGTCGGTTCATTAAAGAGAATTAAACTCTACTAACTTACACCAGATTAAGGTCTTGAGAACATGTATTCTTCAAAGTACCTGCTTTGTTACCTACCTTGCCCATTGCTGGAAGGCACTCTAACTGATTCATTCAAATATAGGTCTTGCATATATAATGCCTGACAGGAAAGTGTTCTTTGAATTTTGTATTCCTGTGTATGTGCATATGATATTCTTGATACTCTGATTATTTGTTCATTCACCATATCACACCCTTGTTTTTTTAGCCTTGCCGTTGTCCACTGTGGAATTTCTGAGCAGAGCTGGCTCAAGTTTTCTTAGCAATGCAAGTAAAATTGGACTGTCATTGCAAGAGTAAGGATCCAAGACTAAAATCATAGGAAGTGGCAGATGTGGGATGCTGAGTTGTTAAGGGGTAGGCCTTGGGAAAGCCCAGCTTACTGCTGGAAAGAGTGGACTCAGTGCTGTGGGAGCGCATCCGTTGTCAGGAGCTGCCGACCCACATACCACTTGTTCTCTTGGGAGCAACAAAATCCATCCCCACCAGCCTTCCTGGTGAGGACCATGACTGTTTTGCTGCTTAAAGTAACTGTTTATTTTGTGTAGTCAGTGAGGCAGTTTCCAGTTAAGTGGCACAACTGAGGACATATTGGCAGTAGTAGGAACTTCTTAAATCAGTTCCATCTCCAAAGGCAACATTTCATGAAACAGTGTAGGTGGAGTTAAAATCAGAAACATGTCAGTTTGGTGATGTAGGCAATAAAGAGTTCAGTAATTCTGGAAAATAAAGGCTTCTCATTTCACCAAACATACTCAGAGAAAGTTTGCATGTGACTTTATTCTTTTTTTTGTTGTGATTTCTTGTGTGCCTTGGAACACAATCTGTCATGCATTTGTGCAGACCTGCACAAAAATCTGTCCATTTTCCTTCTTTATCATTAGGAATTGACTATTATTTTATATCATCTCTTCTGACAACTTCTCTGTGTCAGACCAACTTAACTCATTCATCCACATATTAAGATATAGCACTTACAGAAATGTGTGTGTGAGCAGAGACACTGTGTAACAGGAAAATCTACATTGCCATTTTTATCAAGTATGAACAAAAAGCATAACAGAAGAACAAAATGAATGTCAGGGCAAGATTGACCTCATCTACACCTTCAACCTAAACACCTAAAAATTCACATGCAGTTGATGCTAGGCCTCTCATCTGCCCGTTCACTCAATGGATAAGCACCTCCTGAGTATGAATCATCCCACTATCTAGACATTTTCCTGTGAAAACAATTGATTGCCCTCTGGAGATGATTGTCATCTCCACTTGCAACAGAAAGAGCTTGGGTGAATAAGCTATGCCATACAAGTGACTATGAATATGAAAGAATAAGGTGAGATAAATATGAAAGAATAATAACATCTGAATAAAACGTGGTTTGACCAAAAAAAAAAAAAAAGAGAGAGAGAGAGAATAAAGTGAAAAGACATCAATACTTCAGAACAATATGTGGAGAAGTAAACCCTGCCTATATTTGATCTTTAAGAATATTACACATGGCATTCTCTGTGAGGTAAGGAAATGCCTATTCTGTTTACCTTCTATGGAACTAAGTACAAATAGCTCAACAGTTGAATACACAGAAGGAACTAGTCTGACTTCTGTTGATGCAGGAGGTTTTTCAGCAACTGGATGCTTGTGAAAGTACAATTTAATGTGAATTGATGATGATGAAAGAAAATCAATTTTTAGGTTTCTAATATGCAGTAAAAATAAGTATAAAAGTTGAAAAACTTTTCAGAAAAAAAAAATCAGTATTCATTTAGTCAGAAGTATTTATGTACAAGTCACAGCTCTCTCATATAAAGTTTTGTACGTAACAGAATGCTACAGCAAACATCATAATTCCTGCAGGACTAAGCACAGTGAGCACAGAAGAGAAAGGAAATAATGATTATGAGCAGGAAACTCAAGGTTGTAGCAGACTGATATATTTACACCTGTTCACTAAAATGTCACATTTACATATATCAATTTTTTAATTATATTTATGCACTGTAGTACTCAGACTTGTTTACATTAGTGGATCGAGAGTACTAACTGCTTGTTTTAAATATAAATGGAAGAACAAGTCATATAAATACAGTATGAATGTGCATTTAGGAAATGGAGATAATAAAACCTTAATAACGTCTTGTTTTCTACAAATTCAGAATTGTCTCAATTTTCATCAAAAGGCAATATATTTTCTTTTTTCAGAATCAAACTCTGCTCCTTGAGATTTAGGGGCCCCTGGTTAGAGTTTTGGTTCCATAAGTATCAATGGTAAAACTTCCACTGACATCTGTATGTCCAGAAGCCCATGTGCAAAAATTAAAATTTTGAGCAGGACTCCACTCTGTCTTCTCCTCATGAAGTAAGTGTTTAATGCTGAGCAGAAATGTTGGATTTCTGTTCAATATTAGCATAAAAATGCAAAAGATTAAAAAATACAAAGATCAGAGAAATGGCAAAGCAGACCTTTTAGCTATAAAAAGAAAAGACACACACAGTGGATTTTAATTGCTATTAAGAGTACCTGTATGTAGATTTTTCTTTTTATTTTGCATTTTGATTTCCACAGAATGGGAGATTCTTGTTTGGACAGAGGAAAGGTTGGAAATTGTAGTCTAAGCCCTTAATATATGGTTTTGTTAACTTCACAATTCCACCTAGATTCTACCTCGGTATATTAAAGCTAAAACCTACCTGAACTTTCTTCCCCCTTCATCTCCCCACATGCTGCAGCTGCAAGAAAGTCCAAAATACCTTTGCAACAACGCAGTATATTTGTTGCTAGTATTGCAAGTAGTACATTCAGACTAACAACTAACAGCCTTTTTGTTTGTTTGAAACCTCTGTTGCTAATCTGTACTTAAAATAATAGTGATAACTATGCATCTTTAAGAGTTGAAGCCCAGCTCATTAGTTTAAAGGAACAACTTAAATCAGTATAAGAGCTGTTTTCATTCTAGGCCATGTTGGTGTGAACATTATCAATTGATCTAGGATTTAAGTGACCTGTCTGGAATGCTTGACAAACAAATTTTTCTCATGAATTATACATATTACTGAAAACCATACTTAATGGGAGACTGGGAAGAGGGCAGGTATTTCCATCACCTAGGGGTGAAAGCCCTGCAAATTAACAACAAGACGGTTCATTGAAGCAGGTAATGGATTGGTCTGTGAAAACAAGAAATCTTTGTGGGAATGACTGTGATTATTCATATAGTCTGTTTGCTAATTATTGCTAGTATGAACATTATTTTAACTGCTTTAAGAACCTTGGAAATGATGTGATTTGTCAGCAGTGTTGTGAAACACTGAAGTAGAAGCCATATAAGTAGTACATATTTATTCACTGGAAAAATTTGTGTTTCATCATGAAATCAAAATACACAGTCTATATTTATTTATACATAATGATTATGTCTCTTGCCAGCAAGAGAAAAGGGTAATAGAGAACAAGAATCTTTAAAAAATGGGAGGTATGATATACCATCTCAACGCAGTGGTGCGAGAGCCAAACAGCTACGCAGTTAACATGGTACAGAGGGTGTAAATGCTCTGACTAGAGAAAATGGATGGGAAGGGACTAAGCCTGCTATACTCCTTCCCACATTCCAATTTCAAGCCTAATAATGCCTAAGTATTCATGTGCCAAAAGAAATCACTTTCCTTTGGAAAGAGCCTAAGAGCTCATAAGTGTTATATAAAATAATTTAGCATATATATGCACTTACAGAAGCCATTTCCAGCTCTAAGTTTCCTTCTTTCCTTTATTTCTATTAGTAAGCATAAATACTTTATAAAGACTTTGGTGATAATTTTGGCATGTGTTTTTGCAAGATTCTACTCTTCAGGTTTTGTCACTGTTCTTTTTCAAAATCAAGTCAGTGCTCATTTCCATTTTCATTTACTGTTTCATGCTATTCTAGGAGACTAAATTTTTCTTTATGTTTATCAATACAGTTCATTATATTCTCTATTGCTAAGGGTTTTGGTTTTTGAAAGGATTATAGAAAACTGGCTTTAAAATTAACTTTCACTACAGTATTTTCTCCTTCTGGCATAACTTCATTCTTAATTACTTTATCCAGAGCCAGATATTATTTCATAGTACCTTAACTGTAAAGCCAGAGAGCTCTATCTAATACCTACTCTACTCTCCTGAACACTACTGGCCTTCAAATTTTATATAGAGATTTCTTCATTTTGTCGCATGTCTTTATTACTCACCATTATGTGACTTTAAAGGCACAGTAGAGTGAGATACATATGACATGTCCACCTCTATGACCATAAATCTCAGCTCTTCATAAAAATGGAAAGGAAAAGCAAAATTTATCAACCATTTCCTAACTGCTGTTTGCATGGACTTATCTTCTCATTGAGTTTGAATGCAGGTCTGGATGACTTGCTCAGGAACAGATAGCTACTCAGAAGACACCAAAAAATAAATAAGGGAACTCTCACTTTGATTTAAGGACTTCAAGCAAGAAGCAATTCTCAGGTTGTTTCAGTGACTAAATATCACTGTGGGTAAAGATTTACATCTCATTTCTAATACAAATATGGCTTTTTTTCGTTATTGGCACTTTCTGTCTATGCACAGCTTTGTTCTTACTGGATGAAACGGTGGAGTGATGCCTTCTGTACTACTGCTAGAATGGTTTTCAACTTACTTTCTCACCTTACTGAATAGGACTTTCACGCATGGTCTTCTGTATGCTCTTAGACTGGAGCAACTTTTTCCCATTGTGAGCCTCTGTGATCCAGCCCGCAGGACTGATCACAGGCTGCATAGTACAACATTACTCCTTCTTTGCCTATTTTCTAGGTATCACATCAGCAGGTAGTACTCATTTACTGCAAGTGCTAGTGACAGTAAATCAACTGAGGACCAGCCTGATCCTTATTTCCTTGGTGCAATTTCATGTTGAACATCTTTCACTATCCTTGGCAAGATCAAGCTGGAGACGCTGAGAACTTTGCACATAGGAAGGAATGGCTTTCAGAGCAGTACTTATGACACACTGCAAAACTATTTGACACCATTATTTATCTTACCCTTCTAAAGGGGAAAAAAATGGTACTTGCAGGAGATTGCCAAAAACTGACTTTCACCAAAAACAGTCTCCTAAATTAAGTTGTATATAGTATTGACTGACTTTCAGTCATAAAATGTAAGTAGCTTTCTCTGCCAAGCAACCGAATTGTTTGGAGAAGAAATTTGAATATACTAGAAATAAAGCATGGATAAAACAAGATTCTTTGTATCTGAGCACAAATCAGATACCTCTTCATCAGCGGCAGATTTCTAATAACTGGTCAGATTATTAGAGTGGCCATCACAAAATTTTTGCATTCAAGGACTTTCATAAACTGAAATCAGTTTATACTAGCCATACAGACGAGATCATGGAATATATTTCACATATTGGGCTTGTTTAGAAAGCAATGGCACATTTGTAGAAATTATTTATCTCTTAATATGCTTCACTTGATTTCAAGTCACCTGAACGTGATATTCCTAAAGGTGGGACTATAAGATGGCAGATGTTTCACAAGCCAAAGAAGATTAAGTCATCTTTTCTATAGATGTTACATTTCATTTTGCCTTGAATATGTCAATGATGTTAAGCTTACAAAGGCATCACACAGGCAAATGAAAATAACACATTTCTGGAAATAATTACATCACAAAAACTTTCTGACAAACATTTACCACCATTTCTGACAAGCAACTAACCACCCACACAAATTTCAAATAAAGTACTATTGTTACTGATACTCTTTTAACTATGGACACAAACATACTAACATAACTATGGACATTTATGTTAACTGTTATAAACTACCTGTGTGAATATGAAGTGTCATATTGATGTAGTCAGCAATCACATTTTTTGACCACTTGCAACCTTTTTATTTTCTTCTAAAAATAGTACAAAACAAAGAAATAAAGATATCTATCTGACTTCCAGCATCATTCGCTGAAAAACTCCACAACTAAAGTCAATTTTGAAGTGTCATTTCTTTTGAGAGCCCCATATAAAAGTTCTTATCAGCTTATAAATACCTGACTTCTGTCATAATGTGTATATAGGAAACCTCAAGTTTTTTTTTGTCAAAGGCCTTTTTATCCTTGGTTGCATAGACTGGCAAGGTTCCTGTAGGCCACTAGTTTTTTTAGGTAATATTCAGTATTTTCATTGTAATTCTTTGGTAATAGTCATTCATTTACAAAGCTTACTTGGTCTGAGCTAATAATCTTGCAGATCATATCCTGCAGGCTGTCTGCTAGAATTTTTGCCAGAAGTTGAAAATTCCAGTTAATTAACAACAAGGACCAAGCTTCCTGAAGGCTTTGAGAACCATACCTCAAATCTTATCTCACCATTCCCACTTTCTTGATTGCTGTGAATTATGTATTTTATCCAGCTTACCATGTAATGTGTAAAATCAGTCTTCATCGTATTTGTTTCCTAATATCTGATAATTCGGTTTGTTACAGACAGAACTTGTTACCTTAGGTTGCTAATTTTCTGTTTCCTGGAGAATACAGCACTAACAAAAGCCTGCTTACACTCCGTTTTATCTAAGGACAGCTGTGTTCATACTGCAGGAAAATTATCAGTGCACTGTGTAACTATTATAATATATTGTTTGTCACCATTCACATGGCAACTTTTTCCTATGTGCCTTACTAAGTTTTGACTCCAAGGGGCATATACTTAACAGTGACCATTCTAAGGAATGACCTATTCAGGCAGCCAGCCTAGTTTCTGTAATTGATGAAACAATTCAGTTCTTCTTAGACACTCCAGTTCAATCACTGGAGATCCATAACTGGAAATCCAGTCCCTCTCCATCTACGTGCAGCTAAACATCGTTGCAGTGCATTTTGTTCAATGATATGTGTCTGAAGAATGTAGGTTCTTCTATTTATTTGAAAACTATTCCTAGAAGCTACCAGTTACTTTGAAACATCCGTTGCTTGTTTTCCTGTTTGTAATTCCTGAACCATTGGTTATGTCTTCTAAAGAGAAGTTACATCCGATTTATAGAAGAAATAGAAGACTTGATTTCTGTCTAGAGTAAGCAGAGTCCGAGACTGTTTGTATACATTTGGAAGAGATGCCTGAAAATTTCCAACTTCCTTCCAAGAGAGTAATAATAGGTCAGTGAACAGGGCAGTGAGAAATAGTCTATAAAGTCTGGAAGAGAAGATCTTGAGTAAATCTCCCACCAACTGCAGACACCTGCTCTCAGCAGTTAGGCCTCTCACATAATGAGGTATTCTCATCTAGAACAACTAAGGCAAAAAAGGCCTCATGGACTTGGAGAAACCACCAGGAAACAAACATCACACAAGAGAAAAAAAAAAAAAAAGTCATAATGCCATCAGGAAGTCTGTTATCTTCTTATGCTTGATTTTGTACATTACACACAGAGCAGAGAAGCTTATGATAATAGTTTTAGGACTCATACTCAAACATGCACTCTTTTCACATATGGACAAA